>OY856187.1:164743806-165109383 GCA_963693315.1 Diogma glabrata
ACACTTGACAACATTTTTTTGACAAACTTATAATGCAATAATCTAGTTTTTGATCTCACATACCAATCCCTACCATACCATCAAGATTTCTCCAAATTCAATGTTCCTACTCGTAATCACTTATAATGAACGTTTTTTAAGCCAAAAATATGAAAATTTGCATTTTTTGACACACGTAATGATTTTTTTAACACACTTCCGGTACAGTTATCGAACACAGCGTCCTTTCGGACCTGTCCCTTGAGTATACCTATTAGAAAAAAGTAGGGTCTGCGTCGGACCAGACGGTGGAAGTTATACTTCTTTGGCCATTCGCTCGCACACACGCACACAGACAGACAGATAGGATACATTAAAAAAAAATAACTAAAAAAAAACCAAAATATTATTCAAAAAAAAAAAAAATATTATTCAAAAAAAAAAATATTATTCAAAAAACAAATATAATACAAAAAAAAAAAATATCGTTCAAAAAAAAAGCAAAAAAAAAACATTTTATTCAAAAAATAAATAAAAAAAAATATTATTAAAAAAAAAAATTATTATTCAAAAAGTATAAGAACGTATAATCGTCGATTTTTCTTAGTTTTCTTAGTCAAAAAAAATATGATCCAAAAAGAAAAATAGTATATTATTGAATTAGGAGCTAAAGTCGTACTTTTTGTGTTGAGTCTATAGTTTGGCGGCCGACCGTAGGGAGGCCGACAATTATAGACGAAACACAAAAAGTCACTTTAGCTCCGAATTCAATACACTATTTTTTCGGCAAACATTTAAATTTGTTTAAAAATATGAAATTAATGCATCAAATTTTTTAAAAATATGTTTTAGGTAATAAATTTTCTGAAATTAATTTTTTTTTATTTTTATTCATTAAAATGAACTGAAATGCATTCTGTTTTGAACAAATTAATAATATCATTTTATTTTACTTTACTGCCGCCGTAAAAATATGAAAATTACTTTACAGCCGCCGTAAAAATATGAAAATTACTTTACAGCCGCCGTAAAAATATGGAAGTTACTTTACAGCCGCCGGCAGAAAAAGTAAAAATGACGTCACTTTTGCAGCCGCCGGCTAAAAAGTAAGACTTTAGCTACTCTCCAGCGGCAGTAAAGTTAAACTTTACAGCCGTTAGCCGAAAAAAAATATTATTCAAAAAAAATATTATTCAATAAACTTGCCCGTGCTTCCCAGATAAATTGGTTGAAAACTGTTTTTTTTGAGTAAATTCTCCTATAGTTTTTTTTAATGTCATTTAGTTTAACTTATTTTATTAGTAATATGTGTATAAAAATTTGAAAAAAATGTAATAGTATCATTTTACAGTCAGCAAAAGCCATTAAGTAAATGTCTCTAAAGCTATAGATAAATTTACATATTAAATGTATGTTAAAATTAAAACACATTTGACAGACAAATAATAATTAAATGATTTTTATAAATGTAGATGGCAAAAGATTAAGGTTAGAAAAAAGTTAAAATTTTATTCCAAAGATTTAATTCAAATAATTCAATGTGTCACGAACAATTAGGTGAGCGTAAATATATTTGTTTATTGGATGTCATAATTGTCAATTACTTACTCCGAAACCACCGTACTCGTTATAAAAAATAGGTACACTGGCTCATTGCTATTGGTTTAGCGTCCTATTTCATGTAGACTTATAATCATTTATCAATCCAGAAATTTTGCTGTTCTGAAGAGGGTCGTATTGCAATTTGCAAATATATTTTATCGATTGTCTGCAATACTCTTCTACATTGATGCATACGCCGGCCGGTTAAAGAATACCACCATTTTTAGTGAATATTTTCGTTTAATGGGTTTTATCGCTTTATAGTCATCGTCTTATTTCGACATTCCTTCCCACAGCTTAAAACAAAAATCGGAAAAAATAATAATAAGACTAATTTCATTTGTAAATTCAGACTTATATATTATTATTTAAACAGTCAAATCACACCATTTGTTAACATATTTGCATATATTTTATAGATCCCTTGCAATAACAATAATAGTTTTGAAAGTAATGGAGAAACATATTTCACTCAATAAGTAAAACACTTTAAACCTGTAGCTTTGATATTGTTCATAATCTTTTTCTTCGGTACTAAGCTTCCAATGCAAATTCTTGGTTAATCAATGTTTCTAAGAAGAGGAAAAGTAACGTCAATTTCCAATTTTTGGAACAAGTGAGGGCAGCTCTGCTAATGCAAGCGATTTGGTTTGAGGTTTGTTTAATCATATATAAGCAATGCTTATATGTATCGTATTGGTGCTAATGCATAGAAATATGTACATATTTTATATAATTGCAAACCATAAGAACATATTTGTTGTAAATTAGAAATATGTATTTGTTAAAAAATAATTTCACATATTTTCATATAAATGTACATATTTGTTTGTCATAGTATACATTAACTATTCCTTTTAATGATAATTCCGAAAAGTGAAAAAAAAAATTGATCAAAGATAACTAAGCGAATAATGTTTTATTATTATAGAATATGATTGATTTAGTAATTTCGTCTTTATTACCATACAGCATAAGGTTGATTTACTAATTTCGTCTTTATTACCATACAGCATAAAGGTTAAAATATAACTTAAACAAGCGTGACGCGGTTTCTCGATTAACACCCCATCAAAATATTTACAACGAGCGCAAAGAAGTATAACTTCAAAAAATTTTGAAATCCCTCCAGCGGTTTTCCCTGCAGCGTAGGTAATGAAGGCCGGCCGGTACAGACATACATTTTTTTTTGCTTTTTTAGAATCAGTAGGTCCTAAAACGTCAAGAAATGCCAAAAAAGTGGGTGTAAGAATTGCACTTTTGGCTCATGAATGTAATACAGTGTAATTAAGATAGTAGATGTATCTGTAATTGTTGGAGACGAAAAATTTATCGTATCTTCAGGTTCATTTTGAATATCTTCTCTACGTTAACGTATACGTTAATATTAGCTAAATTTATAATATCGTTGACAGTATCTTTTATTGTCGGCTCTTCATCTGTGAATAAAAATTTATTAGCCATATTGAAAACATGCTAATTTTCATCACTCCTGACAGAAGTTGTTATCGAGGAGCAAAACTTGGCCTATCCGATTAGTGGAATATCATCATCAGCATCATAACTCACAGCGTCTGTATCATCACCATCATCAATTTGCGAGAATTCGGTATGTCTAAATCAAATTGAAATACGACGTTTACTTACTAACACGATTTCTTGATGTATAGCATCTACCAATTATAATCAGTTGTGGTTTTGTCATTTGCCATTTCTAACAACTTTTATTAAAAAATTCTGTCGATAGTGATTTTAAAATATTTTATTACATACTTATCCTTCGACTAAAAAGTAGAAGACGTGTTTAGTGGCATAAGCACTAACTTAATAAATTTTAGATTTTTCAAGTAAATATGTGCAGGGCAATTATCCAACAGTTAATTTTTCTTTAACTCGGTGTCCCGTTTTCTTAAAAATATTCAATAATATTAGAAATCGTCTAGGCCTTAGTATTTCCTGTATTGTCCAATGGTAGAGCCTTAATGTTTCTAAAAAACTTGAGTGATTTACTTTTCCCTATCACAAGCCATTCATATTCGCTTTCAACTTACACATTTTTATTATTTAAATTTTTTTCTGGAGTCATTTTATAAAACACCAGGTTTTGCGACACCGTAAATTTCATTTGCTTTGTAGCCGTCGAGTATTTTCGACTACGCTGATTGTTAGATATTAGTCACATGCACTTCCATCAACACTTGCTGACTCATCAAAAATCCCAACCTATGCTCCAAAGCACAATATATGTCTCTCACGGAAACGAAAAGTTCAGCTACAACTACAGCAAGTTCACGTACATTTGAATTCAGAATTTAGCAGCGATCCAATTTCTTCTGTTTTCTTTTGCAATATTGAACATATGTTGCAATAATTTTTGAGTTGCTGTTGCTTAAACCCCGTCAACAACACTTCGCAAATTTTCCCAATTTTTCTGTTTTATTCCTTATAATTCAAACGCCTTTTAAATGACATGTTTGTTTTTCTATATGGTGCATATAGTTTTTTTTCAATTACTTTGGTCTGAAAGACCATTTTACATTCAAGACCCGAATTACATTCATGAGCCAAAAGTGAAATTCTTACCCCCACTTTTTTGCCATTTCTCGAAGTTTTAGGACCTACTGATTCTAAAAAAGCAAAAAAAAATGTACGTCTGTCTGTCGGCCGGCCAGCCGGCCGTCCGTCATTACCTACTCTGCAGGGAAAACCGCTGGAGGGATTTCAAAATTTTTTTTTCTAAAACTAGGTATACTCAAAGGACAGGTCCGAAAGGACGCTGTGTTCGATACATGTACCGGAAGTGTGTCAAAAAATCATTAAGTGTGTCAAAAACAGCAAATATTCATATTTTTGGCTTAAAAAACGTCCATTTTAAATGATTACGAGTAGGAACATTGAATTTGGAGAAATCTTGATGGTAGGGATTGGTATGAGAGATCGACTAGATTATTGCATCATAAGTTTGTCAAAAAAACGTTGTCAAGTGTGTCAAAAGAAAGATTTTTATTTATTTTTTTAACCAATTTTTTGAAAAAAAAATAAAATGAATTATTTGTTTGAAATTAAATTTTATTATTATCATTCAGAATTATGGCATTATAAGTTTGTCAAAAATATGCTGTCAAGTGTGTCAAAAGAAAGATTTTTATTTATTTTTTCTCCCAATTTTGTATGAAATGAAATTTTATTATTATTATTGAGAATTATGGCATTATAAGTTTGTCAAAAAATTATGTCAAGTGTGTCAAAAAAATGATTTCATTTATTTTTTTAGCCAATTTTTTGGGAAAAAAAATGTAGCTGTTTTCATGACGTATATGTAATTGAAAATGAAGTTTTTGAATTTGTCATAGTTTTTGAAATATTTTTGGAATTATGAAAAAAGTTTGTATTTTTGATTTTGTAATAATTTTTGCAATACTTTTAGAATTTTGGAAAAAGTTTTAATTTTTGATTTTGTTAGAATTTTTGGAATATTTGTAGAATTTTGAAAAATTTTAACTTTTTGATTTTATTATAATTTTTGGAACTTGGAAAAAAATTTCAATTTTTGATTCAAGAGTTTTTGGAATATTATTGGAATTTAGAAAAAGTTTGAATATTTGATTTTATTCTAATATTTGGAATATTTTTGGAATTTTGAAAAAAGTTCGATTTTATTTAATTTTTAAAATATTTTTGGAATTTTGAAAGAAATATGAATTTGTGATTTTGTAATATTTTCTCGAAACGCTAAATGGAGAGGTTTTTGAGCAGTTTGCTGAGTGTATCATCTTTTCACTGAATTATGTTAATTTATGATCTGTTATAATTTTCCGGCAACGTATTGATGTTTCGTGTTCGTTTTGTAATAAATTTCTAAACAGAGATAAAAACATACTTGTACTTTAACAAAGAGTTATGTTTGATATACGTCGCTGCCGAAAACTAAAAACCATGTCTTTATAAAAGTTTTTTGCCGAAAACTATATCAAAACCCGGGCAGAAGTCTTGATATCTCAGAGCTGTGAGATTTCAGCCCCTACATATTTTTCAATTACATTTACGTCATAAAACAGCTACATTTTTTTCCAAAAAATTGGGCTAAAAAAAAAATTAAATCATTTTTTGACACACTTGACATTATTTTTATGACAAACTTATAATGCCATAATATTAATAATAAAATTTCATGTTATACATATTATTAATTTTATTTTTATCCAAAAAATTGGGTCAAAAAGTAAATAAAAATCTTTCTTTTGACACACTTAACAACATTTTTTTGACAAACTTATAATGCCATAATTCTCAATAATAATAATAAAAATTCATTTCGAACAAATAATTAATTTTATTTTTTTTCAAAATATTGGGTAGAAAAATATAGAAAAGTCTTTCTTTTGACACACTTGACAACATTTTTTTGACAAACTTATAATGCAATAATCTAGTTTTTGATCTCACATACCAATCCCTACCATACCATCAAGATTTCTCCAAATTCAATGTTCCTACTCGTAATCACTTATAATGAACGTTTTTTAAGCCAAAAATATGAAAATTTGCATTTTTTGACACACGTAATGATTTTTTTAACACACTTCCGGTACAGTTATCGAACACAGCGTCCTTTCGGACCTGTCCCTTGAGTATACCTATTAGAAAAAAGTAGGGTCTGCGTCGGACCAGACGGTGGAAGTTATACTTCTTTGGCCATTCGCTCGCACACACGCACACAGACAGACAGATAGGATACATTAAAAAAAAATAACTAAAAAAAAACCAAAATATTATTCAAAAAAAAAAAAAATATTATTCAAAAAAAAAAATATTATTCAAAAAACAAATATAATACAAAAAAAAAAAATATCGTTCAAAAAAAAAGCAAAAAAAAAACATTTTATTCAAAAAATAAATAAAAAAAAATATTATTAAAAAAAAAAATTATTATTCAAAAAGTATAAGAACGTATAATCGTCGATTTTTCTTAGTTTTCTTAGTCAAAAAAAATATGATCCAAAAAGAAAAATAGTATATTATTGAATTAGGAGCTAAAGTCGTACTTTTTGTGTTGAGTCTATAGTTTGGCGGCCGACCGTAGGGAGGCCGACAATTATAGACGAAACACAAAAAGTCACTTTAGCTCCGAATTCAATACACTATTTTTTCGGCAAACATTTAAATTTGTTTAAAAATATGAAATTAATGCATCAAATTTTTTAAAAATATGTTTTAGGTAATAAATTTTCTGAAATTAATTTTTTTTTATTTTTATTCATTAAAATGAACTGAAATGCATTCTGTTTTGAACAAATTAATAATATCATTTTATTTTACTTTACTGCCGCCGTAAAAATATGAAAATTACTTTACAGCCGCCGTAAAAATATGAAAATTACTTTACAGCCGCCGTAAAAATATGGAAGTTACTTTACAGCCGCCGGCAGAAAAAGTAAAAATGACGTCACTTTTGCAGCCGCCGGCTAAAAAGTAAGACTTTAGCTACTCTCCAGCGGCAGTAAAGTTAAACTTTACAGCCGTTAGCCGAAAAAAAATATTATTCAAAAAAAATATTATTCAATAAACTTGCCCGTGCTTCCCAGATAAATTGGTTGAAAACTGTTTTTTTTGAGTAAATTCTCCTATAGTTTTTTTTAATGTCATTTAGTTTAACTTATTTTATTAGTAATATGTGTATAAAAATTTGAAAAAAATGTAATAGTATCATTTTACAGTCAGCAAAAGCCATTAAGTAAATGTCTCTAAAGCTATAGATAAATTTACATATTAAATGTATGTTAAAATTAAAACACATTTGACAGACAAATAATAATTAAATGATTTTTATAAATGTAGATGGCAAAAGATTAAGGTTAGAAAAAAGTTAAAATTTTATTCCAAAGATTTAATTCAAATAATTCAATGTGTCACGAACAATTAGGTGAGCGTAAATATATTTGTTTATTGGATGTCATAATTGTCAATTACTTACTCCGAAACCACCGTACTCGTTATAAAAAATAGGTACACTGGCTCATTGCTATTGGTTTAGCGTCCTATTTCATGTAGACTTATAATCATTTATCAATCCAGAAATTTTGCTGTTCTGAAGAGGGTCGTATTGCAATTTGCAAATATATTTTATCGATTGTCTGCAATACTCTTCTACATTGATGCATACGCCGGCCGGTTAAAGAATACCACCATTTTTAGTGAATATTTTCGTTTAATGGGTTTTATCGCTTTATAGTCATCGTCTTATTTCGACATTCCTTCCCACAGCTTAAAACAAAAATCGGAAAAAATAATAATAAGACTAATTTCATTTGTAAATTCAGACTTATATATTATTATTTAAACAGTCAAATCACACCATTTGTTAACATATTTGCATATATTTTATAGATCCCTTGCAATAACAATAATAGTTTTGAAAGTAATGGAGAAACATATTTCACTCAATAAGTAAAACACTTTAAACCTGTAGCTTTGATATTGTTCATAATCTTTTTCTTCGGTACTAAGCTTCCAATGCAAATTCTTGGTTAATCAATGTTTCTAAGAAGAGGAAAAGTAACGTCAATTTCCAATTTTTGGAACAAGTGAGGGCAGCTCTGCTAATGCAAGCGATTTGGTTTGAGGTTTGTTTAATCATATATAAGCAATGCTTATATGTATCGTATTGGTGCTAATGCATAGAAATATGTACATATTTTATATAATTGCAAACCATAAGAACATATTTGTTGTAAATTAGAAATATGTATTTGTTAAAAAATAATTTCACATATTTTCATATAAATGTACATATTTGTTTGTCATAGTATACATTAACTATTCCTTTTAATGATAATTCCGAAAAGTGAAAAAAAAAATTGATCAAAGATAACTAAGCGAATAATGTTTTATTATTATAGAATATGATTGATTTAGTAATTTCGTCTTTATTACCATACAGCATAAGGTTGATTTACTAATTTCGTCTTTATTACCATACAGCATAAAGGTTAAAATATAACTTAAACAAGCGTGACGCGGTTTCTCGATTAACACCCCATCAAAATATTTACAACGAGCGCAAAGAAGTATAACTTCAAAAAATTTTGAAATCCCTCCAGCGGTTTTCCCTGCAGCGTAGGTAATGAAGGCCGGCCGGTACAGACATACATTTTTTTTTGCTTTTTTAGAATCAGTAGGTCCTAAAACGTCAAGAAATGCCAAAAAAGTGGGTGTAAGAATTGCACTTTTGGCTCATGAATGTAATACAGTGTAATTAAGATAGTAGATGTATCTGTAATTGTTGGAGACGAAAAATTTATCGTATCTTCAGGTTCATTTTGAATATCTTCTCTACGTTAACGTATACGTTAATATTAGCTAAATTTATAATATCGTTGACAGTATCTTTTATTGTCGGCTCTTCATCTGTGAATAAAAATTTATTAGCCATATTGAAAACATGCTAATTTTCATCACTCCTGACAGAAGTTGTTATCGAGGAGCAAAACTTGGCCTATCCGATTAGTGGAATATCATCATCAGCATCATAACTCACAGCGTCTGTATCATCACCATCATCAATTTGCGAGAATTCGGTATGTCTAAATCAAATTGAAATACGACGTTTACTTACTAACACGATTTCTTGATGTATAGCATCTACCAATTATAATCAGTTGTGGTTTTGTCATTTGCCATTTCTAACAACTTTTATTAAAAAATTCTGTCGATAGTGATTTTAAAATATTTTATTACATACTTATCCTTCGACTAAAAAGTAGAAGACGTGTTTAGTGGCATAAGCACTAACTTAATAAATTTTAGATTTTTCAAGTAAATATGTGCAGGGCAATTATCCAACAGTTAATTTTTCTTTAACTCGGTGTCCCGTTTTCTTAAAAATATTCAATAATATTAGAAATCGTCTAGGCCTTAGTATTTCCTGTATTGTCCAATGGTAGAGCCTTAATGTTTCTAAAAAACTTGAGTGATTTACTTTTCCCTATCACAAGCCATTCATATTCGCTTTCAACTTACACATTTTTATTATTTAAATTTTTTTCTGGAGTCATTTTATAAAACACCAGGTTTTGCGACACCGTAAATTTCATTTGCTTTGTAGCCGTCGAGTATTTTCGACTACGCTGATTGTTAGATATTAGTCACATGCACTTCCATCAACACTTGCTGACTCATCAAAAATCCCAACCTATGCTCCAAAGCACAATATATGTCTCTCACGGAAACGAAAAGTTCAGCTACAACTACAGCAAGTTCACGTACATTTGAATTCAGAATTTAGCAGCGATCCAATTTCTTCTGTTTTCTTTTGCAATATTGAACATATGTTGCAATAATTTTTGAGTTGCTGTTGCTTAAACCCCGTCAACAACACTTCGCAAATTTTCCCAATTTTTCTGTTTTATTCCTTATAATTCAAACGCCTTTTAAATGACATGTTTGTTTTTCTATATGGTGCATATAGTTTTTTTTTATCAAATCAACATATTAGTCATTGAATCCACCATTTATAAATCAATAGCTTTGAATATCCCAGATAACATGTTGAACGTTATCTTTTACTATACATTCAGAGATTAATACGATATATTCACGATTGATTAACGATCAGGCCTGAAAACACACGTTCTGAATAATGTAAAGGAAAAGTGATCTCCGTCGGGAATCGAATCCGGCATCCTTGAGTTACAAGGCTAGCGATTTATCAACTGAGCCTAAACAGCGACAATGCAAACCAAATCACCAGAGGATAAAACCACCAATTGATATATAAATAAATCACAATTATTTTTTCTCAAATCTAAAAAACGTTTTTATTTTTGAACTTATCAGTCGCAATAAGCGAACAATCTGTACATCCATCTATACAAATTTTACTGTTAAATTGGTCGCTATGCCAGAAATGTCGTAATAACCGAAGTCGTTTTAAGCGAATATTTTTACATAGGAACAAAGGCAAGTCCAACCATTACTTTGATTTTGTGACGCTATGGGCGAAATGTCGTTATAACCGAGGGCGTTATAACTGAATTTCACTGTACTTAGGTCTTTCAGACCGAAGTAATAATAAATAATTCAGTCAAAAATAAAATAAAAAAACAGAAATATTTTTTTAAGAAATAAAACAGTAATATAATTATTTATTTTTCTGTTTTGAAAAGTGTGATCTTATTAAACATGCCTATTGTGTTATCAGCCAGACATGATCGAATTTTTGTGCATATAATTCTTGACGCGGAAAATGCTCTTTCTACTTCCACCGCGCTTGTCGGAGGAATCAAAAAAAGAAAATTGTACACTCTCTCGAGTTCTTCCGAGCCTCTGATTCCATTATAATTGAACTGGGTTCGAACTGGAATTCACGATGAACCTTCATGTTTAGACTAATATCTTTTTTGGTCTTTTTCTGCGGTTGAACACTTAATTGATTGTCGATAGCTTTTTGTAACAAATCTTTCATCACATCTGATGTTGGTGCTTGTTCTTTCTGTATCTCTTCCTCCATAAATTGGGATTTTTCTTAATCTACTTCGATCATACCGTCACCTCCTGACAACATTATTTCATTTGTTGTTATGCCAGACATTCTTTCAAGCATTTTAACAATCAGCTTAGCAATCGATGATCTGGTAAGTTTCCAGAAAATATCAGCTTGTGAATTTTTTTCGGCATCCAACACTAGAAAAATCAGTTCGTCTTTCTTTAATGCGGAATATTAACTCCATTTTCATATCTATTGTCAGCTGGCCACTATGTTTGTCCAAATGTGATAGCATAAAGTTGAAGGTCGCGCCGGCAGTCAGAAGACTTTCATCTTGCCGGTAAAGTGACTCGACCTCCAATTTCATTTGGTTACAGAACATCAATAGTTAATAAATACAGTTAAGATAGTTATTAAATACAGCAATACGTAATAAATGAAAAAGAAATTATCATTTTAATCATTGAATGACGAATTGAGAGGAAAAATATGGAGGGGCTGAAATCTCACAACTCTGAGATATCAAGACATCGGCCTGGGTTAAGGATTTTGATATAGTTTTCGGCAAAAAACTTTTATGAAGACATGGGTTTTAGTTCTGGGCAGCGATGTATATCAAACATAACTCTTTGTTAAAGTACAAGTATTTTTTATCTCTGTTTAGAAATTTATTACAAAACTAACACGAAACAGCAATATGTTGCCGGAAAATTATAACAGATCATATATTAACATAATTTAGTGAAAAGATGATACACTCAGGAAACTGCTCAAAAACCTCTCCATTTAGCGTTTCGAGAAAATATTACAAAATCACAAATTAATATTTCTTTCAAAATTCCAAAAATATTTTAAAAATTAAATAAAATCAAACTTTTTTCAAAATTCCAAAAATTAGAATAAAATCAAATATTTAAACTTTTTCTAAATTCCAAAAATTATTCAAAATTAAAACTTTTTCCAAAATTCTAAAAATATTGCTAAAATTATTACAAAATCAAAAATTGAAATATTTTTCAAAATTCCAAAAATTATAATAAAATCAAAAATTTAAAATTTTTCAAAATTCTACAAATATTCCAAAAATTCTTACAAAATCATAAATTAAAACTTTTTCCAAAATTCTAAAAATATTGCAAAAATTATTACAAAATCAAACATGCAAACTTTTTTCAAAATTCCAAAAATATTTCAAAAACTATAACAAATTCAAAAATTTAGATGTCCAATTTTTTTTTCAATTACATATACGTCATAAAAACAGCTACATTTTTTTCCAAAAAATTGGCTAAAAAAATAAATTAAATCATTTTTTGACACACTTTACATTATTTTTTTGACAAACTTATAATGCCATAATTCTCAACAATAATAATAAAATTTCATTTCAAACAAATAATTAATTTTATTTTTTTCCAAAAAATTTGGTAAAAAAATAAATAAAAATCTGTCTTTTGACACACTCGACAACATTTTTTTGACAAATTTATTATGCAATAATCTAGTTTTTGATCTCACAAACCAATCCCTACCATCAAGATTTCTCCAAATTTAATGTTCCTACTCGTAATCACTTAAAATGAGCGTTTTTTAAGCCAAAAATATGAAAATTTGCTATTTTGACACACATAATGATTTTTTTGACACACTTACGGTACAGTTATCGAACACAGCGTCTGTCGGACCTGTATACCTATAGTAGAGTATACCTACTGGTAGAAAAAAAATTTTTGAAATCCCTCCAGCGGTTTTTCCTGCAGCGTAGGTAATGACGGCCGGCGGGCCGGACGGACGAACGGCCGGCCCGCAAATAGACATACATTTTTTTTTTGCTTTTTTAGAATCAGTAGGTCCTAAAACGTCGTGAAATGCCAAAAAAGTGGGGGTAAGAATTTCACTTTTGGCTCATTAATGTAATACTTAGGTCTTTCAGACCGAACATGATCTGGGGAAAGATCTCCGACAGAATTGCCGCCTTAGCCATTTTTACTGCAACAGTTAACTTCAGGCCTTGAGTGGTGGTGCTCCATCTCAATTGGATGGTTGACTTTTTGGGCCTTCTTCGCCGTGTAGTCATGCAGTGTTTTGGACACTCTGGTGTGTTTCTTACTTATTTCTCACGTGATTTAGGTGAATTCTGGTCGGCTTCAGAGTCTTATTTCTTTATTCCTCCATCATCAACCCTTTCGCGAAGAACACCATCTAGTACGTCTTCAACTAAGTCCTCGTCTAAGTCAGTTCTACGACTCCTCTGACTGGCCTATAGGTTGCAAAGGTGGCCTCTGTGCTCTCTCCTTTTAACACTGTCCTCTGACATATAGATTTACTGATACACTTGCTGTCAATGTCTATTTTACTTATAGCGATGATGTCCCGCTCGACCCTTAAGGGTCGTTTTTTCTATTTTGTGTTTGTAATTGTATTTTTTGTTATGTTTGTTATTCATTTCTGACCCTACGACTACCAAGGCGAATAATATGTTGATGTTGACGAAATCAGAGCCCTAATAACTTGGGCAAATAGGTTACACTTGAAGGGTGATTTGCATCCAAGCGAATGAGTTTGCGACTTTTCTTTTTAAATGGTACTCAACCAGACTGATCCTCGGAACGGATAGCATAATATCACTGATCCACCACATTTGCTATTCCTTAGAGTGAGTCGTCTCACACATGGGCTCATGCACGTGGACCCGAAACGACTAGCATTGTGAGACAACCGAAGGTGTTCGTGGTAGACATTATGAATGAGATCGTCTTTAACTTTTAATTACACGTAGGCGAAAACCTATGTTAAGAAGTAGAAGGCTACTAAGTGGAATGGTTGCAAACAAGCGATGCTCCTGAAAGAAATTATTTGAATGGAGTGAGTAATCAAGAAACTAAAACGAATGTTCACCAAATCCAAAAGAAAAAGGGTAACTTTCAGTAAAACAACATAACGATTCTAAATAAATCTACACCGACAAAACTAAATATTTAAAAATATGCTATCGAAAATTTAAATTTTATCAACAACGAAATCAAATGTGTGGAGGATATCTAACTCACAAACAGAATTCAAATCCTCTATAAATCCGCATCCTCAGGGGTCACTGGTCTGATTAGACCGTGATACGGGACTTGGTGAACCCGAGGTACCTGAGCTATAGTGGGCTCTAGCCTGCTATTGCAAACCGTAAACCTGTTGTCATGTCTAGCGGGAACGGGGACCTTGGCGTAGCCGCCGAGTCGCGGGAAGGTGCTCCCTTATTAGAACCCCCTGGTGGGTACACACTAAAGAGGACTCTTGCCGGGTCAAACCACAAAAGTACCATCCTCTGGGCACCTGTCACCCCCAGTTGTATATAGACTTCTAACAGGTATAGACGAAGGCCTGTTGGTGACTTTTATTGCGTCTAAACTCGTGGGAACAATATGGATAAATATTTTAGTAACCTTTCAAATTTTTTAAAAATTTTGTTTTCACTTGTTTATTATTTCTTACATCCTATCATGAAATATTGGCCTATGTCATATTTTGTTATATGATAGGATTTATTGTTTAGTTACCCATTTTTAAAACAAATTGTATTTTGATCAAATGACTATCACATTTGATAAAAAAATTTTTAAAATACACATTCAAAATATTTGTGGATTGAATGCCAACCGGGACGCCGTGCAACATCATCTCGAGCACGACCAACCGCATATTCTTTTTCTTACAGAAACACAAATTTCTGAAAACTATCCCTATGACGTATCACTAAATCCCAAATATAGGCTTGAATCAGCTTTTAAACTCCATCAAGGTGTATGTGCATACATTCATGAGAGTGTTGCATATGAACGCTTTCCAAACTATGAAGTACATGGTGATGGCTACAGCACAGTAGTATTAAAGGTTTGTCTACCTGAAATTTCTTTTTTCACAATAGCTCTATTCCGGTCCCCAAACAAACATAATCCCAATTTTTTTAATGACTTGACCAATGTTGTCGACGAAATTAGAGCACAATTTCAAAGTTGTGAGGTTATCGTTACCGGTGACTTCAACGTCCACAACAAATCGTGGTTAGAATTTTCCAAAATGACCGACGACGACAACAATGGAAGGCAGGCAGAAATATTTGCTGCACCGCACGACCTGACGCAGATTGTAAAAAGCCCAACTTTCACTCCTCGTAATGGCGGTGATAAACGTTTTCTATTAGACCTTAATCTCACATCTATGCCAGATATTACGAGTGTCGATGTCGATAAGGGTAGTATTGGAAATTCTGACCATTATCTAATCACATCAATTATCAAAACTGATTTGCTAGAGTTCCCAAATCCCGTAAAATATTTCACTTTTCAAAAATGGACACCAATGGTCTTCGAAGTTTTTTTCAAGGTTTCCCTTTTGATCGTCATTGTTTTTATACTGACGATGTAAATGTTTCTGCTCAAAACTTTACTGAAACCATCCAATTCGGTATTAACAAATTCGTTCCCTTTTCAATAATGAAACCCCAACAAAACTATTTGTTTTCGAAAGCAGCCAAATTGGCTCTTAGAAACAAACGTAGATTATTTAATATTTGGATTCATAAAAAGAACTCTGTTAATCGATCCCAATATTTAAAGGCTAATAAAATATCATACCAGATAATTGAAAACGAAAAAGCAGAGATTGACAGAGCGAAAGCGGCAAAACTTTCGAGTATGTCAATTTCTGACAAATGTTTTTGCAGCGCCATTAATTCTTTAAATTGTGGTACTAAATCTTCTATCCCTCCTATCATTGATGGTGACTCAATCATTACTGACCCTGCAAGGAAAGCTACATTGTTCGCGGAACGCTGTGCTTCAAATTCAATAGTTTTAGAAACTCCTAAAGAAATACCCCAAATTCAGTCTTCAGGAGTTAATATGAAACAATTACATTTCAAACCCAAAATTGTCGAAAAACTTTTAAGGGGGTTAAACAAAAACAAAGCTTCTGGTCTGGACAACATTCATCCTGCTATTCTAAAAACATTTTCAAAAGAACTTGCATCAACCCTCACCAAAATATTTTATAAATCCTATAAATCTGGTATTTATCCATCCTGCTGGAAGCTGGCCAATGTCCAGCCTGTTCCAAAAAAAGGAACGAAATGTGATATTTCAAATTATAGACCAATAGCCTTACTCCCAGTCATGTCTAAAATATACGAGCACTATATTAATTCACACATATCCAAATTTTTGGAAGACAACCATTTGATATCTGACAGCCAATACGGTTTTAGAAACAAAAGATCAACAACCGATCTATTGAACTATGTGGCACATATTTGGAATAGCATACTTGAGAAAGGTGGTGAAACGTACGTGATCACATTAGACATCTCAAAAGCATTTGATTGAATTCGGCATGTCAACTTGATCAACAAACTCGTTGCGTACGGTTTTCATCCCGCAGTCGTGAAGTTGATTCAAAATTTTCTGTCTAACCGATACATCTCGGTATCTATAGATGGCTTTTCTTCTGAGTCCAAATTAATTAACGCTGGTGTACCCCAAGGCTCAGTTTTATCTCCAAGTTTATTTTTAATTTATATCAACGAATTATTGCAAATCACCAGTAACCCAATAAATAGTTTTGCAGATGATAGTACACTGCACAAGTCATTCGTCCCCCTATCTTCAAAGGGTAAAATGCATGAACGAATAAATCCCGTCCGGAGAGACGCTGCCATAAATGTAAACGAGGACCTAAAAAAGTCGTCGATTGGGGTGACAAAAATTTGGTCAATTTTAATTCCACCAAAACACAGCTATTGATTGTTTCCAGATCAAGGACCGAGTTGCCCAACGATATTTCAATTAATATGTGTGACGACCAAATAGACGAATGTGAAAGCATTCGTTTATTGGGAGTCACAATATCTAATGACTTACTCTGGAACGATCATATAATGGCCATGGCAAAGAGCGCGTCAAGAAAACTCGGCCTCCTCAATAGATGTAAAAAATATTTTACTTCGCATCAATTACTCCACATTTATAAGGGATTTCTTTGTGCGTACATCGTACACATGGAATGCTTTGCCCGAATCAATAGTCTCGAGTGCCTTCAATCCACAAAGATTTAAAAAAAGCGTCCACCTATACCTCAAGACGCATGTTGTTGTGGGACCTACGTCTTAAAAGGTATCTATGTGTTGTTGTGACACATTTTGTAATTCCTACTACACAACACTTCTTATTAAAAAAAAAAAAATACCTTATGCAAACGAACAATCAATTTTTTTCTTCGCGAGAGACCGATCATGCGATTCCTGAGGAAATTTCTGGTCTGGAATCCAAATGAATCATGAAATCGCATAACTTTGTGAAGGCAGTGGTGAAATAGCATATATATGCAATATTACTAAATATGTGTCGCAACTAAAACAAACATGGGATTCGTCGAGTGAGAAGAGTATTTTTAGAATATAACTCATATGAGTAAAGCAAATAATGTCATAATATTGCAAGTCTGACGAATATTTTGTTTAAGTTCTTTTTCTTCTCAATAAAACCAGATTTCATTACCACAATATACCACGTAATTCATCTTTCACAAGTTAAGATATGACGCACGCGGTACGGTCATCATAATAAACACAATCAATTTGTTTACCGTCAAAAAAGAAACTGTTCAATTTTTTTTGTTTATTTAATAAAAAACACAATTTTATTTTATTCAATAAACAGAATGCTATAGTATCAATATTGACTGTATTGAGTATGCGAGAAACTAACAAAAGTTATCTCTAACGAAAATATTTTAAAATTTTTCGTGGTTATTCAATTGTTTACGCGGCACGTGAAGGAATTTTTGACTTGTTTTATGAATACATTTGTTATTCAAGTGTGTACTTTGGGTTGTTCATTCTATTTTGCTGTATTAAATATTCTTTAGTTAAAGTCATCCGAATCATTCTTGGGATTTTACTTTATATTTGGTTCTCATGGAATCGAATAATTTGTTTTTAGTTCTTAAAAGTAAACACAATAGAAAGGAAAACGAAAATCACGTGATCACATTTTAAGGATGTAATTGTTGATGCTTGATAAAGCGGTTTTGTAATAATTGAATATTCATGAGAGAATTATTGAATTATTTTATTATTGTTCATTCTATATCTTTGGTTGTTGGAATTCTAAATTTTGTTTTCTGATCCTTATGCGTTTTGAAGATGATAAGATAAGCAAGAGAGAACAGTGAAAAAATAACAAGAAAACGTAAAACCACCTTGAAAAAACAAAGATTGATTTCAATAATAATATTTTCTTCTTCTTCTTCAATTTTTTATATAAAAAACGAATAAACAATAATAATCTAACCAAGAAAAAACTATAAAAAGAATAAACAAAATGAATAACAACAAAAAATATTTATAAAGTTTCGCGTGTGTCCAGCACGCGCATTTATTATATGAACGGCATTAAGTCTTAGTTGGGTTTTACTCGGTTTGTTGTTGTTGATATAAAATGTATATGTTCTGTTTTGTAATTTATAATGCGGAATGTGATGTAATTATATTTGTTGGAAAAGTTTCATAAAGCGTAATTGCAAGTTTTTAGATTTCTTTACTTAAATTGGATCTTCTGGACGGTATTGGTGGTCTCAACTCACTGGGACTAACCTTATAAAGTGTGTGCAACTAAGTAGTGACAGTAGGATGGACTGATAAACACTACACTTTACTGGAGCCAGCTGTTATAGAAGGGAACCAGACAACCTCCAAGCGTTTTAAGAAAAGTTGATATAAGAGTTGTTTTTACTTCACCACAATTTTAAATTGTGTGAAGTAATGCAATCTATCGTGAAAAAAAAAAATCTTACACACCCCAAATTTTGTTTTTTCTTTTGTTTTGGACCTTCCTCTATCCAAATAGCCAATAAAAATTTTGGTGTACGTCTGTGTGTGGGTGGGTGGGTGGGTGGTTGGTTGATTTTTTTACATAGGATCTTGATGAAACTTTGGCAAATGATACAGGTTCACTTGAAAATAGAAGATCTGGATTCATTTTAAATTTGGACAAAATGGCGGGGGGTCTCCCGAACACCTCTAAGTTTAAATCTTGAATAACTTCTGATCTCGAGCTATGATCTTATTGAAACTTAATATATAAGGTTTTAATAATGTTTCCAATATTTCTGCATACCAACTTCCGGTTTGTCACTTCCGGTTAAAAAGTTTTTTTATCAGGTGTTTATCCCTACTGTAGCCTACAATTACCGATCGATTTTCATGAAATGTTGCGAAAAGCTTTTAAATAACATGAGAAAGATTTTATCAGCTTTTGGAGCACATTGGATAAAGGGTTGGGGGGTCCACCATACAACAGGTGGTTTTTTCCACAAAGTTTTTATGTTTATTGGGAGCATAAAACATTCATTCGTGAATGAATTTTGATGACACTTTGGAAAAAGATGCAAACATGTATGACAAAGAACTGATTAGTTTTTGAGCGATAGTGAACAAAGTGGTGGGGGGTCCCTGGAGCACGTGTTTTTTTGAAAGCTCTATAACTTCTGTACCTGATAAGCGAATTGGATGAAACTTGGTACATGAGTATGTAGTACGGTTTAAAATAGTTCTGCATCCCAACTTCCGGTTTTTCACTTCCGGTAAAAAAAATTTTTTTGTACTTTTTTGAACTTTTTTCAGTGTCTTTATGCACACTACAGCCTACAATAATGAAGTGATTATGATGAAACTTATGGAATAGGGTTCCAATTAGTGTGAAAAGATAATTATCATGTTTTGGGACACATTGATCAAAGTGGTGGGGGGTCTACCATACAAATGCTGACTTTTCACACTTTGTTTTTTAAGTTTGTTGGGAGCATACAGACTTCATTCATTATTCAATTTTAATGACACTTTGGCAAATGATGGAGACTTAAGTAACAAAGAACTGATTAGTTTTTGGATAATATTGGAATAAGTGGTGGGGGTCCTCCCGAACACCTGTTTAATGTGTCACACTTTTTTCAATGTTTGTTGGGAGCACACAGCATTCGTTCGTGAATGAATTTTGATGACACTTTGGAAAAAGATGCAAACATGTATGGCAAAGAACTGATTAGTTTTTGAGCGATAGTGAACAAAGTGGTGGGGGGTCCCTGGAGCACCTGTTTTTTTGAAAGCTCTATAACTTCTGTACGTGATAAGCGAATTGGATGAAACTTGGTACATGAGTATGTAGTACGGTTTAAAATAGTTCTGCATCCCAACTTCTGGTTTTTCACTTCCGGTAAAAAAAATTTTTTTGTACTTTTTTGAACTTTTTTCAGTGTCTTTATGCACACTACAGCCTACAATAATGAAGTGATTATGATGAAACTTATGGAATAGGGTTCCAATTAGTGTGAAAAGATAATTATTATGTTTTAGGACACATTGATCAAAGTGGTGGGGGGTCTACCATACAAATGCTGACTTTTCACATTTTGTTTTTTAAGTTTGTTGGGAGCATACAGACTTCATTCATTAATCAATTTTAATGACACTTTGGCAAATGATGGAGACTTAAGTAACAAAGAACTGATTAGTTTTTGGATAATATTGGAATAAGTGGTGGGGGTCCTCCCAAACACCTGTTTAATGTGTCACACTTTTTTCAATGTTTGTTGGGAGCACACATCATTCGTTCGTTATCGAATTTTGATGACACTTTGGAAAAAGATGCAAACATGTATGGCAAAGAACTGATTAGTTTTTGAGCGATAGTGAACAAAGTGGTGGGGGGTCCCTGGAGCACCTGTTTTTTTGAAAGCTCTATAACTTCTGTACGTGATAAGCGAATTGGATGAAACTTGGTACATGAGTATGTAGTACGGTTTAAAATAGTTCTGCATCCCAACTTCCGGTTTTTCACTTCCGGTAAAAAAAAATTTTTTGTACTTTTTTGAACTTTTTTCAGTGTCTTTATGCACACTACAGCCTACAATAATGAAGTGATTATGATGAAACTTATGGAATAGGGTTCCAATTAGTGTGAAAAGATAATTATTATGTTTTAGGACACATTGATCAAAGTGGTGGGGGGTCTACCATACAAATGCTGACTTTTCACACTTTGTTTTTTAAGTTTGTTGGGAGCATACAGACTTCATTCATTATTCAATTTTAATGACACTTTGGCAAATGATGGAGACTTAAGTAACAAAGAACTGATTAGTTTTTGGATAATATTGGAATAAGTGGTGGGGGTCCTCCCAAACACCTGTTTAATGTGTCACACTTTTTTCAATGTTTGTTGGGAGCACACAGCATTCGTTCGTTATCGAATTTTGATGACACTTTGGAAAAAGATGCAAACATGTATGGCAAAGAACTGATTAGTTTTTGAGCGAAAGTGAACAAAGTGGTGGGGGGTCCCTGGAGCACCTGTTTTTTTGAAAGCTCAATAACATCTGTACCTGATAATCGAATTGGATGAAACTTTGTACATAAGCATTTAGTATGATTTACAAAAATTCTGCATCCCAACTTCCAGTTTTTTGCTTCCGGTAAAAAAAAAAAAATTTTTTTTACTTGTTGGCAGTTTTTTCAGTATCTTTATGCACACTACAGCCTACAATAATGAAGTGATTATGATAAAACTTATGGAAAAATTTCAATTAGTGTAAGAAGATAATTATCATATTTTGGGACACATTGATCAAAGTGGCGGGGGATCTACCATACAGCTGCTGACTTTTTACACTTGGTTTTTAAAGTTTGTTGGGAGCATACAGATTTCATTCATTAATCAATTTTAATGGCACTTTGAAAAAAGATAAAGACTTTATTGACAAAGAATTGACTAGTTTTTGGACAATATTAGGATAAGTGGTGGGGTCCTCCCGAACACCTGTTTATTGTTTCAATGTTTGTTGGAAACATACAACATTCGTTCGTTAAGTAATTTTGATTACACTTTGCAAAAAGATGCAAATATGTATGGCAAGGAACTGATTAGTTTTTTTAGCGATAGTGAACAAAGTGGTGGGGGGTCCTCCAAGCACCTGTTATTTTGGAAGCTCAATAACTTCTGTACCTAATAATCGAGTTGGATGAAATTTGGTACATACCCATTTAGTAAAGTTTACAACAGTTCTGCATCCTAACTTCCGCTTTGTCACTTCCGATAAAATTTTTTTTACTTTTTTTCGTACAACAGAATTTATGTTTGTTGGAATACTACTGCCTGCTTTAATATTTTTATTAGTAGAACTACGAAGTCCATAATATTGGTTAGCTTTTAATTAAAGTATTTTATGGATATTAGCTCATTATATATCCAGAACACTATGTTTCCAGAGCTGTGGTGAAGTCAGCCTATGCATCAGCGTCGCAATATTTTTATATTGCTGTTGCGATCATCAGTTACGTTTAAAAAGTTCGAAAATCACATACTAACAAAAAATTTGTCTTTGTAATATGTATAGTCAAGACCCAATAATAAATCAAACGAAATCGATCTGTTTATGTTGACAATAGCACTGGGTGTAAACGATAGATAACTGATATTTGTGTCTTTCATGATATTGAGGAAACCTTTGACAATTCCCATACGTAGTTGTCGGAAAGAAAGTAAATAAAACTGTTAAAATCACCACAGCAAAATGAACAAGCAATGAAGTCATCTGAACTCTGAAGTCGTATACTCCGATTTTTATTTTGATACTGAGGATGTTATTGCTAACTTGTTGGAGTACTAGAAAGAAAAGTTCTTTAATATCTTTTTGTTTTTCTTTAACACGATTTAGTCTTGTAACGAGGTCGTCGATTTTTACTCTAAAATATGAGTATTCATGTTTAAAGAAATTCGCTAATAATTTGTTAATTTATTTCGGTTCCGGAATTAAATTAAAATAAATTTGAACAAAAATAAAACATTTTATTAGTTAATTGTTTTGTTGCGTCACACGATAACAATTAATAATATATGTTTGTGTCTACATAAATGATGAACAATTTTTTAATAAAGCTTACTCATAGTATTA
Source organism: Diogma glabrata (assembly GCA_963693315.1). Taxonomy (NCBI): domain Eukaryota; kingdom Metazoa; phylum Arthropoda; class Insecta; order Diptera; family Cylindrotomidae; genus Diogma; species Diogma glabrata. Next base: position 164,766,869 of record OY856187.1, read on the forward strand.
TATGTAGATATAATACGGTTGTTCATGTTTATGGAAAGTAGAATTACTGTTTGTAGTCTTAAAAAACAGTTTATTGAACTAATGTATGGAACTGGGTTGACTTGCATTTTATATTTAGATGAGATAATGGGGAATTTTTAATTTGTGTACGATAGTAAAAAAAAACAAGAGATGCAGAATTTCGCTATATATAGATTTGGTCATTTGTTCGATCAAGAGGATTATGTAAATTGAAATTGAAAGATATAGTGTTATTGTACCACTTTTTGTACATTTTTGTACATTTTGTACCACAATTTTTGTGGTTTAAAAAAGAGAAATAATAAGTAAAAAAAATTAATTATTAAACTGCGAAATTTTTTTATCAAAAGTTGTTCGTTGTATTATTTGTTTGAATTGTTTTGTTGCTCAAATTATCATAAACACCATCAATTGAAAATCACATGAGAATTTGGATTTAATAAAGATCTCATGTGATATATATAAAGTCATTTGCCACTCAATTATGAAAGATTTGCATTTTTTTGATAATTTTAAAACAGGAACATGTTACGATAACGGCAGAATTTTCATTTTTCATGCATGTTGCGGTGACCCCCGTATGCTCAAACTGTGCACTTTAAAAAAATTGAAAAAAAAGTTGTATTTTTATTTTATCCATACTACATAAATGCCAAGTTTCAGACAAATCAAAAATGGTCAAGTTTTCACAACTCGGTCTAGAACACGTTTTTCTTCTATAAGTAAACTTATTATTCTTAAAGTTAAAATTTAATATTTTTGCTGAATTGTTTGAAAAGCATCTGAATTATAAGCGAACCCTAGAGCATATATACTTATAAAGAAAGCGTAACTACAAAATTGTATGAAGAGAGATAAAAAATCATAATAGCAAATCTGTCAAATCCGATTTCTTTTTTCTCCATTTTGATTTGTTTTTCAATGTTTATATTTACCACCACAAAATGTTTTATTAAATTATTAATTATAAACAATTTTATGTTTAAAATGCCTAAAAATATTCAATGTTTTCTTCATAATTGTGCTTTAATTTATATGATGAATAACAATAATTACGAAAGTAATTTAAATTTATTTGCTGTATTTTCTTAACTGAAATATTTTATGACGGATAGCGACAAATACTAAGCATTTACGTGTAACTACATTTTCGAAAATTGGGGAGGTGGCGAAGATAATTTTGTTATCAATAAATCGAAAAAATATATTTTATTCTCTTCCATTTAATTATATCAGCTTTATTTGTATGTTTTTTCGATAATAATAGTATGTATTATTGTATTGTTTTCTAACCTTTAGCCTAATGAACTTAACCTATTGTCTAATGAAAATTTTCATATAAAAAAATTATCATTATTCAATTGGTATGATTCCAATTGGTCAAATTGTTTTGATTTCTTTAAAATTATTTTCAAATTATAATCACAATTGCTTTGATAAGTTTTATTCAAAAATCAAATTTTAAGTTAAATTCTCTTATTTCGTTTAGTTGAAGTTGGTTGATTGTATTAGATGGGGGTTTTTTTTAATAAGAAATAAAGATTTATTGTTTTAATTGAAGAAAATGTTTTAATTTTTTTAAGACACAATTCTTTGTCAGAGAATAAAGTATTGTAATCGATTCGTGTTTAATGAATTTTATTCTCTCTCTCACTTTTGCTTGAGAATAAACTATTTCATTATGCACTCATTGATTAAACTACTATTGTTTGATTATATAATAATTTTTTTTTCAAGGTTGCTTAGAATTCCAATAGAACGTTTTCTTGTCTTCCTCTTAAGTTTGTGAAAATGTTGTTACACGCAAATGCTTTTTAACTGTCGATAAGCAATATTTCCTAAAGACGTTAAGAATTATTTAAGTTATGCAATTGTTCTCAAAGTGTATTATGAAAATTTGTTGACACATTTTTTTTCATTATTAACAAATTTATTTTTCGCCGATAGACAGCAAATATAAATTTTGCAGACTTATTTCAGTCAGCAAAGTGGCACTTTTCCTGCCTAGGCAGCAAAGCAAGTACTTTGCTGCCTAGGCAGCAAAATAATTAGACTTCATAGAAATAAACAGATATTGCGATTAAAAGAAATTTTTTTAATCGATTTTTTTTTTCATTTTTAAAATTTTGCTTTATTTTTAAAGTAATAATTATTAAATTACATATCATTGTAATTAATCGGAGAAAAAATTATATGTTCAACTCGGCAGCAAGGTAGATTGACTGCCTTGGCTGAATTCCTAGCCTCGCTCGCTCGGCTATGAACTATCAGCCGCGGCAGTCAATCTACTACTTTGCTGCCTAGTTAAACAAATAACTATTTTCTTTGTTCAAATTTCAAAAAACTATATGGAAATAACATAACTCAAAATGGCAATGTTTCTGTATGTCGTATAAACTCTACCTCAGGGAGGGAGAAACTAATATATTGTTTTGCGCTAGGGGTTTTTCTTGTGTGATTGTACAATTTTAAATCAAATGAAAAAGTTACCTCTATGGGATGTAATAGTTTTCTCAGAAAGTAAAACAAACAAACAAAATAATACGATTTGATAGATAATAATATTAAATGACAAGTTTTAAGATAGTGTCTGCAAAACAAAATGAAGAAGCTTTCCCGACAACTAAAAATCATCGCGTGGAACCATTCGGAAATGTTGCAGGTAAAGAATGGGGTTTCTTAAAAAAAAGAAAAATATGGAGCTGTTATCTTTTTGAAATAAAGTGGAAGATGAAAGAGAGTGAGTAGTAAAAACTAAAAACATTAAAATTGATTCATTTTACAAAATATTTTATACTTTCAGTATCAATTTCAGAGTAGCCAAAATAACAGTTTTTTGGTTAATTCAGAGCCTGTACGAAGGAAATTCAAACTGATGTTCGGTCACAACAGTCACCCAAAAGAACATGAACATCATTGGCATCGTCTTTTTTCAAATCATAAATTTTGCCAATTCATTTAATTCGCCATCAAAAGCTTTGAACATTGTGAAACGCACAGTGATTTTCTCAACCTTAACATTGAAAATAGAAAAGGGAAATTTATCGCCAACAATTAATTGTTACGTTAATAGAACACAAAGTGGCGGAAATTGTGATAATTTAAATTTATATGTAGATTAAATTTTAATAAAAGTTTATTTTAATTAAAATAAACTTTTCTATTGTCTCTCTCATCCTTAAATTTCAGGTAACTACATATAATAAATAAATAAAGAGAAATATCGGTGGATTTTAGACAAAAAATTTCAAAAATGCTGTCAAAAAGTTACGCTGAAAGACGCACTGTTCTAAATTTTGTTGTGTACATATGTCTAAATTATGAATGGGTGTACTATTTAAGTTGTTCCTGTACAACGAAAAAAGTTACCAAACCGATTCATTTGATTTCTTAAATCTTAAGAATAACTAATAATTCAATCCATAATGTTTTTATTCAATATTGTCAAATTTGTGAATTTTCTTCTCTGACTTAATGAATCAAGCAAGCGTGTATGGTTAATATTGCAGTAGTTTCGGACAAGTAGCACTTTATCCATCACTACAAAATTGTATACAATAATCTGTTTAAGTTTTAAGTATCAATACCTGAAAATAACTATTTATGATAGTAAAAATTGTTGTACCTTCCAGGTACTTCGATCCCATTCAATGTACTATCGACATAATCATCTGGACAATATTGATCACATATTTAAATCATTAAAAAATGGTGTAGCATTATGGTCACAGGTATAACTCTTTGTGCGTGCAATCTATTTGTCAATATTTCAACAAATACTTTCGGTATTTGCTAAAATACCGAAAGCGTTTTCTAGCAATTGACATTTTTTTTAAAAATATTTGTATATCTTCCGTAATAAATTATACGGGATGAGGACCGGCTATACCACTATTGGGTAATGTTCTTTTTTCTGGAATATCCAAAGTCCCTTCTGCTGTCTGCTTTCCATATTCACTCTTTTGAAAAATGCTATATTGAGCTCCATATGCACCAATATCTATTATAGTAAAGCAGTAGTTTGCGACACATACGCCAAGAAGAACAGTGCTATGGTGTCCTTTGTAATTATAAAATAACGAACCACTGTTTAGTGAGCATCGGATGTTGATATGCAGTCGGTCAATCGCATCTAAGAAACTCGGCATATTCAATTTAAATTCACTTTAATTTTACTTTAAATTCTTTCTTTCACTTTAAATTCACTTTTAATTCACTTTAAATTCACATTAAATTCACTTTAAATTCACTTTAAATTCACTTTAAATTCACTTTAAATGCACTTTAAATGCACTTTGAAATCACTTTATATTCACTTTAAATTCACTTTAAATGCACTTTAAATACACTTTAAATATACTTTAAATTCACTTTAAATTTACTTTAAATTCACTTTAAATTCACTTTAAATTCACTTTATATTTACTTTAAATTCACTTTAAATTCACTTTTAATTCACTTGTTTTACTTTTAAAATCAGCAGCAATTTTAACCACTCTGCGTATTAGGCTTTGAAACATATACGGCGTTAAACGCCCAAATTTGTAACGAGCACCAGTTGGTTCAGGATCACAGAATAACAATGCCTTGAGTGGGCTCCGACCTTGCTCAGTTTGTGAGTTCGGATCTCTTTTCTCACTCTATTGCAAATGCTGAAACATACACGATAAGTTTCAAAAGGGGAGGAATCAAAGGTACAAAGAAAATGGACTCTTACGAGCTCAAAAAACAGAGGAACCGAGACAATTAGTGTTTTCAATCTGGTTTAAGCCGGATTGAAATTATCCGGATAATGCGTAAAAATCTTGCTATCCGATATCCGGTTAATTCACAAAAAATATCCGGATAACTAAATTAAAGCAAAAAAAAATTATTTGCGCTATTCACCTTTTTAAAAATTTTAATCAGCTTCTACTTATTTTTTCATAACAAACGATTTCGTTTTGTTGATCTAAGAATTATCATTTCAGCAATTGTTTTGTATTTGAATTTTTATAAGTGTAATTTAGACTGGGTTCCAATTGAATGCTAATTGGTCTTCGCAATACTAAAATGATTTAGCACATTTTCAAGTTGACTAAATCCAATACTTGCATTGTAGACTTATTTGAGCTGACTGTTAAACATTAACTTCAAGTTTAATTTTAAAATTTCAAAATTGTTAAGAATTTTAAATTCTATTATAAAATTTAAAGTTTTTATATTATTAAATATCAGAACAATATATTATTGAATATTGTGTATCAAATCAGTTTTTGGTCATCTTCCGTTTGAGAAAATTTATTTATTTTAATTATTTATTCACTTTGATGTTTGAAACTATAAATTATTTTCTAGTTTTTAATGCAAACCACTCAATAACAATTATATGATTTTTGTCACCGGTGTTCAAATTTATAATTATTTAGAAGAAATAAATTGAAACGATATCATGCTAAATTTTTAAATTTAGCACGATTTAGAATTTGGAGACCATTTAGCATTCTATTGGATTGCAGTTTTATATTTACAAACTAAAAACAGTATTTTTCCGTGTCATAATTTACAGTTCAATTTTGAGTAATTTATAAATATTTAAAGTTAATCACATTAAGACAGTCTATTAACAAAAGGAAAAATGTTGATCTAGTTTCATTAATGATGTTGTTGCAGGATTCAACATTATCCCGAAATGATAATTTTAACGATTTTAGTTATGTTTCTAAGACATCAGCTATCATTTATGCAAAAAAGTTAATAAAAAGTTTGTTTCCGGATACCAAAACATCAAACAATGAAAATTCTCCAAATCCGACCGAACTCACCGAATGTACATTAGTCATGGAATTGAAAAATACGATTTCACCAATCGAAAATAGTAAAGTTATTCGTTCAAATCATTATTCATTGCCGGACAAGAAATTTAATTTATATAGCGCATGTAAAACACTCATTCCTAACCTAGAAAAGCTAATAAAAACTAGAAATCGTTTGCAGCTTCCAATGTTAAACGCTCTTGTATTTTTTAAATATTATTTTGCAGATGAAAATAAATTTTGATTGCTTTTGATTTGATTTTGATTTGATCACTAGAGACAATCACCACCACCACCACATCATCATCAATTATGACTTAAATTATTTCAATTATATAAATACAATTTTTACTTACGCGATCTGCTTGTTTGATACCATCCTCCATCCTATACTAGACCTAGTCTATGTGCAGATGGAGGTAATTTTTTATATCACTCAATAGAAGAATTAAATTGGATAGAAAAAATTACAAATTGTTTAGTAATTATACTTTTTCAAATAATAAATAAAAAAAAATTCCTACCATCAGAGCATTTTTCAAACAAAGCAAACAAAGAATAATAGCTGCTTCCTAAAACATACAACATTACCACTTTATCTCCTGGAAAGTTTGCAGATACTAAAATGAACTTGCGAACTCTGCTGTGGGGAAGAAGGATTTCAGTTATATCTCTGCAAATCTTTCAGTTATATTTCTGTTATATCTCTGCAAATGAATTCTGTTAAGGGAAATACTTTAAAGCGTTTGTGTGTGATAAACACATTATCGTAAGCATCCTGTTGGATAAAGCGGTTTATATTAGCTGAGGCCATTGCTGACCGGTGCAGGTTAATTTGAACGCATCTTACTTTAGGCATTTAAAAAAAAAAAATGTTCTCCAGATGGCTATGACAGTCAAGCCGTGGTCTGCGGAATGCCATGCTTTTTGCGTAGTGTTATCTTAGCTCCCTTGGACGCAACAGTTTGCTCGTTTGGGGTTAGGTTGGTGATTTTGACACGTGGTTGTTTACTCTGATTGAAGAGGATTTGGCTGTCGATGTTTGCAGGTTAGCAGATACGGTAAGGCGTTTAAGAGGCAGATGTGGATGGTCATTCTCTTGCGACTGCCCGAAGTAGTGCTACGAGTTGATGACGCGTCCTCAGTAGAACTGGGTATTACTTCTTTCTGCATTGCAGTGTTAGGTTGGTTTGGCTTTCTGAAATTTACGATTCTTGCATTATTTTCACGTTAAATCCTGTTTAACATGAATTTGCAACCTTTAAGATGTTCCTTGGATACTGGGTCCGGAATAAACACAGACATCGCGAGATAATTCTCAACAGTGTGCTTCAGGATGGCCAATGATTTCGGCCTAATATCCTGATTTTGGGCCCCGAGCCGCTTTATAATCTTCTCTGTTGATTCTTTGGTGCAGTCTGGTAGGTAAGATATGAGCTAAGGAGGTCAAGGTAACTCATCCTCTTTTAGCGTACGTACCTTCCCGGTTGTTATCCTCGGATTGTTATCCTTATACATCTCTTGCTATTCATGGTACCTGTGTCCTTTCTATCTACTATCTTCAGAGCTAGCTCTTTATATATCCCCGCTTTAAACAGGGTATCCAGTTTAATGAATTTGGGAAGGGCACAGACTTTTATGGCTTCCTCCTCAGAGAGGCCTTTCTTTATTAGTGCCCTCTTTCGCTTTCTAAATGTGGCAATAAGGTATTGAGGCTGATTGTCGGATCGAGTAACATCTGGTTTAGGGTCACTTAATCCGATTGTTTAATGAAATTGGGGATGGACACAGACTTTTATGGCTTCCTCCTTAGAGAGGCCTTGCTTTATTATTGTCCTCGCCTGCTTTCTAAATGTGGCAATAAGGTATTGGGGCTGATTGTCGGATCGAGGGACATCCAGTTTAGGGTCACTTAATCCGACTGTTTTGGACACGTAGATATTGGCTTTCGTTGGGGATAATACGACGTGATCGTTACTGCTGACATGTCAGAGCTACTGTCGGATTATGAGTCACATGCGGTCCCTTATTGCCGATGCCGTAGTGGAATCAAAATCGTTTGCAAGCTGATGATCTTCTTCTTCCGACCGTGGTTGGCATAACCATGCCGAAATGAAGATGTGTTGATAAATCAGGCACGATCTTCGAGTCCGGCAAACATGAGTTTGCATTTAATGGGTAAGGTGATGCGTTTAGAGAAGCATCGCTCTCGTCTTTATTTTTAAGTAAATAATTATCCATACAGTGGTTGGATGAAAATAAGAGAGTAAAAAGGTATCCACTACAAAGCTCTATGCTGTGGTAAGGCTATATTGAAACTGGAGGACGCCCGGTATCCAGAGTTCCGTACTAGGTAGTAATCAAGCACTCTTTTGACCATGCTAAGCTTTCAGTGTATGTGTCTACCTTTGCTTTGGGTTTTGGACTCAATTTTGGATTTGATTTTCTCCGACGACTTAACGGCATGGGTAACTGTACCGTTGTAGCTCCTAAGATCACTGAATCTACTAAGTCCCGTCACTGCGTCAAAGTGCCAAGTCCATTAGTTGGGGTGAACTCTCCTTAGATACAGTAACAGGTACAGCGGTTTCAAAAGGTAATCCCTGGGAATTGACAATCCAAAGCACCACACTTGGTGCAAATAAAATAAAAAATTAAACATTTAGTTTAAATAAAATTAACATATCCAAGACTCTGTATGTGCCAAAATTAATTGTTTAACTAACGCATTCAAAGAAGCAACACAACGCTATTCCAGCAAGCCATCTTCTTCCATCCATCCTTTTATAACTTCTTACCTGCATAGGTTTCCTCTTTATTTAGGTAAGCACTATTTTTGTGGAACAATTTCAAATTTGCCCCAACAAAAGTGGGGCAATATGTATATCGTTGGAAAAGTCTTGAGTAGTAGATGTGCCAGAAGTAATATTTTTGGAATTAGGACGATTTAAGGGGAAAAATATGAAGGTGTGATTTTATGATTGTTTTTCAATAATTTTGTTTTTTTTGTTTTTTTATTTGTTGGGCTTTATTATGTTAGCGTTTAGGCTAGAAGATCTCTTCTTCGTTTTCATTTTGGCAAGTAATGATGCATTTTGATTTTTATTCGATTATTAAAAATAATGTAAATCTTTGAATTAATTATATCAAACTATTGTAAATTCGAAAGTTAAAATAAATGGTTTACTAATCAAGTGGTGAAGTTTTGTGCATTTTGTTTTTGTGTTCATCTGCCTGCTGTGATTGTGAGAAATATATTGTTGTCTGTATGGCGGCCATGTTGGGAATCGCAATAATAAATTGTAACAACTTGATGCTGTTTGATTTTGATAAGGATTAAAGTTATATAATACGCCCTAGTTGGGCATAGTGTCATAATTGGTTTCTTTGTAAAATTCATTTTCTCACTCATTGCCGTTTTAGGCAATACACTATTTTGCTAGTACATGCTAGCTGAGGCATTGGAATATTCGTCATCGTCATTTGTATGCCATTTTTTAGGCGTGATAACTGTGGACACGCATGTTTCATCGACCATGTATGCAACTTGTTAGGTGTGATAATTTGGACAACGCATTTTAAGCAATTATATTATCACATCATTCATCGTCATTTGTATGCAATTTTTTAGGCGTGATAATTTGGACACGTATTTTTTAAGCAGTTTTTATCTTACTTCAACACTGTTTCATCATCGTCGTACGCCTTTGTTAGGCATAACTAATTGTTGAAAGCGTCATTGGAGGCGCAAATTATAATTCATTGGTCAACAGACAAACACGCTTGATAAGTTTCTGGCTCTTTATCTGATATCTTCAAAGCAACTTAATACAGTCCACTATCAAAGTCAGAGGCGTTAACAGTATATATATCGTTGGAAAGGTCTTAAGCAGTAGATTGGCCTTGTGCGCCTTATGTGTATTTACACGAAATGGGAGGTTGCCGTACAAAAATTAAAATTTTTTTTTGAGGGCCACCCCTCTTGGATATATAACGTTAAATATCTATATATAAATTCGTAAGCAATATTTTTGTGGTACAATTTTAAAATATTTGTCCCATCAGAAGTGTGGCAACATGTATATCGTTGGAAAGGTCATGAGGAGTAGAATTGCAGACAAATACTTCTTTTTGGATTTTTGACGATTTTTTTCAGAAAAAATGGCAAAAATGTGATAGGTGTATTTTTTGAGTTTTTTGTTCGGTTATTTTTTTTTTTTAAGTTATTTGCTTCGCAATTCAAAATCAATCTATATCTATATATAAATACGTAACCAACATTTTTGTGGTACAATTTTAAAATATTTGTCCCATCAAAAGGGTGGCAATATGTCATGAGGGTTAGAACTTAGAAGGTCATGAGGAGTAGAAGTGCAGGAAAGTACTTTTTTTTGAATTTTGACGATTTTTTCAGAAAAAATGGCAAAAATGTGATAGGTGTGTTTTTGTTCGGTTACTTTGTTTTTTTTTTCAAGTTATTTGTTTCACAATTCAAAATCAATCTAAATCAATTAATTAAACTCTGAAATAATGTGTTGAAGCTATTGGGTTGGGAGGTCTTTTTGCTATTTCTTTTAACAATGGGCGAATTTCGGGAACTGGGCGATTCCTAGTCTTCAGAAATGCGTGTGATTTATATTCTTCCCAGAACTGTGTCAATATGATGCAAACAAAGCACGAACATGATGTGGATGTGATGTGTTGCACTCGTCATTAATGCACACATCCATGTGTATGTCGTTCTCCAATAAATTCAAAGCTCGACATGCACTGCGGACAACTGCGACATGCACTCGACATGAAAGCCTAACGCGGAATGTCTAACGCCGTTGACAACTCTCAATTGCTGAAAGAAGTAAAACTGGGCATCTTTATCAATAACATGCGAAGAAAAATGAATTCATATTGATAGGGATGCACGATGTGCAGTCTGCCTATCGTAGTTTCTTGGGCTAAACACTATACATAACTGATGAAGTGAGACTGGACCATAAAATTGAGTCAATTGAGAATAAAATAGGTGAGACACTTGTCCTTGTTGACAGCCTACGTTATGAAACATATACAACTAATAAAAAAAATTTAAAAAAAAGTTGTTAAAAACCCGTCTATATTCAAATGCAACATTGTGTCCAACTTTAGGAGATTACCTATTTTGAACAAACGAACGTTTAAATTTTTATTTATATGGATTAAAATTAAAATGCTAATTTAAACAAAAATTTTAGAATTTTTAATCTGAAATTAACATTTACAAACTTTTCGACTACTTAACTTAACGAACTTACTAGCAATTGTTTGCACTAGTATTTAATACTTATTCTTGAAGACAAAGCTTTATTCGATTTTTTTTAAATTTTAATTATTCACTACGTCCCGTGGCAACACGATCATTCCTAAATGTGATATAAATTTTTCTTACTGTCTTCACACTAATGTTTTACAGCCAATCTTATGAACTTTATAATACGACATGGTTAAATTGTCTCTAAAAGTGCTCAGTTAAATCGTACGACAAGGTGCATAAATGAACAGTTATTTCGAATAGAACAATTTATCAAGTTATATAACGTAAATATTATAACATCCTTACAATAACGTCTAACAGACGACCTTAATTGATAAATAAACAAAACTTAGCATTACCACTGCAACAGAAATAATAAACGTTATAAAAAAAATGCGACAAAACATAAAAAAAAGTTGATCTTATTATATTGATCATAACCAATGTGATCAACAACATCATCACGATCATATATGATGACTGTTATTATATATATTATTATTATTTTTTATAAATAACAAAAAACGAATGTATTTAGTTTTGCTGTTTTCAGTTTAAGAAGAAAAATATCAGTTGAAACCGTGGGAATGAAGCGAAAAAATTAATTTAAAGAAAAAATAAATCGTGATCGCAATTTGATCGCAAAATAAATTTAAATTATGTATACAAAAAAAATTATAAGAAAAAAGTTGAAGCAAAACAGTGCTCAAAGTAATGTAGCATAAAGACAATGTGGATAATGGTTATTATATTGTCTTTTAAATTAACATATGACAAAGAAAGAAAAATGATTGTTAATTGGTTATTTTTCTGTTTTAATGTTTTCTTTTAGTAGATTTTACTATACATATAATGAAATTCAATAGTAATGTATGCCGGTTGATTGTTTTAATTCGCGGTAGCGTTATATTGATGAGAAAATGTGATTTATTTTGTTTATGACAAACTGAAACGACATTAATTAATATTCTTTTTATGTTCAAATGTTTACGTATATGACGTGTTGCCAGGAGGTTTTTGCTGTTGGAATAGAGTTTGAAAAACCCAGTTGTAAAAAACAAAACTAACTAATATAAAAGTGATTTCATTTAACACGTTCACTATACGATTAATAAAATCGAGAATTAATATGTCAGTCGAGGAGCTTAAGATCAGGTTTTTTTAGAATTCCGATTCGATTTCAGTATTTATTTATAATTATCTCAAAATAGCTTGACAAATTTAAATCCGGCTCGAAGGACCACGAAAAAAATGAAAATTAAAATAATGTTGCTGTTTGATACTGTAATATTAATAATTTCCTTTTTTCTTATCTACTATCAAAAATATGATATCCATCTCATGAAACTAAACTTTAATTATTCCACTCGTTTATTTACAGCCCTCGGCCTTACGTCTTTATGCCACAAATTTTACACCTGAAAAATAATCTCCTGTTTTACGTCCTTGATATATTCAAATAATAATTTAACCCAACAAAAATTATTATTGCTCGTGTGACATGCTTGTGCATGCCACAATCTTCAACCTAAAACAAACTCAAAACATAATAAATATATAATCTCTCATAAATTTCTCAATTCCCCTGTTTGTCTTCCTTTTCATTCCTTATGATCATATAATTGATCATCAAAATGTGTGATTATCATCAAAAGGGAATTTTAACCAACAACAACGTTTTATACATATTATTATGTTATTGCATTCTAATCGGCAAAAACCCTAGAATGGAATATTTATATTTACAATATAATATATGTGTATAAGTATGTTAAAGATAAAAAAATTGAATGACTCAAACAGAGAAACAAAAATCAAGAAAAGTAGTTTTTTTTGTTGTTTGATATAATAAGAAAAGAATAATAAGAATAAGAATATAAATAATAAAAAAAAATTAATTTTTTAAAAATCGGAGTCACATCTGTCCTTTTTCTCACGAGAAATTTAGCCATGTGCGCCTCTTACTTATAAAATCGTATAGTTGTTATTTTTTTTTCCTTGACGTTAACAAAAAAAATAAACTTTAGCAATCGCGTTATAGTTGTTGCTTTTTATATGATCATTGATTTAAAAAAAAGACTATGGTCGAATATCAATATAATGAGGAATTGAGGAATTGAGGAATAAAGGAAATTGGAATTGGGAAATTAAATAATTTTGATTGAATTGATTTTGTATTATTTATATCGTGAAAGGGTTTTCGCGGGTATTTATGATAACTCAAAACATAGACATAGGCCATTTACTAACGGTATACGGAATATGGACTTGAATCCAAAAATTTTGGTTAATTGTTCGCCCTATCTGCGGTCAATAAGTTAAACTACCGAATTTTATTTTCCGATCGCTATTTAGGCTATCGTGTATTTACGAATATGCATTTAGGTTTAGTTTACCCATTTACTCAATAAATTAGAATTATAGTTGACAAATTTTAATTTAAAAGTTCTAAACTGTAACAAGATATTTAAATAATAATAAAACTGCTGAAAAGCTGAAAAACTGCGTTTTTTACATACTACTGTAGATGGAAACATAGCTTTTGAAATACGTATTTAGTGAAATAACACTCAATTTAACAAGAATAAGGGCCAGTTGTTTCATCTCCGATTAAATCAACGGTTTGGTTAAATCTCTGATAACCGGTGAAAAAATTAAAAACTAGTTGTTTCATGTAAAGTTAAGGTGATCTCTGATTAAATATTTAACTTAACCGTTACCGACCAAAAATGGCTAATCAACTATTTAACCATTGATTATCTGTCATTATAATATATCTGTCAAACTGTAATTTTTATCTCGGTGGCTTTGTGAAATAAATAATTGTGCGCGAATTTTATTAAATAAATAAATTCAAAATGTTTGATTCAATATATAATATTAGTTGTTCTGATTCTTCTGACGATGAAGAAATAATTAACTATGTGACATCAAGGAAAAAGAAAACCTTCCGATCAAGAGAAGATTTTTTTAGTTGGGATGATATAGATTTCGAAACCAGGTTTCGGATGTCAAAAGAAACAATTTGTTGGCTTACAGAACTAATTAAAGCAAAGATAAAAACTATATCAACAAAGTAAGTTCTATATTTAAAGGAATGTATACTTTTAATTAAATTAAATGATAAATTTTCTTAGAAATCGAGCTGTTAGTCCACTGGATCAAGTATTGTTAACAATGCGCTTTTTTGCAACTGGAACAATACAGCAATGTACAGGAGATTTATATGGGCTACACAAATCTACTGTATGTAGAATCACAAAGAAGGTAACAAGAGCTATTGCCCAACTACGTCCATTATTCATTAAAATGCCAGATACAGAAGAAAAACAACAAAAATGCTCATATGATTTTTATAAAATGGCCCGATTTCCGAACGTGATTGGTGCAATTGATTGTACTCATGTTCCAATAATATCGCCAGGTATAAAAGAATTTTTAGTAGCCAATTACAAATTAAAGATTGTTTTTATTTCTATAGGTGGGGAAAATGCTGAGTATTATAGGAATCGCAAAGATATATTCTCTGTTAACGTTCAAGCCGTTGTAAATGCAGACATGTCATTTATGGATGTTGTAGCTAGATGGCCAGGTTCTAGCCACGATAGCACTATATTTAATAATAGTCGATTAAAATGCAATTTAGAAAGAGGTGCATTTGGACAGCGATGGCTAGTTGGAGATGGGGGTTATGCGTCCAAGCCTTATATGATGACACCGCTAAGATCCCCACAGCTCCAACCTGAAAAATTATATAACGAAAGTCAAATAAGAACAAGAAATGTAGTTGAAAGGACATTTGGTGTGTGGAAGCGACGTTTTCCAGCAGTTGGATCTAAATTAAGAGTCAAGTTAAATAAAGTTGAAGCCATAATAATAGCGACAGCAGTCCTTCATAATATATGCATTCTGAGATGTGAACAAAATTTTGAAGCGGATATTGATGCTACGATTTTAGAAGAGGAGAGCAATTTTGATATAATAGAGGGCGAAAATCAAATGACAAGAAACAATTTGATCCGTGATTATTTTTCTTTATAAAATAAAAGATATAATTTTATTCGTATTATTACGTATTATATATTTTTATATTTTTATATTTTTATATTTTATATTTTTTTTATACCTAAATTATAATAATAAACTACGTATTAAAATTATTAACTTGTTTCCATTTTAACTCCAGTAAATCATTTTCTAACTTCAAATTTTTAATTTCTAGCTCAAGCTTTTCTTCGTTGTGTCTCACTAGTTGTTTGTGAAGATCTTTCATGTGCTCCATCCGTAGATTATGCTCTTCTAACATTTGGATTTTTATTGCATCTTCACGACTTTTTTTTTGCTGAGTCAAAACTGTTTTTTCGTATGCTAGAGTGCAAAATTTCTTCCGCACTTCTAATGGTGTTGCTGCGAATTTTTTGCTTCTTTTGTTAGTCGCTGTAAAATATATTTTTTTAAATAAATATTTATAATTAGCTGCCATCTTTTATTTTTAGTCGCTTACTTTGAAGTTCTTGGGAAATCGGTTTCCTCAAAAGACTTTTAGGTGTACTGCTATCAAATGTACTTCTTGTATCCGGTTGTCCTTGGTCACAATTATTTATTTCTCCCTGCAAGTCCTCAGCTAAACCTGTGTTTTCTGTGTCGTCGTCTATTAAATCCACCGAAGTTGTTGGAACAACAGATGAATCGCTGTCGAATTCCGATTGGTTCCCTTCTAAGGAAACCTGCATCAAACCCCGCAACCAGTTCGTTGTGTCTGATGGTTTAGGAGGTGCTGGGCCACCACCAGTGCCCTTCACCTGGCTCTTATATTGAGAACATTCCTAAAATAAATTTTTTTTAAATTTATATGGTCTTAAAGGGTTGTAAAAAAAATTAATTCCTTTCTTGCTCTACGCTTTAGGTTTTCAAACTTATTTTTCAGTTGTATAACACTGCGATGTACCATCCCAGATGAGTTGAATTCATCGCAGATTTTCATCCAACAGTCGTCTTTCTGTTTTACACTAACAGAATCCGTTTTCTTATTGAATATCAACGTCTGATATTTATCCAAAATTCCTTGAAGCCGCTCACATTCTTGATCCGAAAAGTTGGTTGATCTTGATCTAAAATAATACTGTTTTAATATATACATATATATACATATGCTTTCATGTATGTTTTCAATATTATTATTTTATATCTAATAATTAAACTTACTTATTTACGATGTTGGTCGTATCACTTAACATATTTAGATTTAAGGTTTTAAAAAAGGGTTGAAGAAAAATTAAACGCTAATTCTATAACAAAAATCGAATTTGTAATCGCAGTTTTATTACTTTTGTTGTAACAATAAAATAAAATTGAAATTTCAAGCTATTTTGTTTTTAATTTCACGCCATCTTTTATTGTACACTTTAAATAAAATGTCATTTTATGTTCTAAAAAATTAATCACTGATTAATTTTAACCATTGTCAATTTTTGGATGAAACAACCGATTTCATTTTTAACCAGTGATTAAATTTAATCATTGATTAAACTAACTGCTGATCAAGAAAAAATAACCGTAGATGAAACAACCGGCCCTAAGGGGTTGATTATTTGATTATTATTCTAGTTGAGTTATTGGGATCGAAAACTTAGTTTTATTTGTTTGAAAGCTATTTTTTGATTACGAATCGCGCCTGAATTTTTAACTGGAACATCATGCGATTTGTTTTTTATTTAAATCTTTTCTCCACCTAAAAAGCGATCGGATGAATTTGAAATTATGTTGGCAGTTGTAACATTTTTATTTTTTTCATAGTTTTATTTTGCTTTCGGCTTCCCAGCCGAAAAACATTGTTTTGATGAGTCTGGTCGAAATCGTTGTCGAAATATCGAGACATTTGAAAGATTTCATAACATTTGTTGAATTTAAAATATTTCATCGATTAGTTGGAGCTACAATGTGAAGTTGACATTATATATTTGTCTGGTTTTTAATATTTTCTTTACTAAAAAAGCAATTTGAAATGGATCGCTTAGATTTTGTTAAATCTTGCACCATTCTTTTAATGAATGTGCAATATAATCCAAATTGACAAATATCCTCCCTCTGAAAAAAAAATGTTAAACGGGTCTACCTTTTAATGCTACATTATTATTTAATCTATTTTTTATTTTGATAAGTTTTTTATTTCTTATTAAAACAATAAAAAATAATATTTCGGTACTACCATTACTTTTTACCCCTTTACATACCCTATTGGTGAATGGTGAGACTTTGGTGTCCGTTCGAATTTCCACATAATTGATTTATTGACAAACTATACTATAAGTAACTTGAAATTTTCTACAGCATAAAATATTTTTGTCCACGCCTTTCAGTAGGCAAACATTTGTTTTTATCTGTATTTTATAGAAATAGATAAGAAGATAGTAAAACAAAAGTTTTTTGTAGAGAATCGAATTTGACTGAGAAAAATCGAAAAAGATTGAAGTCCTTAAAAATAATCGACTGCTTAGTTTTTGATTTATTTTCAAAAAGGTGAGTTTGTTTTCTCGTCCCCACTCCCTTAACTTCGGACATTACAAAAGCAAAAAATTGAACATATTCACAGTTATAGAAAATGTTGTAAAGATTGAAGACAAACTATAGTGGTCGGCTTATAATTTAAAATGTTATTTGGAGAAGGGGTTGAGAGGGGATGTTTTAAAAAAAAATTATTATGTGAATTTTCTTCTAATCCAAAACATTTTTTTATTATTTTCGAGAGCACAGTTTTTGACTTATTTTCAAAAATGGAAAAAAATTTTACATTTACATTATAAAAGAAAACAATTGAAAAAAATTCTCGGTTACAGGAAATGTTGTAAAAATTGTAGGAAAACTATAGCGGTCGACTCATAATTTGTAGCACAATTTTTGACCTTTTTTAAAAACGGTGAAAAATTTTTCATAACTAACCTTTATTTTATTTTTTGTCGATAATGCAAGACTTGACACCTGCTTTATCGTTTTGCCGTTGCCGGTTGTTACTGGCAATTGGAATATATACACAAAAAAGATTATGACTAAAAGATTATATTTAAACCCAAATAAATCTTTCAACAATTCCATTGGATTATCCACCAGCAATATGTTATTGCTAAATGATGTAGAATATGATTACGAAGATTTTCCATATTATACTGAAGTGCGTTGGGTTTCGAGTCATAAGGTTTTAAGAAATATTGTACAGCTGTTGGACGAAATCGCACTGTTTTTTTTAGAAATGATTTATCTGAAATTTTCCTCGATTCGACTGCTTTTATGCTCGGGAAACTCCTCCAAAACAGAGCGATTGCCCAGTGTTTTGTAAATGTATGGCCCGATCAAGTGACACCATATGCAAAAGACAATGAACCAATGCATATGCAGAAAAAAGGACTAGTGTTTTTGATTAAATTTTTTACAGTTTTTTACTTCACCACAATTTCAATTTGTGTAAAGTAATGCAATCTATCGAGAGAAAAAAAAATCTTACATACCCCAAATTTTGTTTTTTCTTTTGTTTTGGGCCATCCTCTATCTATATAGCCTATAAAAATTTTGGTGTACGTCTGTTGGTTGGTTGATTTGGTTAGGTCGTTGGTGACATTCCTGCTTAGGATCTTGATGAAACTTTGGCAAACGATCCAGGTTCACTTGAAAATGGAAGATCGGGATTCATTTCAAATATAGACAAATTGGCAGAGGATCTCCCGAACACCTCTAAAATTAAATCTTCAATAACCTCCAATACCGGATTATGATCTTATGGAAACTTTGTATATAAGGTTTTAGTACTGTTTCCAATATTTCTGCATACTAACTTCCGATTTGTCACTTCCAATTAAAAAGTTTTTTTGGCAGGTGTTTATCCCTACTGTAGCTTACAATTACCGATGGATTTTCATGAAACGTTGGTAAAAACTTTCAAATAACATAAAAAAGACTATCAGCTTTTGGAGTACGTTTGATAAAGGTTGGGGGTTCCACCATGGAACAGATGGTTTTTTTCCACAATGTTTCTTATGTTTGTTGGGAGCGTACAACATTCGTTCGTGAATGAATTTTGATGACGCTTTGGAAAAAGATGTAAATATGTATGGCAAGAGGCTAATTAGTTTTTGAACGATATTGAACAAAGTGGTGAGGGGCCACCCTAGCACCTGTTTTTTTGAAAGCTCAATTACATCTGTACCTGATGATCGAATTGGATAAAACTTGGTACATACACATTAAATACGGTTCACAACAGTTCTGCATCCCAACTGCCAGTTGTTCACTTCCGGCAAAAATTTTTTTTAATTTTTGGAATTTTTTTCAGTGTGTTTATGCACACTACTCTCTCTCTCTCTGGCGTTTACATCTCATGGAGGGATTTTGTTGTCTGTGCAATCAGCTTCCATTCGTCTCGTTCCATGACATTTGACTCCGGTTTAGACATCCTACATCATAAAGGTCTTGGATGATGTCATCACGCCATCGTTGTCTAGGTCTTCCTCTCCGACGAACACCAGCTGGTTGTTGTTGGGACGCTTTTTTATCATTCTTTCTAATGGATCCCTTTCTACATGACCAAAAAATCTAATCCGGTTGGATTTAATGAACCTGATTACATCTTAAGCCTCCAAGAAGCTGTCTGATTTCATGATTCATTCGCATTTTATGCTGATTTTCAGCAACTTTGTATGGAGCATAAATTTTTTGTATGACCTTGCTCTTGAATGTTGATATAATTCTTCAATGGGAGGAAGTCCGTGTCCAGCTTTCACTTCTAAAAGTAAGCACAGGTCGGATTAATGCTTTGTAAAGTGTGAGTTTACACGACCGCGAAAGATGTTTTGATCGCAGAAGTTATGAGTATAAATAGGTAACTCTTTAAGCGGCAGAGACACGGGCTTTGATATCTGCTTGCGTGTCATTTGACAATGTTATTACAGACCCGAGGTATTTGAAATCTTCCACGCGTTCTACTTCATAGTCGCCAGTATCCAGATTTCCGGGAGGTATGTTCATAGACGTTGCTAAAAGTTTAGTCTTGCTGGTGTGGATGCATAATACAAGTCGTTTAGCATTTTTTTCAAGCTGTGAGAGACTATCCTTAATAGCGCTTGTTCTACGTCCGAGAAGCGCAATATCTTCTGCGTAGCCAAGAACTTGACTAGATTTGTTATATTTGCAGTTTTGTGTCTCAATTCGGCTTTTTCTTATCGCGTACTTAAACGCAAAAATAAATAGTACGGACGCGAGTGTATCACCTTGTCGAACCCCTGATGTTATATGGAGAGGATCAGACACTAGCCCTTCGATTATTATTCTACAATTTGATCCCGATGTTGTGAGTTTGCACAGAAAAACCAGTTTCTCTGGGATACCAAGGCATATGAGTGCGGACCAAAGGTTGCCAAAGGTTGCCGCGGATGATACTATCATATGCTTGCTTGACATCAACGTAGAATTGGTGGATGCTGATGTTGTACTCCCAACATTTTTCCAGAATCATCCTTAAGGTAAAACATTGATCTGTGGTTGAGCGGTTGGGAGGAAAACCACACTGATATTATTTTCACATTGACTCTTAGTTCCAAAATGGCGTTATTGAGGTACAAAATTTTTTCTGTGCTAAAGAAATAAGCTGGCTTACAATATCAGGGGTTTTGATCGATATTAAAAATTACATCAAACCAAAAACTTATACTTAATTTTGATGAATCAAAAAATGAAAAGCGGTGCATTATATCTATAAAAAACAGAATTAATAAATATCTATTTAAGATAACTAATAAATTCCTATATAAATATTTTTGTGTTGTTTTCTTTAACAAATTTAAAATTTGTAATAAAACCTAGAACCATGTGGCCCACATAAGGATTTGGAAAGCAATTTTCGAAAAATTTGGCCCATATACCGAAATAAGTTTGACATGCCTGTTTTAGACAATTTAACAATCCATTGATTTTTTTTCCGATTTTACGAATAACTTTTTCTGTTTTATTTTAACATATTAGACGAAACACCTAATGAATTTGATGAATCATTGAATGATATAAAAGTGTGAATATATCATAAGAAATATAGAAATATAGAAAATGATACCTCATCTAATTTTAACTATGAGTTTTAACTTAATGTTTGAAATATTAGAACATTTTAATAAAATTTTAGAAAAATTTTTATGAATCTTACATTTTCAACTAAGGTCGCCAAATTTCGTCCCCAAACGTAATTACGTCCCCATCGGTTTCTTTTTTCCTGAATAGCGCCATCTAGTTTTTATACTTGTAATTTAAAGTAACTTATGTCAGTCAGACATTTTAAAAGTTTGGCGGTGAAACGTCGCTCCTATGTTAAGATATTTAAAAAAAGAAAAAACTGTTAAAAGTGAGTTTTTTATTGAAATATTATCGATATTGTTTAAATATTGATGTGTTTGACTTATTGAAACGAAATTTTGGCAAAATTTGTTGTTGTCGCTTATATTTAAATCGATTGTAAGTTCATTTAGGTTATGTCATGTGTTTTTTGTTAAATAGAGGTTACCAAAACAATTGGCAAATCCTTAATATCGTCCACTAACGTGAGCATAATATCGCCCCGGGGACGATATTTAGTCACTTCGTCATTTGTTGTGCACTGTTTTTAATATTTATATATTTAATTTTTAGATGCCATAAAGAAAGTTGTGGAATCCGGAAGCAATGAAAAAAGCCGTTGAAGCTGTCCGAAATAAAGATATGGGTTATAAAAAAGCAGCTAAGTTATTTAATGTTCCAAGAGCTACTTTGAAAGATTACGTAAAAAATTCTGATAAATCTATAGAAGATATAATTTCTGGGAAAATGGGACGAAAACCAGTTTTGCCAATTGAATTAGAAGAGGAGTTGGTAAACTATTGCTTGCAAATGGAAAAGAATTACTATGGTGTCACCGCTTGTGATTTAAAACGAATGGCTTTTCAATTAGCCATCAAAAATAATATTCGACACCCATATTCACAAACTAAAAAAAAAGCAGACAAAAAATGTATGAAGTTATTTATGGCTCGCCATCCTAACTTGTCATTTCGCCAATCAGAATTTTATCTGTGCAATTTGTTTGGAGAATAAAAATTGCTTAAACTATACTGAATTGCTATTACTTAAACAATTATGATTACTGATAATTATTGTTAAAAATACAATTTAAGTTTTGTACTGATTATTGTGATCTCAATATCGTCCCCGGGACGTAATTAGGTGCCCAAAAATTTATTTTCAGAATTTCTACTTTTTTGTTAAACCTACTTTTGTAGAAATAGTAACAAATTTATTGAATTTTTGATTATTTAAATAAATAAAGAAATATTGTACCTAAACTTTGAACTTTTATTTATTACTTCACTCCTGATATTTTTTTCAAAATTATTTTTTTTACAAAAAGGGGACGTTATTTGGCGACTGTACCTTACTATAATTTTAAGGAGATAAAAGGGCAACTTTATTTTTTTCTGTGTAATTATTGTAAATTTCGAATTCATCAATGCCTCCATTTTCTATGTTGGTCTTTTCCGAACTGTGTTCCTTATTCATCAATTTGATAATATTTTGTTATTTTTTTCAGTTTTGATTTTTTCAATGTCAAGGAGTAGATTCGCCAAAATTCCTTTTTATTCAAATGAAATAGGGCTCAGATCAGGACTAAAAGGGCATACATAATTGAAAAATCATAAATGATTCTGATTCATTCCTTGTCCAGCATTTACAACTAAAGCAGAGATATGTAGTGAAATCCAGTATGATTTCTGATAGGGACCGGAGGGAAATGCCCTATTAGAACTTACCTTATTACACCATGATCCGGCTCGGATCATTATAGGGTATACCTGAACAAATTACTAGTCGGGTTGTTATTTTAGCACGTTTCGATATCTTGGTTAACGTGTTCAATTTCAATAGATCCCTATGACTGACACTGGCGAGGTTTTCCATGAACCATTTTTGATTGGGCACACATTGATCACATTTCGTTTATAATTTTGGTGCAAATTTTACTCTGGAAGCTCCAAAAATTGTAAAAATATCTAACAAAACATGAGCAACTTCCTCTGCAAATTTCCTTTTTGTAACACATGCATAAAAAATATTCAATTTTGTAATAGAATAGAATAAAAGAAAAATCTACTTTTCCGCATATACGACCACAAAATATTTTGTAAGCCTGGCACGTACGCCGCCTGCATGTGAGATTTGTAGTTAAATCTATCCTATATATAATATTTTTATAGCACGAAAATATCAAAACAATAATTTAAATAACTTACCGTATAGTTAAAACAACTTAAACAGATTGATTGCAAGAAAAATTTGAATTGCAAGAAAAAACAATTTATTTGGGTTTTCAATGTTTACAATTTTGACAGCTCTTAGTTGGATTACTATGTTTTTTTATAAAGCTGGTAGCTGGATTCCTGGATTGCTGGAATAACTCGCGTTTTCCAAACGTAAGTTATTGCAGCATTCCCTACGGTCGTGCTGCAAACTTACTCTTGTTTGGAAAACGCATTCGCACTAGTAATGCAATCTACTATTTCGATGGACATAATTAAACAAATTTAGCAAACTGTTCTTGATACTAAAATGCATGCATAAATTTGCAATGGTTATCCTCCTGAGTCTGCATAAGGTCTATTAGATCAATAAAGTCTATTTGAGATCTTGAGTTCAATTCATTTGAAATGATTGCATTACTACTAATTCTTTCCTCGGAACTTTTGATTTTTCTAGCAACTTTGATGGTAACAAATAGGTAACATTTTAACAATTGAATTACAATTCTTTGAACATTCTATTTTGATTACCTTGACCTATTTTTAAACGTCTTTTGTGGTATATGAAAAATTAGAATTTTTGTCGGATTAAAAATTTTTAAAATTAACTATTTCAAGAAAACAAAAGAACTCCTCTATTCAAAATTCACATATATTAGAATAAAGAAAGAACAATTTAAAAAAATAAAAGTTAAAATTCAATTGAACTTTGATCCTTGCACCATCTCTAAAAAGTTTTAATAATGTTTTAACTTCAAAACTAATTAAAAAGAAGTTTAATTAATTGTTTTTTTATAGATTAACTAATCAACTATCAAACAAAAAAAAATTTGTTGAAATCGGTATAGCCATTCTTGAGCAATTTATTTTCAAAGTTACCTCGGATTGGAAAAGTTTTCATTTTCCATGCACGTTGGGGCGCCTCTAAACTATACGCACTTTAAAAAAATCCTGAAATAATTTTTTTTTTATTTTGTCCATACTACTTATATGCTAAGTTGCAGGAAAATTAATAATGGTCAAGTTTTCACAACTCGGTCTAGATTCTATAACATGATTAAAACAAACGCACTTCCATGGTCCAAAACTCCCACAAACCCGCTTGACTTAGTTGAAATTGTATTTTCCAAATAGAGCCCGAAAAGTAATTTGAGCAATTCAACTTCTAGAGCAATTCAACTTCGATTTGAATCAACATTTTGTTGATTGAACAAAACAAAATTGTTGAACTAAACGAATATTCATATTATAAACTTGTTTAGCCGGGTTTAAAATTTTATATTTTATTATTTTGTTTTTCCTCAATTTACCCCGTTTAATTGAATATAATTTTTATTATTAAATCTATATATTTCGGGCTAGGCCCATCTTCAGGATTATTAATATAAATAATAAAAAATTATATCACAATAAGAAAAATAAAATTTTTGACATAAATTATATAAACAAAAAAACGATATACAATTTAACATGAGTTACTATGTTATAATTAACTTAAAAAATGGTAATCAAGTGAAAAGCTTAAAAGCTTGATGATGTCATAAATCAAGCATTACTTAAAATTGATTTTACTCCACTTTTTTGGTATTCATATGTTGACGACCATATTACATCTATTCCTGAAAATAAAATACAAATGGTCTTTGATGCATTGCATTCGTATGATCCTAAAATCAGATTCACATATGAAGTTGAACAAAATAGCATATTAAATTATTTGGATTTACGTATTCATCATTTGGATAATGGAAAGATTATAACTAATTGGTATCATAAAGAGATTGCTTCTAATCGATTATTAAATTACTATTCTACACATCCACGTAATATGAAGTTAAATGTAGCTAAATCTTTTATTCGAAAAATATTTCGACATAGCCATATAAACTTTTGGAATGATAATTTAAAAATAATTTATAACATACTTCGTACTAATAACTACCCTAAAAGTTTAATTGATAAAATGATTAGTCAGGTTCGTAATACTAATTTAAATCAATTGGGTCATAGTTATAATTATCTATCACTTGATCAAACAGCTAATAATATGGTATCAAATAATGAAAATTTAAATAAATATGCATCATTAACTTATGTTCCTAGTCCAAGCGAAACACTTTCTCGCTCTTGTTCACAGTTTGTTCCTAATATTAAAATGGCTATGTGGCCTAAAAATAAAAATAGTTATAGTTTTACAAATTCAAAATCAAAAATACCTAAAGAACAACATAGTGGTGTTGTTTATAAGGTTGATTGTAATAACTGTAACACAACATATATTGGTGAAACAATTCAAAAATTAGGTGTTCGTATGGATCAACATAAATATGATTCTAAAAAAACTTCAGTTACTAATAATTGTTCTGCACTTGCTAAACATTCTATAGAAAATAAACATGAATTTAAATTCGATGATGTTCAAATTTTGGCTAAAGAAAGAAATAAAACTAAATTACAGATACACGAGGTGTGCCAAATCATAAAAAATGAGGAAACAATTTGTAATTTTAAAAGTGATAAGAAGGATTTTTCGAATAACTATTTTAATTTAATCCGATTGTTCTAAAATTTAAAGTAACTTTAAGCTTTTCACTTGATTACCATTTTTTAAGTTAATTATAACATAGTAACTCATGTTAAATTGTATATCGTTTTTTTGTTTATATAATTTATGTCAAAAATTTTATTTTTCTTATTGTGATATAATTTTTTATTATTTATATTAATAATCCTGAAGATGGGCCTAGCCCGAAATATATAGATTTAATAATAAAAATTATATTCAATTAAACGGGGTAAATTGAGGAAAAACAAAATAATAAAATATAAACGAATATTCTGTCAATAAAACTTTTGACCCATGGGCTGGTAAACAAAGCAGATATTTGAAATGATTCAGTCATTATTGTCCCTTTCTTGCTTCTGAAATATGCTTCAGTTCCCGGGTAGGAAGAAAAAGCTAATGGACCAAACTTGGGCCAAGCTCGCGCCACAGGTTTTGGAGTTTGGGCCAGGCCAAACATTTTCAAACGGCCCAAGCTTGAACCTATCTTGTACTGATGTCCTAGGGCTAAGTCTGGCAAACCAGGCCTAGGCCCAGTCTGGCAAATAAGACTTGGGCCAGGTCTTCTAAACCAATTTTTTTTCCCAGACCTCCTTTAAATATGTGGAAAGAGGTTTTGGAAAGGCTAACATATATATAAATAAAGATAAACATAATATGGTTTGAACATGTTTACAATGCATTAATCTGGTGAATAACGCGAAATATAATAAACTGAATTTTGGTTCAGTCTAGGCATTTACAACTGGCCCAGACTGAAATCAAAGTTAACTAGCCAAGGCTTGGCTCGTCAATACTGGTCTAAGATTGATTCGTTGATAATATATTGGCAGTTCCTCCCCGGTTTTTTAAATTATTAGTTTTTTGAATTTTGTCTAAGTTTGCAGATGTCGTAATGTAAAACTGAAATCTATAAAATCACTAAAACACAAATAATTTTTTTATGAAATTCACACACGATTAAGCACAAATTAAACATTAAATTCTTTTTAAAAATATGGGACTTAACTCAATTGATTTACAATAACCAATAATAAAAGTTAATTATTGTAAGTATTTAACATACAAAAACGATTTTTTGCTTGGGCAAAACACAATACAGAAAGGAGACCCGTACATATGTTCATTCGAAAAATCGAAAATTTAATTATCAATAGAAAAACAGCTTAGAGAAAATTGACAAATAATTGACGTTCGATTTTTTTCTATTTGTCCTTTTTTTTATATTAAATATAATAAAAATATCCTTTTCAAACAAATTATTTGTGTAAAAAAAACTATATTTATTAAAAGGAATAAGATATGACCCGGCTGAAAAAACATTAATTTTTTTGTTAATTTGTTTATTTTTTTGTGATAAAAAATGAATTCATATTTTATTAGTAAGTCCTTTTGTCGTGATTCCTTTTATGTTGTGAAAAAGATACTTGGAATTTTTTCAAATTTTTTATTTCACTCAAAAACTATCGTTTAAAAAATAAAAAAAAGTCCTTTGTCATTTTCAATTTTTTTTTATTATTATCCTTAAGTGGTTTTTTGTAAATTAAATGATAAATAATTATGAGTTTTGTTATATTAAATTTTTATTTTTTGTTTGCTTTATTGTTGTAATAAATATTGTAGAATTTGTGATATGCCTTTTCTATTCTATTGGGTTGAAACCATCTAGGACTTTTTCAGGAAATAATATTTTAATCTAATTATTAAAAATTATAACTCAAGACAACAACGTAACGGTAAAAATGATTCATAACGGTTGGTGCTGGTAACAGTTGTCGTATAGTCCTTTATTAGAAATCACTAATCATATTTTTGTTGAGGAAGCTCAGCCCAGATTTGATGAACCATTAGTTTCTAGTTTCGTATGTAGTCCAACTATGAAAATCTAGCATTTCTAGGACGTTTTTGTCAAAATATTTTTTGGTATCTACAACTCTCATCTCATCACCATCTTTCAACACAAAAAGATATACATTTTTATTAATTTTTGTTCACATTTTCAAACAATAAAAAGGTTATTATCTCTACAATAAAAAGAAAAATCTTTTGATGCAAAACAAATAAAATATGACATTTGAAGACTTTTAGGACTAAAATTGAACATAATTGCACCTTAAATAGGATAAATTATAATTTAAATTAATAACAATAAAAGAACTAAATTTTTTTACATGAATTGATTTTTTATTTATGATTTTTGTTTTTTTACATAATGATTCTATTCAATTAATCAACTTTAAATTGTATTTCAGGTTTTTGTTCTTCCTCAACTCAGCGTTTGTCTCGTATTCTATACAATTTATCATTTTATGGTTTCAGAACTGGAGTAGAATCATCGTGCTTACTTCGTATAACAGCTTGTCATGGTATCTGGAGTTAAGTTGATCTAAGCAAATAAAAAAAAATTGTTTCAAATAAAACAACAAAATTTTGGTATGAGAATAAAATTTTTAATATTAATAAAGGAATAAAAATAAATTAAAAATTAGGAAGCTGAATCTTATGACTGAGAGGTATAAAAACTTCGGTCTGTATAAAGGGTTTCATAAAAAGCTTATAAAGAAGACTGGAATCTGGTAACCTGACTATTCAAAACCTTTTTGTGAGTAATAATCATGCAAAATGCTGAGTCGATCCCAGTCTGCAGAGATGGTGGTTAAGGCAGAGGAGCTTAAGTGGTTAAAGTAGAGGATTTGCCAATTCTTTTGAGAGCTCGCGTTGGGATCCCAGTTAATCCAGGGATCCCAGAAATACACAGGTAAGGTACTGTAAATGCTAAAATACAGCAATCCAGAGCTTCCTATACTCATACTCTGAGAATAGCTAAGATTAAATCTACCAATAATGATGGTTAGTCAGCTATCATTCTCATTAACAAGGAATCCTTGGCTAAGTTATCTGAAAGTGACGATGTGATAAACTTTGACTTTCGATTAGGCACTTTGAAAGTGCAAGAGGATTAGACTGAGGATACGTGCATGAATTGGTTGAGGACTATTTCTTCACGCAGGGAACCTTAGCTGAATGCGCACGACTAATCTCTCTCAGTTTCAATTAACCAATTTCAATTATTTTTATCGAAAAAGATTCTGCAAACTGCCTGATGAGTATTCTCCTGATTCAAGTGACGAGTCAAATGTAACAGTGGAGATAGAGGGAACAACACATACTAAAGGTTCTCCAAGTAAACCTCCACAACTTGAAGAGATAAATGTTGTTTTGATCTAAGAATCGCAGGTAAAGTTCTTCCCTGTATTTTGGTTAAAAGCAACTAAACTTTTTTCTACTTATAGGCTATAGGGATGAAGTTGAAGCCTAATATCTATAAAACTTCTGGTACATATCAGCTTACTTACCGTTTATGATGAGTTTTTAATCCATGATAGGGTGAGTAATCTGGTCACGGATGCTTACAGACAAAAAGCTGGGGGACCCTTCGGTTTGATGCCAATGCACAAGGTTATTAATGTTTTATCGATTGTTTCTTTGGATAAACTTGTCTATTTTTAATATGGGCAATAAAACCACCATTATAACCTTCAACACATAAGAAGTATTTTCTGTCATTTTTGTTTCCAACGGCATGTCAAACAAAGTACTTAACTGGTCTGTGTCTGAAGAATATTCCTTTTCTGATCATCGGTATCTGCAACTCAAATTTGACATTTGGTCTTGCAAAAATCCTAGCTTTAAAAACAGGAGACTGGTGACATATATGGTGACATATTTAGATGTTTTGTGGGTGACTCTTTTCCAGTTGAATTCCTGAAAAAATCCCAAATTTACGCTCGATTTGGATAAATTAGTTGATATACTGACTGATCCTTCAGTGAACTACTGCTAGAAACTCATTTTCCATGCTGCTCGGAGACACCTGTGGTAATGACCTATCTCTTGAAAACACTGAAAAGAGTGATAGCAAATTTTTGGGGAGGAATTGGACAGGCATAGATATAGACTATAGAGTGATTGCTTCATCAAAAAATATCAATTTATGCAGTAGTTGTGGCGTTAGTATTGATCCGTTTATTTCAACCTCAAACTCCACTGACTTGCAACTTATCAACACATGTTTCTTTATGTATTGTCCTTTTTATCTTCACATCAAGTCACTTAACAGAACAATTTAATTTCGAACCAAATTTTTTTACGGTAAGTGTAATGTTATTGCTGGTCCGTTTATTCCAACCACGGTAAAATTAACTCCAATAACTTTCAATTTAACAGCCACTCACTCAAAACAGAAACTCAAATTCTAAATCGAAATTATTAATTAATAAACAACATTTTTTTTAAACAGTCATTTTCTATTTTTAATTTCATTAAATGTAGAAAATTTTCCTATTTCTTTTAAAATAATTATTCATTTTCTGTTTTATCGATTTTATTATTATATTTTAATTACATGACCACTTTATAAGGTTTATATGAGATCTAAATAATATCTAATTATATATAAAAAAGGTGGCTTTCCACAACAATTTAATTTTCAAAGCGATTTCAATCCATCTCAGTCGCTTTGTTGCTTTCTCATATTATATCAAAAAAGAAATTAACGCGCACAAGAAAATTCTGCCGTGTACAACCAAAAAATATGAAATAGACAGAAATAAAAATAATGGGATCTTCCAAAGTTTACAAATTAATAATATTGATAAAGCAGCTCATTTAAACCATTGCGAAACAAACCACCTAGTTTATGATATCAGTCCCATACGACACCCACAACAGATGTAATTTTCTTTATTTCTATTTTGTTATAAAAGTTACGTTTGTTTCACATCGGTACAAAAGATATTAAAAAAAGTTAGTATACATTTAAACATTTTAATAGATTTAAGTTGCGTTCCGCTAAGCATTCACAACGCTCAAAATGATCCTTCATCCGTTCCACTTAACGACGACGGTCGTTGTGATCGCGGTGAAAACGTCACTAATGACATCATAAGTTTCCCTCACGTCAAACTCACAACGACCCATCCCCGAAAGGTGGGTTGAAGTGAGTGTTGATAAATTTAGCGCCATTTTTAAAATCTATAGATGGCGAAAACAAAAGCAAATTTGAATAAATCTTTTTTTACTCCAAATTATTTTCGTACAAACTTGTATCTCATGATTAAAAGTTTTTTTATTGTGTGTGCATTGTGCACCATAATTATTAAAGTGTATTGTTAAGACTTACAAATTGTAACCTGACCTTTCGTTTCTACTTTTTTTTATCAAACTCTGCATTCGTATTTTTAACGGCAATGCCAAAAACGATGACATAACCCATTCCACTTTAGTTTACAATTGTAAGCTTCAGACGCTAGTGGAACGGAAAAATCAGCGGACGTGAGCATGATTGTCTTGAGTGCTTAGCGGAACTCACCCTTAGTGTTTTGAAATGAAAAAAAATATAATGACGTGAAAGCTAAAATATGAAATTACAGTGGATCGTCGTATACAGACAGACATTATATATGAAAAGAATCCTAAATTGTTTGTTAATAAGACTGCCTGTGTAAGGTTTTAAAATGTCTTCAGATACCTTTAATGAATTGAATTTTTTTAGTCGTTACATTCAATCAAAATCCTGGTTCTCTTAGGGATCTAATGCAAAGTGCTCTTTAAGGGGCAGCGATTAGGGTTATAAAATTGAGCCTCACCACGTCAGTAGCTTGAAACTGTTTGGCGTCTCTTGATAAGAAGGCTGATCAACACTTTCTGCCTTGTGCCACAAATGCGATATCATGATCGAGAAAAATATGTGACTAGTTTTATTATCTCCTTTGCCGCTAACTTTTTTTTCTTAATAGTGAAATATTTGGCTATGTCATATTTAATTTTTTGATAAAAAAATAAATAAATAAATAATAAATAAGCAGCCAGGAAAATATGGTATTGGTGGAGGACTGTATAAGTCTTAAGAATAGTTTGAGTACCGTTGTATAATTTAAGATTATTCAATCACCTTAAAGGATCCGTTTTTAAAGCCCTTATTAGTGCAGCACACTCTGTGATGGCCCCAATCGACTTACAGTTCTTTTTGTAAGAATTTTTTTTTAAATTTATGAATTAGCTTATTGGAAAGTTTCCTTGCTTCACTGTACAGGGCCCAATTAGCTTTACACGAGTTTTCAAGACTCTATTTAGAAGTTTCTTGGACCTTTGTCATATGTATTCATTCAAGGATTTTGTACCAACATATTGACTTGTGTGCATCTTGCTGCATCGTTTCGAGGCTCGAGCTATCAACAGCCTAGAATAATAGATCGTTTAGATGGCCAACGGCCTGATCAATATTCTGGACATTGGAAATCCTGCCACTAACCCATTTCCTCTCTACGCAGCCCCTGAAGCACACCCAATCCATCTGTAGGGGATCGTTTTCACTAAAAAATCAAAGTGATTGCTCATAGATATAGCTTTAAAAAGTAAAAGAGCAACATGGAGCGATGTCTATGGTTTATTGCCATCAGTAGTTGTTATGCCCACCAATTTTGTGATGTCCAACATGTAGCGTTTGGAAAAGTCTACAATCTGATGCAGAACAATTTGAGTTCTGCGTAAGGGTGTTGGCAAAGGATTTAGACTTTTGTATTTACATCTAACAGTAAAAACTAACCCCGGCACAAAACACTTTTCCATTTTCCATCCTTGATGCAACAACGTTGCATGTTTTGCATTGACATAGTATTTACTCAATAACATTTTTGTTAACATGATCATGCAGTACAAATAACTTTTGCCTCACCCTCGGTTATGTCTTCATATTTTATGTACATTTTCATTTTATTCTTGTACGTAAATGTTTTATTATTGTTTGTTTTACATAAGCGAACCAGAAAAGTTAAAAGTGTATGAACTCTTTTTCATTTTATTGTAATGAAACAGAAAGAAAAGCTTTAAATGTGTATGTACATTTCCAGTTCTTTTTTTATTATTGAGATATTTCGTTATATGTAAACAAATAAACAAATAAATTAAATAAGAATATGATTGTATATGACAGAGGATAACTCTTACTTTTGTTTATATATTTCAATTAGCTGGAAATAATAGGCATTTGATAGAACCAATCTTTCAACCGGTTTTGATGTAATTGTATTAATAATATCGATAGCTGCAAAACGATAGGATGCTATGCAATCAACTTTTTTTCTCTCTCGTTTAGGTTAACCAGCAAATGTATTTATAGTGACGTTTTTGCAAAATGTTGTTGAGTTGTAAATTAAAAATCAATAGACAAGTTATCTTTAGTATAGTATCTCAAGTGTTTCATATTATATGTTGTTTTTTCCACTTTGTTTATAAATAAAATTATGAAATGAAATTAAATTAAATTATTGAAAGTAGCAAAGTTTTGTGTTTTCTTTTTGAATAAAAAAATAATTTTAACTGGTGCTGTTAGAAAAAAAACAAATCAAATGAAAATTGGCTGAAAAATAATGCAACTGATAAATATAAATTGGATAGCCGAAATTGTGATCAAAAAGGTAAAAGTAGCTAATCTAATGTTCTTCGCATGGGAATGAATGAAAAGTTGCATATAAATAATATATACACATTTTGCTCGTCGTCATTATTTAGCGAGATATATTTATTTTAACGCAAACCATATATGTACATTTTTTTGGGGGCATCAAGCTATAATTTGGAAGATTATATGCTAATAAATGATTTGTAATTGAAATGATTATTATAGTCCATCTTTTATTTTGTTCACCCGTTTTGGGGTGATTAACATTGTATATTGCATGCTACGGAGCGTCTATATGGATGACGCGCTAAATTTTTGGAGAAGTGAATTTTTTTTTAAATGCAATTGGTGACTGACTCCAATAAATATTATTTTTAATCTATTGTCTCTCATATTGGTAGTTTTATGTTACATGTTAGATATAGTAAATTTGAGTTTGTTCTAGAAGTCAAAACAAGATGACAAAATATTTTTTAATAAAGATATTTCTTGTGTTAGAGTCCGCGCGCATGGTCCGTTCATTCATATATTGTTTAAAATTAATAACCCTTGGAAAAATAGATAGGGTTTGTTTCTACTTATAATAATATAAGTCCAATGGCTTTACACAGTTAACAAAAGTGTGTTCTGTGTCGGAATTTAGTATTTCTAGACTAGTAGTATCCAAGTTCTCTAGAAAAAACTACATCTGCGTTTGTTGTTAACATTTTTCTAATCCACCTCATGCGAATTGTCGTCACAGTCGACTATGCTATCCAGGTTTTAATTCTTGGAATGGAGAGAGGATTGATGGGGTAAAGGAAGATAGTACGGAAATTGTACGGAAGATAGACAGACAGAATGGGTATCCGCTGTTCTCCGTAGTTGTTCCGTAACCAAGCTTTCGTACGCCTAAATCACCAAAGTATAACTCAGTTTTGTCAGGACCTTCTTTATATAGAATAACCTAGTTCTTTATGGAACGACCGTATATTCTGTTTTTAATAATGTAAGGCTCCTTAATTCTGAATATTTTTGTTTAACGTTGGCAAGGTTCTTGTTTGTTTCATCATACTTTCAAACAGGCGTTTTTGGATCGAATTGTTTTGTTCCTGCAGGTTGATTATTTCATCGTTTGATTCAACAATTCCAAATCGCATAGCTTAATGCAACCTTTTTTGAACCCGTCTTTGTCGTCGATTTTGACAAAATCTATGCAACATTATTACTCTTAGCCTTTCCGATTTTGTGTTTCAAGACCTCACGGTGAGTTGTATCGTCATCCCTTTTTATTGTCACCTTTACGAAGGCTCGCCTTATAAAGCAGGACTAGGGTGATCGGTAGACGAGTCTCTACGATCGACTCAGCCCTCATATCCGAAGAAGATGTTTTTGCAGAGTAACCGGGTAGTAGCGTACTGTGCCATACATGTATGCAGTGAGGAGTCAGTCTTAGGCCTTCTTGTTTTCTTTCTCATCTGAGCCATAGGCATTTTTCCTCTTCTTCTTTTTTCAGATGCTACCGCGGTTTCAGACGGCTGTGTTTCCGAAGATTTCCTCCGATTCCAACTGTACTAAATGGAGATTTTAAAAAAAACTTTAAATCTCCAAAAGCTATGTTTAACTCGACCCTAAGATTTAAACTAGCCTCCGGAGTATAAGAGTTACTGTCAGATTTTTGAGATTTTGGTTATGTGGATGTTTTACCATCCACGGAGCGGAGTGTTTATCTGGTTCTGTGTTTATATTTTTAGATGTCGTAATTTTTTTGTGCGTTTGTGTGTCTGTGTTTTTGTTTGTTTTTTTTTGTGATTTTTTCCATTTTTGTTCCCACTATAATGGTCGAGTCAGGAATAGCCACCTTATTTGACCAGGTCACAATACCAAAGGGGTCTAAGTTATGTGCCGTTAGCCAATGATAATGATCACCATCATCCAATCGATCAACTCGGCACCTCTGCCACACTACTTAATTGAGTGGATGTGTATGGTTTGGAGTACCGAAATGGAAATGTAAAGGGCAAAAATATTTATTGTTTTTTTACTGATCCTAATGCACGCTTTATGTGATTTTGTTTTAGTATCACATACTGCTTTCATCTCGGCGAGCTACTACCCTTCACAGTTGGTAACATTTTATCCCCAGCCTGAGGGTGAACTCTCTCCTCCATCTGCTTCTTAGCACTTCTCTATCTTCTGCGGTGACCTTTCGAATTTTTCATTATGTTTGTTTGTGAATTATTTAATTTTATTAATTTTATCCATTTGGTTCCAATGAGTAATACAGGCAAAAACGATCGAACAACACAAATGGCCATAGCAGTGAGCTTACGAGTGGTAATAGCAGTGAAGTTTCACTGTCGAAGGTGATATATCAAGAGTGCTGGTAAATGAACTCTATTCAGTCAACGATAGGATCTTCAATCTAAGTTATGGAATATTCTTTAATGATGCGACGCTTTTGCACGCAAATCCAATACTATTTATGTTTTTATGGTACACTTAATTAAAAAACTTTTTAAAAGTAGAAGAGATTTTAATATTTCCCAATCGATTACTCAGCTGTCATCTCACACTTTCAACCTATATTCCTTGTTTGTAGTTTGTTTCTATAACAAAATAATAGTATTATTCTGACTCGATGTTTCATATTTTTTATAACAAAAATCAGTTTTTTGTAGTAAAAGTGTAACCCCAGTTCAAATTAATTTTATGGTTTAGAAAATTCATTTACTAGATTAAATCAATAGTCGAATCTTGTTTCAAACCCAGCACACTGTCTCCTGTTCTACACAGTCACCAAAATAAAACAAAAAACAATTTTTAAATGTTCCATTTTGTATAAACATGACTGTTATCAATCACAAAACGAGTAAGTAATAAATGGACATGACGACAAAATGGTTTTCATAGATAACGGTGAGACCTAACATTTTTGCAAAATCATTCACGAAAAAAAAAATACAAAAAAATTTATTTTAACTTTCTAAGTTAAAATTAAAATACAAACAACTTAGATCCTTCTTGGATTGATAAGAAGTAAAGACAAAGGTACAATAAAAAAGGAAAATTGTCGAGACATCAATTAATGGTTAACATAATTTCTTTCCTGTTGTATAAAAGGGATTTTGTTTCTGATTTTTTTTTAAAAAGGAAAAAAACCAAACATTGTTCTAAGTTAAAAAACAAACAGAATCGGAACTCATAGTACTAAAATCCAAGGAAATTTGAATATTATCAGATTTTGTGGTCTAGAACTGGCGCCATACTGTAAGATTGACACAAGCAAACGATGTTATGTTTTATGTTTCGATTGTTAAATACACAAGACAAGGCAAAAGCTTCCCATTTCCCAAACCACCGTTTCCTGATGAGTGATGAATATCATATAATTGTCTTCTTACCTTTGAAACGATTTTCAGTATTAATTTATGTTATTAAATTTAAATCAAAAAATTAAACTATTGTGTGACATTCCTGTTTTCGACTATCTTCAAAATTCGCTCCGTGTCGGAGACACATAAAAAGCCAAACAAATTACATATCGTTGTTTATTTTCCTTATTTTTTTTTTAGATAAGATTTCATTCTTGTTTTCAAATAACATAAATTTACCCCCTCAGATGATATCGTTTATTTTTGTTTTTATATAAAGGATAATTTAAATATTTTAAAATGTTTATATTTGAACAAGGATATTAGTCTAGAGAAATACATGTATGAGTACATGAATTTAGAGATGACGCCAAAGAGTGACTGCAAGTGTTTTCATAGGAATGAAAACTAATCTTTGTTATTTGCTTTTAATTTATTCACTTGTTGAGATTTTTTGTTTTGTTTAAGAATTTGTTTAGATTATATTTTCATCTGTTTTGGTTGAGTGTTTCTAATGACTTTTGTAATTGGAAAATGATTTGTATAGTTAATAGAAAAAGTTGTAGATGGTGGTTGGGCACTTGAGAAAAAAATTTGTTTTTGGAATGAAATGTGTTCGTTAGAATAAACTTTAATTTAGGTAGTTCCAAACAGTTAAGGATTTTTGTATAATTTAATCACATGCCAAGCTTGTGTGGTATTTTCATTATGCTTGAAATTAGTTTTTGTTTACTAATATTTGATTAAGAAGCTAAGAGGAAGGACAGAATAATAAATTTTGTATTTGGATGGATTCACAAAATAGTTTTCTGATTTTAGCTCACTAATAA
This sequence comes from Diogma glabrata, assembly GCA_963693315.1. Classification (NCBI taxonomy): domain Eukaryota; kingdom Metazoa; phylum Arthropoda; class Insecta; order Diptera; family Cylindrotomidae; genus Diogma; species Diogma glabrata. The sequence goes on from OY856187.1 coordinate 164,804,485, forward strand.
GTATAGATTAGTTTTTAAGTTTACATTTAACACAACATTTGTGGTGAGTCAGAGATAACGAAACAAAAGAAGTTAATTTTCTGCTTTTCTGAACATCGTTATTATTATTTACTATGGGGTAGCCGATAGGGCAACCACGTAATCATAAAACAAGATCAATATTGCAGTTTTCTATAAAATATTTCTGCGACGAAAAAAACTTTTTCGTTTATCGCTGTAGTTGTGTTTGAAGTGCATGTATCCTGTGTATTCTAATATTACTGGCGTCGTCGTCGGACGATTTCGCCCGTGTTGTGTTTCTAGCTATTTGCCGTAATTACAGAAAATATTATAATATTTCTTAGGTTTAGTTTGCAAGTAGGACTGGTTCTAAGCTTATATCAATAAAAGGATCTGCTTACTAGAACATGCGCGAAACATATAAAAACAATTCTTTCATTGTCATGTATGCGCCCAACGTGACAAAGAACGTCAACTAAAATGACACTTTCTAGTTTCTTCAAAGTGACCAAGGTGGTATAAATAGGAAAAAATACAAAGAGTTTTAAGAAATTTTAACAAAGTAATTTTAAAAATTGGTCCTGCGAGCCGGTTTTTTCCAACAACACTTAAAGTTCAACAGTACTACCTCACTTTATGCATAACTCAGTTACCGAGAAATATTTATTGGACGTAAGTCATCCTCTTGTAACGCCTTTCAAAATCTGACATTTTTGAGCTGCTGATGCCTAAGCAGTGTTATAAATAGCTTGTGTATGAAGGTCGTTGCATGAATAGAGGCTAGAACTGATTCACATAAAAATCACTAAAAATTTCAATCTATAGTGAATATGTTTTACCAAAACATGAAAGGTAGAGCCCACGCAAACTAGGTCTTAAGTAGTTTTTACCTAGGGTGTTACGCTACTGTTATTGAATTTTACGCAATATCAATTGACGTCGATATTCAATATCAGCAAACGTTGTAAAAAATTTTTTGCTAAATATTATTGGAACATCAACCGAAACAATTGATACTTCGACAAAAAGAACCAAAACCAAACATTTATTTGCATATTTACTAAAACCACATAATTGAGCACAGGGCTTGAAAAAAGCAGTGAAAATATTGGCAGTGCCGATAGAAAAAATGTTATTTCAATAAAATCACTACAAGTATTGTTGCCTTCGAATCTCCAGGTTTTTGTTAAATGTCATAAGAAAATATTCAACTAAACACGTCCTCGACAAATTCCCCACCATTTTGTTGAATTTCATCTAGAAATAAATTAGTTCTTCAACGGTCAAATTCAAGTTATTCTTTTATTAAAATTGATACATAAACGAAACTATAGAGTTCAAATAAATACAAGAATAAATTAAACAAATCAGCTGCTTAATTGTATACCACCCTCCTCCATTCTTGGTTTAATATACACTAGAAGCTAATAAATTTTTATTATGCTAACGGTTGTCTTGATTTGTCTAGTGTCAAGCTTAAGATCTTCTCCTATTTAGGTTTGGCCTGATCACTTATATAAAACCATATGAAAAAAATAAAATAAATAAAATGTATAAAATAAATAAAATAAATAAAATAAATAAAATAAATAAAATAAATAAAATAAATAAAATAAATAAAATAAATAAAATAAATAAAATAAATAAAATAAATAAAATAAATAAAATAAATAAAATAAATAAAATAAATAAAATAAATAAAATAAATAAAATAAATAAAATAAATAAAATAAATAAAATAAATAAAATAAATAAAATAAATAAAATAAATAAAATAAATAAAATAAATAAAATAAATAAAATAAATAAAATAAATAAAATAAATAAAATAAATAAAATAAATAAAACAAATAAAATAAATAAAATAAATAAAATAAATAAAATAAATAAAATAAATACAATAAATAAAATAAATAAAATAAATAAAATAAATAAAATAAATAAAATAAATAAAATAAATAAAATAAATAAAATAAATAAAATAAATAAAATAAATAAAATAAATAAAATAAATAAAATAAATAAAATAAATAAAATAAATAAAATAAATAAAATAAATAAAATAAATAAAATAAATAAAATAAATAAAATAAATAAAATAAATAAAATAAATAAAATAAATAAAATAAATAAAATAAATAAAATAAATAAAATAAATAAAATAAATAAAATAAATAAAATAAATAAAATAAATAAAATAAATAAAATAAATAAAATAAATAAAATAAATAAAATAAATAAAATAAATAAAATAAATAAAATAAATAAAATAAATAAAATAAATAAAATAAATAAAATAAATAAAATAAATAAAATAAATAAAATAAATAAAATAAATAAAATAAATAAAATAAATAAATAAATAAAATAAACAAAATAAATAAAATAAATGAAATAAATAAAATAAATAAAATAAATAAAATAAATAAAATAAATAAAATAAATAAAATAAATAAAATAAATAAAATAAATAAAATAAATAAAATAAATAAAATAAATAAAATAAATAAAATAAATAAAATAAATAAAATAAATAAAATAAATAAAATAAATAAAATAAATAAAATAAATAAAATAAATAAAATAAATAAAATAAATAAAATAAATAAAATAAATAAAATAAATAAAATAAATAAAATAAATAAAATAAATAAAATAAATAAAATAAATAAAATAAATAAAATAAATAAAACAAATAAAATAAATAAAATAAATAAAATAAATAAAATAAATAAAATAAATAAAATAAATAAAATAAATAAAATAAATAAAATAAATAAAATAAATAAAATAAATAAAATAAATAAAATAAATAAAATAAATAAAATAAATAAAATAAATAAAATAAAATAAATAAAATAAATAAAATAAATAAAATAAGTAAAATAAATAAAATAAATAAAATAAATAAAATAAATAAAATAAATAAAATAAATAAAATAAATAAAATAAATAAAATAAATAAAATAATTAAAATAAATAAAATAAATAAAATAAATAAAATAATTAAAATAAATAAAATAAATAAAATAAATAAAATAAATAAAATAAATAAAATAAATAAAATAAATAAAATAAATAATAATAATAATAAAATAATTAAATACCACCCAATAAAAAAATTGATATGTAGCCTTATTAAAAATTAAAATTAAGCCAAATATTTTAAGCCAATAAGAGAATATTGGAGAAAAAGGTGCTAAGAGATATTCAAACCCGACATTAACAAACTAAAATCCTCAATAAGAAAAAAACTTTTGCTTATTGCACCCGTTTGCCATAACAAAACTACATTTAAATTATTATATGTTATAAATTACAATAATCTATGACAAGGGCTGCATTTACTCCTAAGTCAAAAATTCTGTGAGGGTAATTTAAACCAATCCTTATAATTATCTTTAGTCCCTTAATATTATATAAATTAATTGCGTTTTAAACTGACCATTTAGTCGATATTTCTTTAAAAATTACACCCCCTAAAGCAGAATTTGTTAATCATTCATTCAGGATCGCTATAATTATCTCAAATTATATCTCCAAAGCATTCCATTTTTGTTGTTTTGTAAATAAAATTTTAAAGGATACATGAAAATTATAATTTACAATTTATTTGAAGTTTTAAAAGCAGCCACACCTTAAAACAAAAATTAAATATAAAAAAAAACAACGAAACAACCTTCATGTCACAATAATTTCTTTTGACCATAACTAATTTTATTTCAGATAAATTTGAATTATCTTTTAATATTTTTTTAATAAGATTTAAAAAGGTTTGTTTGAATGATTGGAAATTAGAGACCCCTTGTTTACAAAAAATATCAAATTAACGATTTGGTATGGATCATTAAAGTATTCATATAGGAACACGTATGAATATACAAATTAAATTAAAAATGCACAAAAATTATAATTTTGTTGTTGTATGTCAGTAAAATAGAAACTGGATAAAGAAATGAAGAATCAACAATTTTGAACAACCAAACTTGAGTTTTCAGAAAAAAAAATGCAATTTTTAATGAAGATTGAAATAATAAAGGTTCTATACCGCGAGACGCAAGCAAGGGTTTAATTATAATTCGATATGGTTGTTCATTTAATAATTTTGATGCAAGGTGATCGTATTTTTGTCTTATAGTCAATTTCGATTTTTTTTGTAATTGATTGAAAACCATATTGATAAGTTTTTGAAGATGAAAAGGAGATTTGAAGCTCTACTTCATTTGTAACTACAATAAGAGAACAGCAAACAGCAAGTAAGGCAAGAAAACATTACATTTTAATGCCCGCCTTAGGAATATTCCGGTTTTGAGTATAAATCAAAATTTTTTGATCAGAATTAGTGCTAGTTGTCAAGCAATCAGACATGCTGATATATAGGTACAAGATGGGAGCATATTGTGGACAATTTATTACTGATAGGCTAAATTTTTATTTTAACTGGGCTAATAGGTATATATATGGGAAAATAGAGTGGCTCAATTTTGTTTGTGATGCGCAAGTTGGACTCCTCTGAAGATCCGTTTTTTCATTCGAGTGTTTGTCGAATTTTTGTGCTTTATAGAATAAACGCATCTTTTATTAAATTATTTTTTTATTGATTATTATTTTATTGATTTTTTGTTTTCTTTTAGGCACCGAGGATTTAAGAACTTTTACATGAGTTATAAGCAGTGCGTAAATAGTTGGGCTTACTCAGTGCATTAATTATTCAAGACTCAGTTTCGGGAATAATCAGTGAATTTTGAAGTTAATTGGAAAAGTTTGCAAGTCTAATGTAACACTTTATATTTTTTTTTAATCAACTTCATACTTGTAAAGACACTTCCCAGGTAACAATTTAACCTAGGTAATCATTGAGTAAAGCTTTAAAAGAGGAATTTAAAATGGAAGGGGAAATTTGAAATTCTTGAACTATGCATGATAAAAGTTTTATACAAGGTCTACTCAAGGAGAAAAGGCGTATGAAAAAATATTCTTTATTCAAGAAGGCATATATAATGCTTTATACATGTTTTATATAAGTGTTTGAATAAAGTGGTACATAAGTTGTTATTCAAGGCTTATTCAAATACTGTCAAAATGTTACTTGAATAAAGTGCTTGAGTAAATATTTTCTCAAGAGAATTACTCAGTGGCTATTCAAGAAGCGATGCCAAAAAAAAATTGGTGATTGTTTCCTTTAGTTATTTTGGTTAATTGGCACATTAAACTCCTTTTTTTTGTATATTGCTGCTATTGAGTTAATCTTTTATCGGAAATTACAATTTATTTTACACATTTCGCATCTTTACAAACGCCTATAGCTGGGATCGAACTCGTAACCTTTGATTCTCCAGGACCGCACGCTGTCCACTTCTCTATTTAGCAGCTGTCATAAAGAAAATTGAAACTTAATTACTATTGTTTAACAAATTATTTGTACACATTTCAAGTTTCGGACCACGACTATGAATTAATTTTTATTCAAACATTTTGATTAGGAATGCATATAAAGTGTACTAATGGTTTCCTAAAATGAGAATATATGGGTTTTTGTTAAAAATAATATTGGTTATGATTGAGGACAATCTCGAAATGAAAATAATTTTGCGTATTCATATACGATATCTACGCATGTGTTTCCATCCAATTGTACGATTAAAAATGATTAAAGAATAAAAATAAAATAAAAAAAAGGAATATAAAATTCATAAATGAAAACGTGCCTGGCAGGAATCGAACACAGACCCTCTTCCTCATCGTTTACCCTTAAGCACGTCCATTAAATCAATTTCCACGACACGAATAAAACGTTACTCAATACAGAACAAAAGTGTTACTCAAGCTTCGTAAAGGGTATAGTATGCTGTGATTGGCATTACTTTCAGTTGCACAATTTGGCTGATTAATAAATAAATGTTAAATGACCATATTAAATAAACGTTCTACGTTATATTTTCCATAAGTCAGTTGCAATCTGTTGCAAGTTTTGATATAATTTTTTTCCCAAGCGAAATGCGCACAATATGGCGATTACATACATATAATACAAAAATGAATTGTATGACAAATTATCATCAGTTTATTTATTTGTTGACCAACTCAAATCATTCTATAAGCCATCATCAGAAATGGTAAATCTCAATCAATTTATAAACCATCATCAGAAACGTTTGATTAAATGGTTGCGGAATAATGGCAATTGCAAATTTCCATTGACGAAAATATGTTTACCATTTTGAAATAATCTTTTGTATTAATCAATAATAGTTTGTTAAAGTTCTTAAAGGTTTGTTAACTTTTTAAACACGATAAGTGATTTAATAAAAAAACACACAATCGCGAATTAAACAACGAACTGTCAAAAATATTGACAGATCGATTTGTTGTAAATCTTTTAATATTCATTGAAAACAGCCGTATATAAGAAATATTACTTGAGTAATAATTTTCTTGAATACTACTAAAATTATTATACATAAATAAAGTCGTATACAAGGAACTATCCTTGGGTAAGAATCTTCTTGGATTCTTCCTAAAAGTTGTACTTTAATAAAGGTTTATATAAGGGATTGAATTCTTGAGTAAAAACATCTTGAATACTACCTTAAAAGTTATATGTGAATAAAACCTTATAAAAGGTACTATACTTGAGTAACACTTGCTTGAATATGCCCTAAAAACTTATTATTGAATTAAGCTTTACTTAAGGAATTATATAAGAAACTTAGTGAATCTAGTCTTTTACAAGCTTTTTTTAGGTAAAGCTTGAATAATATGGTCTTACACAATGCTTTTTCAAGTTAAGTTGGAATAATTAAAAAAATTTAGGCAAAATTGTTACCTGGGTTGTTTAACTGTAGTTGTATACCAATAACCATGAAGTTGTTTGAATGTAGTTTTTCTTTGTTTGAATATAAAACTACTAATTTCGGGATGAGGATGACATTAAGTTTATTATTTTTTCAGTGTTTATTATTTTTAAGAGGTTTTTACACTAAAAATAATTGAGAGCAAATTTTTTGTTCAATTTGTGCTACTAATAATTATGACAAATTACTGCGGATTTAATTGTGAGATGCCATCCCTCAATTATACTATTGTTCTTTGGGTTGCATTTAGTTGTTCAAAATCTTGAATATTAAACACTAATATATATATGATAAATTTATAAACAGTAACGTTTTGAATTGAGTTCATTGATCAATTACGCATTGGGAGATTGTTGAATTGTAAATAGTTTCTTAATTCTTAATCTACGGGTGTGATAAACCCACTCGTCTCGGTAAATGGTAAACGGTAAAAAAATACAAATCAACAAAACTGATCACTCCATCCGTCCAACAGTTGTAATCGCCTTGCAGTTTTGATTTAAAAGCTCTATAGCACGATAATTACAGATAAACGAGCTATGGACACCAAACTCTACGGGCAGAAAATTTGTTATGCAAATTCTTCACAAAAACTACTTGGATTCTGCTAGGATGGAAAATTCAATTGCAGATGACGAATCTACACAGGCAGCGGAAAAGCTGAGAGAACTGATGGAAAAACTACCACCGAGTCCGACGTACTCCCAACTAACCGGTGAGTAATTGGCAGTTACGTTAACAAAAACGTTGAGGAGAGCACAAAATAAGCAAAGAAAGCGCGTGGAGCACAAGGATCCTCTGTTAAGTCTAAAAGCAAATCCAACGGCTGATCATTCTGATAAGAAGAGAAAACGCAGTGGGGATACTCCACCACAGATGAGGCAGTCTACAAAAAAATCCACTGGTAGCAGAATCTCCTCAGCTGAGGATCGAGTCAAACCTCAACCGAGGCATCGTGACTCCACAACAGCAACCCTATCCTATGCAAAGGTTGTAGCAGGGACGGAGGTAGAGTATGCGATCATTGACGGTTCACAGGCTAATGGAGCTCTATCGGAAGATCAATATAGTACTCTTCATGCTGCGTTGACTCTACGGTTAGATGAGGAGGTTGTTAGCTCAATTGAGTTCCCTCGCTTCTCATCTTTTTCCAATTAAAGAACTTTTTCTCTAGTAGTGTGTGAGAATGAACGGGCAGTCACCTGGCTTAAGGAAACTATCCCTAAGCTCTATGTATGGGAGGGAGCTAATCTTCAGGTAAAGAAGAAAAGTAAATTTCTAGCGAACTTTATTCCTGGCTTTCCAGAGGACCCCTCAAAAATTCTTTCCAGACTGGAAAGATATAATCCAGGCATAGACTCGACTGGACGGAAAGTGTACAGTCAAATAAAAAAACAGAAACCAATGGCTTGTATACTCATCTGTGGTGTTGACGAGAAATTGGCACAGGATATCAAAGAAATTGATCTGAGACCATACTACGGCATGCAACGGGTCAATTTCACTTTTGACAGCAAGGTTACGGGAGACACAGCACCTAATGCAGAGAGCTCCCAAACGGTATTGTCGAATGACATTGCCCAAACTGGCCTTGAAGCAATGGTGAGTGTCTCTGGTGATCATGGTACTACAGTAAAGTCTAAAGATGGAGCTGAGAGTTGTAAAATGGTAGTGGATGTTGAGGGTAAATCCTCAAATCGGTATGCAAATCCGAGCAATCAAGACCATTTGTCATGTGATGGAGGGACCTGCAATCTGGTTGGTGCCACGACGGTGACGTTTTTTCCCGAAGCCGAAGCTAGAACGGTACCAGCTTTAAGTGGACGTCCATATTCAGTTTACAGCACGACGGCAAAGTTTAACGACTAAGCTGAAGTGCAAGATTTTTGTTTGCTCTAATGGGTAGCGTAAAAATTTCACAAATAAATTTGCAGCATAACTAATCTGCTTCCGCTGAATTGTGCCAAGCAATTGTTATACAAATATAGCTCTGATTCAGGATCCATGGGTGAATAAAAATCACATACATGGCCTGAATTGTAAACAAGGCAGGGTTTTTGTCGGTACAGTTACGGAGAACCCTCGTTCATGCGTTTACTTGTCGAACAACATTTTTGATATCCTTATACCCCAATGCAGTGGCAAAGATGCCATTGCTATTAAAATTACGGTAAAGATCGAGGGTGTTTATACCGACATAGTGGTCACTTCCTTGTATTTACCGTACTATGATACCATTCCAACCCAAGAACTCGTTAAAGTGGTGGAATTCTGCAGCAACAAGAACCTGTCCTTGATCCTTGGGTACGATGCAAATGCGCATCGTGGAATTTGAGGCACTTCTGATAATAATAGACGGGGAACAGATCTCATTGAATTTCTTCATGGTACAGATCTAGAAATTCTAAATAAGGGGCATGCTCCCACTTTTTCAAATGCAATTAGGGAGGAAGTAATTGACATCACCCTCACTAGCCTAGTTTTGGTGAGAAGGGTTCGAAATTGGAGAGTATCGCAAGATATTCTCACCTCAGACCACAAGTGCATAAAGTTTGAACTTATGGTCGTCACATTGGTAAAAGGAAGTTTTAGGAATCCCAAATCAACTGATTGGGATATAAACAGGTCACTTCTTAGCCAAATGTTTCTGGACGTTGATCCATCAATCAACTGTATACAAGACATTGATAACGTTGCGTACCGAATTCAAGAGTGCATGGTCAAGGCTTTTGAAGAATCTTGTCCACTCGGGGCGTTCAATTATGAATTAAACTCACTGTGGTGGAACAGAAAACTGTAAAATTTGAGATCTACACTCAGAAAACTTTTAAAGATAGCCAAGTGAACAAATAATACCGATAACTGGAGCACTTACCCAAGTAACATTTTGTATATATTATAGTCACAAACTATTGTTGTTTTATTTACGGTACACATACTGTACTCAAAATAGGTTGCGGTATTTATACTTCTACAAAATATTGTTTCTGATTGTACACAGTAAAGCTTCAGTGTAGTAGTAAACTTATTGCTTCGAATGTAACGTTTCTGATTATGTACTATGTAACTGTATTATTACTTCTACAAAATGACTACATTGTGTAAAGTCTACGAGAGCTTATAGCTACATTGTAAATATACTAAACGTTGGCCTTGTAAATGTATTTTTACATTTACAGATTAATTACAAAACTTTATTTTATTGAGAACTTATATACTTACCGTATATTTACGGGACATTTACATTAGGAATGTATTTATACTGTCACATAATTTATACAGTTTTCTTAAGTCAAAATTTTTTGTTTAATAAAAGATGTCTGTTTCCATCGTGCGATGATAAAGAAATTTATAGCCAGCTTTCAGTGATAGACGACTCAATATATTGGGCATTAGTTAATCGAATCTTAAGTCTTAATTAATTTAAGAGTTACTTGTGATTTTAAAGTTTCGTGGATTAAATTTCTAACCAAAGGATCCCCGAAAATTATTGCAAACACTTCAAAATATAAATATTATTTTGACGGGTAGTGGAAAGCTTTGGTATTATGAGCTAATACGTTGGTTGAAGTTTTCGAATTTGGATCACTTAATTAATATTTCAGTTACCTTTAACATTGACGACCTTCCCATTTTTAATAGCAAAAAGAATTTTGGTCGATTTTATGTATAACCGATCATTCGGAATTCGGAGACCATTTGCATTTTATTGTGGTCCAACAATGCCAAGCTTAGAACACTATGAGGCAAAATTTCGTAAGATAATTACAAGATACATTTAAACTTATTATATTTAGATCTGGCCGAATCGCAATGCCAGGATTACATTAACTAATTTATTGACATATGTAAATGTAAATAATTGTGTAGGTTCAAATGAACATAGTCTCCCACCCCCCGTTTATGTAAAAAAAAATTTGGACATATACCAAAGTTAGGTACATGAGGATTGCTTGTACCAAATAAAAATAAATGTCACTTTTGTTTATTTCACAAATGTCAAAAGTTGTAAAAGGATTTATACAAAATGGATTTATACATATGTTTATGAAAGTTTTTTGGTTTCTTATACTTCGCTAGAGTAGTGACCTATTTTAGGTTTATATAGCGAAAAATTTTTTTGGTAGTGTATCTAGTCGGCTAGCCCTGATGAGAATGATATACTTTTTTAAAGTGTAATAAAAAGTTCTTATCGGTTCGAAACTAGATCGATCGACAATTTTGTGGATAGCAAAAAAATTTCATAAAGTGCACATCATATTTTGTTAGATTCAGTCTTATTATATATTTAATAATTTATTATTTTTATGGCGCATTATTAATTTAAAAGTATTTCCAAAATTTAATCGAAATTTTATTATTCGTTTGTAAATTTTGACATCCAACTATACAAAATTAGTTATGCCAAAATATAATATTTGCATTTTATTAACATAAAATATATTATTGCATTTGTATATTTATTTATATTTTTTGTTTACAAAAAATCATCTAAAACTTCGTATTAAAGTATGAGATTTTACTGTTTTGTAAGTAATCCGTAGTGATAAAAATCGCAAACGTTTTGCTTTCTGTACACTACGTACGTGTTTGTAATCATACATAATTCTTACGCAAATTGATATCCGTAAACGCTCAGTAAAAGCCAAAATTATTCCCCAAAATGTATACGAAACACTTACTGAACGTTTACGGTACAGTTACCACTGTAACTTTACGTTACAGAGTAAATGTACTGTAATAAATTTGTAAACAAAATTTGTTACTTGGGTAGTCAGAGGGAATATAAATACAGTATCCGGGTACTAGAGAGTTTGCTTGGAAGAAATTCTATGAGTCAGTTGAGAGCTATCCTATAGCAGCAATGCTTCATAATGCACTCTCAAAGGAACCCAACTACCAACCAGGCTTACTGCTTATGCCAACTGGGCGGTATACGGAATATGTGGAAGAAACGGCGCCACACCTCCTTTTTGACATTTCCCAGGCAGCAGTTCCACTGCTGGTTTGAAGGAACAACCAAGGGTTTCTCCAAATAAAGAAAGCTGGATCGTGGCTGGGCATGTGGGGAACATCAGATCTCTGAAATAGAACATAGATTCCTTCAACCCGTTCAAACCACTAGGTCCTGATGGAATCTAGTCATGTATGCTGCAGAATATAATGTGGATTGAATCATTGCATAATATTTATAAAGCATGTCTGGCATATGGCTATGTGCCAGAAGCGTGGCAAAAAGCTAGAGCTGTTTTCATACCTAAACCAGGTAAAACTAACTACGGTGTAGCCAAGCCATTCCGGCCAATAAGTCTCAACTCCTTTGTCCTCAAAACTCTTAAACTGGTTCAATTTTGCAGGTGGATGATGTGCTGGGAGATGGTAGATTGAAGAACGGATGACCAAGGAAGGGTCATTCCAGATCTTAGGCTATTTTTAACTTTCGATCTCTTCAAATCTACGATGAGCAGAAACACTGCTCTTTATATATTAATAATCTTTTCTTTTTTTCTTTTACTGATAATTTTAATCTTTTACTTATGATAACTAGCTTATCATCTCTAATTTTACAATGTACTAAAAATATCTAATTATCTTTAGATGAACGACATTATTTGATAATGTCCAAAAAAAAAATTAAAACTTAAAAATTACCGTATATATATACCTACATTTAATATCCGTATTTACTTTTTCTTAAAAATTCCTCATCCATAGGAATTATCTTCCTAATGATTTAAATCATCATATTATCCAAAACAATAAATATAAAATTTTATTCGTAATATTTCACAAGAATAAAATTCCATTATTTGTTTTGATAAACTTAAAAAAGAAAACAATTTTAATTTGTGTTCCGGTGACACATATTAGTTGTTGTTATAATTTCAAGTTATGTAAGTTTGTTATATAATTTAAATTATATCAAGCAAAAAAATATAAACAAATTTGATGTCATTGTCATAACAAAAATTTAAAAGAAAATAATTTTATTTTGAAATCGTAAACTTTGCATATTATTGTTGTTTACAAGTTTTGTGAAATTAGTTTTAATTTTATATCAAAATTAAGTTCATTTGCAAAATAGAACTACAACACATGACATGTATGAATTTGCTTGTTTTATTTCAGGTATGAGAATTAATGAGAATCAATATATATGTTTAGAATTATCTTAATTTTACTATTAATATATTAACTTGATATACATGATATAAATTACTGATTGATCTTTCTACTAATATTTAAACATGATCTTGTATATGATACAGATCATCATCCTAATCATTGGTCAATGCATTGAGCATTACACTCTGGAAAGTCTGGTTGACCGTTATCTAAGGGACACCGCCTTTATACAGTTCCCACTAAGTACCAGTCGGCATGCATACCAGATTGGGAAATCGATAGAAACAGCTGTGCATCATTTGGTGACTAAAATTGAAAGAGCATTTGATGCCAAGGAAATCGCTTTGAGTGTTTTTTTGAATATAGAAGGTGCTTTTGATAATACCACCTTCAAATCAATCAGGACTGCGGCATCACAACATGGCATCAACCACACGATCTCTAACTGGATTGTGTCTATGTTGAGTTGCCGCATTGCCTTTGTGGAAATGGGTAATACAACTGTTTCAGTTTCTGTCAAACGAGGTTGTCCACAGGGTAGTGTTCTCTCACCTCTTCTGAGCTTGGTAGTTGATAGTCTTTTTAATAGAGTGAATCAATCGGGACCCTATTCTCAGAGCTACGCTGACAATATGGCCATACTGGCAATCGGGAAAGATCTTCGCACTCTGATGGATCTGATGCAAAATTCACTGAAGTTGGTTGAAGAGTGGTGTGGGGAGCAAGGACTTTCAGTCCATCCTTCCAAATCGCAGGTAGTCTTATTTACCATCAAGAGAAAAGCAACACAAAGTCTGTATCTTTTCAGTATGGAATTAAGATACTCAGATGAGGTAAAGTTTTTAGGCATTATTCTCACCAAAAGGGTGAAATGGAATAGTCATTTGATAAAACAAAATTAATAAGACTGTCATTGCCTTTTGGCAATGCCGCCGATCCTTTGGAAGTAATTGGAGTCTTAGTCCCAAAATCATCTTATGAATCTACACAGCTATAATCAGACCAACACTTGCTTTTACATGTGTTGTCTGGTGGCCTAAGACGGATAAACAATATATCGGGGCTAAGTTAAATAAAATCCAGAGAATGGCATCCGTAGGTATCAGTAGATCAATGCGCACCACACCAACACTGTCGTTGGATGCCATGTTGGGTCTTTCTCCTTAACATCTACATGTGGAGTATATGACTAAAAGGGCTGTGTACAGACTGCATGTGACAAGAACGTGGGTAAACAGAGGGAAAACTTGCGGTCGTGGTCAAAAACGAAGGCCGGGAGGAATTAAATAAGCGCCCTCTTTACAGTTATGTTATTTGATTAAACAATTAAATTATAATATGAAAAAAGTTAATATGTTGTATTTGTTTAAAAAAATGTTTAAAAAATGTTTAATATAAGCGAATTCATTAATTTTTTAAGTACGAATTTTGTGAGTTGTTCTTACTTTTTTATAACAGTTGAGCTTCCTGTGCTTTGGTTGGTGCAAAAACATTTATAATGTCACCAAAATTTAACTGCCTCGCTAATTTTGATTCTTAGCACAGAATCGCAAGACCATCAACACGCTCTTGAAAGAAACAGGATATGTGGAAATGATTCGTGATAATACTAGAGAGGAAGCTGGCAAAAGAGGCTCGAAGCTGGAAAAATAGTATCAATATTTTTAATGGCAATTACATTCAATAAATCTAGATAGAAAGATTTTCTTCGAGATGTTCCGTATTTACGATGTTTGAGGCTAATCACCTCATATACCGACTTTTCTGAAATATATGCCTTGTATATTGCCACGAATTGCTTTGTACACGCTATTATTTCCTCTTCTTTTAATGTCGAAAATTTTCACAAAATTTAAAAATGTTTTATTTAAATATCTCACTGCTTCGAATTTAAATATATCGCTTAATATTACGAAACCTGCAATAACTAAAAACGAGTTTCTTTTGAATTCTGTTTCTTGGTCACAAATTCGGATGTTTTCAGGATCTTCATTTACATTTCCAAAAAATGTTCAGAACTGCTTTTTTTTACTTATTGCCAAAGAAGAAGAAATATTTAAATAAATTGTCACCATTTACTTTCCATCAAGATGACGTCACATTGATTTCTTGGAATCTACAGTTCTGCGAGAAGACTATCAAGATTTTGGACTTTAACATCTGTTGTTTATTGTCTTGTTTCAATAATGATGTTTCTGTGGAAATTTTTCTATATTTTAAGCCATATATTGCTGGCATTAATATATTCCTGTAAATTAACTCATGTACTCTCTTAATTTCGTTGATGTCCAGATAAGTTTCTATTGATAAATTAAGTCCCTTAAGATCTCCTGCCATATTTTTTAGTACTGGAAGGCGTTTTGCAAAAGATCTAACAGCATCAATTCTAGCTGACCATCGCGTGCTAGAAAGCTTATGTGGTGACTGCGGAATATCTGTTTTTATAATTGCCTACCGTTGTATGCTGCTGCCAAATAAGTTGTAGAATTTTTTAAATGTTTCCCAAAAATGTAACCGCATTTGAACAACATTCGACAGAATCTACTCCACAGAGATGGAGACTGTGAGCTTCACATGAAGAGTACACAGTATATAGGTTTTCTAGACACATTTCTTTTTCCATACCTTTGTTTTCACTTTTCATATTGCTTGCGTTATCATACCTTTGTCCTTCGTTCAGCTTGAATTATACTAATTCTACATTTTTTGCACATAGTTGAATAAGCACAATTGAATTTTTATCACATTGACTAATAAGCTCCAAAATTCCCAAGACGTCACCGTTATTAGGTGCATCAACCATATGGCTGTCTAGTGTCTCTTCTCTAAGCCACGCTCCTCTCACCTAAAAACAAAATATTATCCAAATTCCTTTTTAAAAATTTGCCTCCATATTTTTGCTTGGCCTTCGATTTGATCTCAAACTTACATGTTTTTTGCTTGAAAAACGTTCATTTTAAGTGATTACGAGTAGGAACATTAAATTTGGAGACATTTTTATGGTCGGGATTGGTATGTAACACAAAAACTTATAGATTATTGCATTATAATTTTGTCACAAAAAATATTGTTAAGAGTCAAAAGAATGATTTTCATTTATTTTTTTAACCAATTTTATTGAAAAAAATGAAATTAATTATTTGTATGACATGCAATGTAATCGAACATGAAATTGGACATGGTAATTTTTTTGATTTTTTTATAATTTTTGAAATATTTTTAGAATTTTGAAAGAAATATGAATTTTTGATTTTGCAATATTTTCTCAAAAATCTAAATGGTGAGGTTTTTGAGTAGTTTGCTGATTGTATCATCTTTTAACTTATGTTAATTTATGATCTCTTATAACTTTCGGCCAACGTATTGATGTTGCGTGTTTAGTTAGTTTTGTAATAAATTTCTAAACAGAAATAAAAAAATACATGTACTTTAACAAAAATTTTTATGTGTGATAAACTTAAAAACAATGTCCTCATAAAAGGTTTTTGCTGAAAACTATACCAAAATCCTTAACCGAGACCGAAGTCTTGATATCTCAGAACCTTGAGATTTCAGCCCCTCCATATTTAACAAACAGAATTCACTTTTGTTGCTGTACCTAAAGTTTAAATTAGTAAAACATTTACTAAGTCTTATAATATTTTCGCCATGGTCTGTGTTAATTGTTTTGTTTTTGTGAGCGAAAAATAAATATTTGTTTTGCGTGGTGCTCATAAACCAGTTGTCAATACAAGCGGTCAAAACAGGATTAATTCACGTTGTCTTCTCAGGTCCTCCATAAAACAATTAATTTAAATTTCATGTCAATACTTAGATTTTTTGGTTACTGTTAATTTTTTTTAAATCGTACTATGCAGAATTGACCGCATTTTATCGTTTCTTTACATTTTTAATCACATATGTACGTTAGACATGACCTAACTCATCAAGTTGTTATTTTCTTCCCTCCCACCGGCTAATTATGTTCCATTTGACTCGAATATGAAGTATTTTATTTGCAGTTTTATTGAAACTGAAAAATAATTACACGTCGCGCCGTGGTCTCCAAGATAACAGAATTAGCAGAAAAATAGGATTTTTTATTTTCATCATTTTTAATCAACTTAAAACATAATTTATTTTGTTATTAATAGATAATTAATTTACGAATCCACCGAGCCACAATATGTAGAAATCGTTCATAGGCAAGCGTTTTGATGGAATTTTTTCTTCTTACATGTTCGAAAATTCAGAAAAAATTATTTTTTACGTAGATTTAGCATTTGTTTGAATTAATCCGTCTTTTCGCTTTCTTACTTATTAAACCAATCAACATTTATTATTTTATTCCGCAGTATAAAATAATGAATTGTGATTTTTGCCGATTTGTACCATATATCCGATCAGAGAAACGGATATATGGAAACAAGGCTTTATTCATCAAAAAGCACGACATCAAGTAACACTAGAAAATGTGCATGTGTTCTTATGGAAAAAAAGACTGTCCACAACTCCATTCGGCTCCCTTGTTGTAATCACATACAGGAGATTAAACTACGAGCTGTATATGATGTAAAATTTGGTAAGACTACAGCACCCGATGTTCCGTTGTTCGACAAATTTCAGAAGGCATAGGACGATGTTAAAATTAATCCAAAACTGATCGAAAGAGGAACATCGGACAAAAACTGGGAAAAAAATCCACAACACACATGTGAAGCTCTAGTTATTTTTTGTCATGAAAAGTTGAAAAAACTACAGCCACGCAGCTACTACAAAGAAGTTTTGCAAGTTTCATTAGCGAAAATCGTTTTTTTTGGCGAAACCACAGAGACGACTTACAAGTTCAAGCTCTCAGGTCTGACAAGCCACGGCGGTTGGATGGCTAAAGCCACTTATCTCTTAAAGTTATTTATGTTTCGCAATCAGTATCATATTGCAGTTGGAGATTTAAATAAAGTTCGAGACCTTTCTGATCATATCTCATCATATTGTAAGTAAAAATTTGGTTCAAATGGACATATGGAACAGCAGCCTAAAGTCAAGATCTGAATTTCAGCAAATCGGCCATTTCTTATAAAACAATTAACAAAAACGTTTCAGAAGAAATATTGAGCAAAATGTGTTATCATATTCACCATACAAACGAAAAAAATGTTGACATGGCTTTGACGACCCAGAGATTTCGTTTGATGAAAAACGAAAAATGATTCAAAACCTTGAGGTACAAGCACGAGACATTCCATTCCACCCCAAACGCACAAGAAAAAATCGACGCATTCAAACAACCTTTTGCTAATACAAACACAAGTGATTTTGTCACAGACAATACTCCGAATTTTTTTAATCGATTTGGAATATCAACTGATTTTCCGCTACATGTCCCATCGCAATGATCAACGAATCCGGATTTCATCAATGCCACGTCGTTTTGTCAAAGTTTGCATGTAGATAATGATACCGCCGAATGCGGTGTTAAGTTGATGACAAAGTATAACAACATTCTAACTAAAGACGAGAAAGGCACACAATGGTGCACCATTCATGGTGGTAGAAAACTAACAGATTCAAATACCCATCATACATTAATCTAATTGAATGCTTTTTTTGGAAAACCTTGCTTTTGAAGAATAAAAATTATTATAAATTAAATTATAAAAATTATTCTTTTCTCTTTGAAAAAAAGATTGTTAGGGATTACAGGTGATTTTTCGCATCGAAGAAACAAATCGATAAAATCGTTTTCCTAAGTCCGATTTCTACATACTTTGGCTCGTTGTATTCTTAAATTAATTAGCTAGTTATTAATAACAAAATCTAAATTATGAGACAAATTATGTTTTAAGTTAATTAAAATTGATAAAAATAAAAAATCCAAATATTCTGCTAATTGTATTATCTTCGAGACCACGGCGCGGTGGGTAATTGTTTTCCGATTTCAATAAAACTGCATACACTTCATATTAGAGTTAAATGGAACATTATTAGTCGGTGGGAGAGAAGAAAAAGTCGATTGGAAAATTGTTCATACATATTTGGTCATGCCTAATGTACGTATTTAGGCGTATACTATTTGACCAATCTTTGAAATGAACAACTTCTTAACTATACCTTGAAGCGGAATTAATTAAATCATCGTGTATTTTATTAATGATAAGAATTTAGTGAAAAATCAAATCCACATAATATACTTTAGTTTTAGTAAAAAATTATTTTTACCTATATTATATTTCTATTTTGGTCGGAGTTCGGGCCCTTTTAAAATGCCGGGCCTGGGGTGAAACCATCCCCGTTCATCCCACTTTTTGTCGGGCCTGGGTATAACTGTACGTACAATTAATTTAACCATACCACACTGAAATATTAAAATAAAGATTTAAATTTATTTGTATTTCTTCTTTTATAATGCGTCTTTAGTTTGAACACGTGTACAATATACTCAAAGAAATCTTTGTCCTTACTACCATCAACCCACACATTTAGGTATATTTAAATAAAATTAAATTACAAGAAAATTAGGGTCCACGTATACTGTAGGGTCGTATTAGAGTCATGTAAGAGTTATACCAATTAAGCAGGTAGATTCAGTTTTAAAAAAATTAAACAAAATATTTAATTTAAATTAGAAAAGGGATGGTGAAGCTTTTTTTTACACAATCAAGACCGATAAATGATGAGAAACCTTTTTGTAAATAAAATTAAACCACAGGTAGATCTATCCTAACTGTAATTAAACTCTTTTTTTTAATCAAAAATTCTGAGACCGCTATTTAATTTCGGAACACATTAACTTAATTGAGTAATAGGTCAGATGGTTGAAAACGTGTAACAGTGCAATTTAAAATCCAAAATAATCCGTTGAATAAAATATAATAAACAATTGTGTTATCTATAGGTATATAAAGTTAAAATTGTTGCAGGTTTCCGCATCACTAGAAATATACAATAAATCCAAATTAATTAAAAATTTTCTGACCCTCACCTCTATCTTTAATAAATCCCTTTTATTCCACCATAAAATATTATAATTAATAAACACATTTTTTAAACCTCTAAACATCCGCACGATCATATACCCAAAAATCACAATAAAAACAGTAACACAATACCCTGGTAACCCAAAGAAAAATAAAATCTTTATATTTCATAATATTTTTATAATAAAAATAAAACTGGACCCTTTTTTCCTGTTACTTTATATATAATATGAAGACCCATAATCTTATTGTGATTCTTAAAGTTCGCTTTTCTTATATTTTTTAGAATTCTTCTTTTTAAATCCTTATACAGTAAAAAAAAATAATGTATATAATTTTCACGCTTCAATAATAATATTCAATTTAAGAAAACAAAATTATAACTTTTTTTTATTATATTATACTTTTTTTGAACCCGTAAAAAAAAGGTAATCAAACAATGAAATCTTTTAGATTTAGTTTTATTTTCTTATAAGACCAAAAAATGCAACAAAGAGATTGAAATTGAAAACATATTTTGATTTTTTTGTTTGGGTCCTAATGCATCATCATCTACTCGTAGAGAGAAATTTTGTTTTTAAAAAAATGTAAGTAAAATTGGTATAAGCCGGAAATTTGTAATTTGATATAATTTAGATTTTCTAGAATGATAAAAAAAATATAATCATCATTAGATGTGAAAAATTGAGGATGAGGTCATAAGACAAAATATACTAATATTACAATTTGGATTTTGGGC
The DNA here is from genome assembly GCA_963693315.1 of Diogma glabrata. NCBI lineage: Eukaryota > Metazoa > Arthropoda > Insecta > Diptera > Cylindrotomidae > Diogma > Diogma glabrata. The sequence continues at coordinate 164,825,160 of OY856187.1, forward strand.
TTATGAGTAGTTTTCTGGAGAGTTTCACTTTCCAAATATTAATGTGCACGATATAAAGAAGATTAAGAACTAAGGTTATTGCATTTTAACCAATTTAACCTGTGGCATAACATACAAATTGCACCTGCCAATAAACGAATATGTAATGGAACAGGCACTTCGCCGAAAACCTCTACATTTAGTGTTAATGTTTCTTTCCAGTCTGACACAAATTCGATAGCAAAATTATTCTTGAATATGGTGTGTCATCCAACGATTTTTGTTGACACATTTTCAATTCGAAGAGCAAGCGACTAGTCTTGCATAATTTTTGAAACCGAGTCAATGTTAAATTCTGTAGCAGATAAAACACTAAAATTATCAATAATATTATAAAAATTTTCTTGTTGGATTGATGAATTTTTAAGTGCGTTTCATATTAGTGGTTTCTTGTTGGAAATTTTTTTTGAGACGGTCTAATCTAATTTAAACTTATCTGTTCAAACTAGAAATCTCATCAAAGTAAGTTTCAGTAAACCGTTTTATAAAGTATATCTACAAAGCATATTTGTGAATTAAATAAAAAAAATAATTTCACAGCTCTGAGATATCGAGACTTCGGTCTGGGTTAAGGATTTTGATATAGTTTTCGGCAAAAAACGTTATGAGGACATTGTTTTTTGTTTTGGGCAGCGATATATATATACATAACTCTTTGTTAAAGTACATGTATTTTTTTGTCTATGTTTAGAAATTTATTACAAAACTAATTTAGTGAAAAGATAAATTAACAAGATAATAGTAAATTAACATAATTTAGTGAAAAGATCATACAATCAGTAAACTACTCAAAAGCCTCTCCCTTTAGCGTTTCGAGAAAATATTACAAAATCACAAATTCATATTTCTTTCAAAATTCCAAAAATATTATAAAAATTAAATAAAATCATACTTTTTTCAAAATTCTAAAAATATTCTAAAAATTATTACAAAATTAAAGATTAAAATTTTTTTCAAAAATTCTAAAAATATTGCAAAAATTATAACAAAATCAAATATTGAAACTTTTTTCAAAATTCCAAAGATTAGAATAAAATCAAATATTTAAACTTTTTCTAAATTCCAATAATATTCCAAAAATTCTTAAAAATTCAAACTTTTTCCAAAATTCTAAAAATATTGCAAAAATTATTACAAAATCAAATATACAAACTTTTTTCGAAATTCCAAAAATATTTCAAAAACTTTAACAAATGCAAAAATTTTCATGTCTAATTTCATCTTCAATTACATTTACGTCACAAAAACAACTAAAATTTTTTATTTCCAAAAAATTGGTTAAAAATATAAATGAAATCATTTTTTGACACACTTGACATAATTTTTTAAACAAAACTTAAAATTCCATAATTCTCAATAATAATAATAAAATTTCATGTCATACAAATAATTAATTTTATTTTTTTCTAGAAAAATTGGCTATCAAAATAAATAAAAATTGTTTTTTGACACACTTGACAACATTTTTTGACAAACTTCTAATGCAATAATTTAGTTTTTGATCTCACATACCAATCCCTACCATCAAGATTTCTCCAAATTCAATGTTCCTACTCGTAATCACTTAAAATGAACGTTTTTTAAGCCAAAAATATGAAAATTTGCTATTTTTGACACATTTATTGATTTTTGGACACACTTCCGGTACAGTTATCGAACACAGCGTCCTTTCGGACCTGTCCTTGAGTATACCTATTTTAGAAAAAAAAAATTAAAATCCCTCCAGCGGTTTTCTAGATTTCGTAGGTGATGATGGCCGGCCGGTCGGCCGGCAGACAGACATACATTTTTACTTTACCACAATTTTAAATTGTGTGAACTGTGAAGTAATGCAATCTATCGAGAAAAAAAAAATCTTACATACCCCAAATTTTGTTTTTTCTTTTGTTTTGGACCATTCACTATTTAAATAGCAAAACAGAAATTTGGTGTACGTCTGCTTGTGAATGGGTGGGTGGGGTGGTGGGTGCGTGGCATTCCTGCATATGATCTCGATGAAACTTTGGCAAATGATCCAGATTCACTTGAAAATGGAAGATCGGGATTCATTTCTGTTACATATTTAAAATGCATTGCTCGTTTGAAGGTTTAAACTAATGTTGCTCATTATAAAATAAGTATCTTCTTTATTTTAATAAAATACTAACACAACAATTTCAAATTTAGACAAAATAGCGGGGGATCTCACCCCCATTTTTTTTTTCATTTTATCGTACAACAGAAATTATGTTTGTTGTGATACAACTACTTTCTTTAATAGTATTATAATTAGAACTATGCGAATTCTATACCATTGGTTAGCCTTTAATTAAAGTGTTTGATGGATTAGCTCACTATATATCCAGAACACTATATGTTTCCAGAGCTGTGGTGAAGTCATTCTATACATCAGCGTCACAATATTTTTTGTTTGCTTTTTTAGAATCAGTATAGGTCTTAAAACATCGAGAAATGCCCAAAAAAGTGGGGATGAGAATTTGACTTTTGGCTCATGAATGTAATACTTAGGTCTTTCAGACCAAAGTAATTAATCAAGTGTGTCAAAAGAATGATTTTCATTTATTTGTTTAGAAAAAAATAAAATTAGTTATTTGTATGAAATGAGATGTATAATGAACATGAAATTATTATTATTGAGAATTTTATTGCATTATAAGTTTGTCGAAAAAATGTTGTCAAGTGTGTCAAAAATTGATTTCATTTATTTGTATAGCCAATTTTTTGGAAAAAAAATTTAGCAGTTTGTATGACGTAAATGTAATTTTAAGTGAAATTAAACATGAAAATTTTTGAATTTGTTATAGTTTTTGAAATATTTTCGGAATTTTGAAAAAAGCTTGTATTTTTGATTTTGCAATAATTTTTCCAAAATTTTTAGAATTATGGAAAAAGTTCTAATATATGATTTTTTTATAATTTTTGCAATATTTTTAGAATTTTGAAAAAAATAGAACTTTGTGAATTTTATATATTGAATTTTGAAAAAGTTTCAATTTTTGATTTTGTAAGAATTTTCGGAATATTTTTAGAATTTTGTTTAGAAACAGTTTGCACTTTTGATTTTATTTAAATTTTACAATATTTTTGGAATTTTGAAAGAAATATGAATTTGTGATTTTGAAGCATTTTCGTGAAACGCTAAATGGAGAGGTTGTTGAGTAGTTTACTGATTGCATAGTCTTTCACTAAATTATGTTAATTTATGATCTGTTATAATTTTCCAGCATCGTATTGATGTTTCGTGTTAGTTTTGTAACACATATCTAAACAGAGATAAAAAATGCTTGTACTTTAACAAAAAGTTATGTTTGATATACATCGCTGCCCAAAACTAAAACCATATCCTCATAAAGGTTTTTTGCCGAAAACTATATCAAAATCCTTAACCCGTACCGAAGGCTTCGTATCTCAGAGCCTTGAGATTCCAGCCCCTCCACATTTTTTTTTATTGGTTTAATAAGTGTCGTTATTCTACATTTTATCACAAAAATACAATGAATTGTACAAAACACTTTTAAGATTTAAAACACTTAAAAGAGAAAAAAAGACCTTTGTTATTGTTTTGGTAAGACTAGCAGATGAAAAACGTGATCTACGCAGGTGAAAAAGTCGAAATTTGAACTTGACCATTTTTGATTTTCCTGAAACTTGGCGTGTAAGTAGTATGGACAAAATAAAAAATACGACTTATTTAAAATTTTTTTAAAGTGCTTAGTTTGAGCATAGGGGGCACCCTAACATGCATGAAAAACGAAAATTCTGCCAATCCGATGCAACTTTGAAATTAAATTGCTCAAGAACGGCTGTATACCGATTTCATCAAACTTTTTTTTGTTTGATAGATGATTAGTTAGTCCTTTGAAAAAAAATTAATTTATTGTTTTTATAATTAATTTTAAAATAAAAATATTAAAAAAACATTATTAAAGATGGCGCTAGGGTCGAAGATCAATTGGAATTTAATAAATTTTTTTTCTGAAAATAGTTCTATCCTTACTCTAAAATATATTAAATTAACTCAGAGGAGTTAATCTTTGTTCTTGAGATATCTAATTTTAAAGATTTTTAGTACGACTGAAATTCAAAATTTTCTTCATTTTTTCAACAACTTCTATTAACAAAAAATTTTAAAATCAATTAAATTTTAACTTTTTTTTTTAAAATATAGCTCTTACCTTACTTTAAAATATATCAAATTTACAAAGAGGTGTTAATTCGTGTTCTTGAGATATTTAATTTTAAAGATTTTTAGTCCGATTAAAATTCTAATTGTTCATTATTTTCTCGAACTTCAGTGGTTAAAATTTTTTGATGATATAAATTGTTCGAAAAAATAATGAACAATTAGAATTTTAGACGGACTAAAAATCTTTAAAATTAGATATCTCAAGAACACGAATTAACGCCTCATTGTAAATTTGATATATTTTAAAGGAAGGTTAGAACTATATTTAAAAAAAAAAATTAAAATTTAATTGATTTTAAAATTTTTTGTTAATGGAAGTTGTTTGAAAAAATGAAGAAAAATTAGAATTTCAGTCATACTAAAAATCTTTAAAATTAAATATCTCAAGAACAAGAATTTAAGCCTCTTTGTAAGTTTGATATATTTTAGAGTAAGGATAGAACTATTTTCAGAAAAAAAATTTATTGAATTCCAATTGATCTTCGACCCTAGCGCCATCTTTAAAAAAGTCTTTTTAATATTTTTATTTTAAAATTAATTATAAAAACAATAGATTAATTTTTTTCCAAAGGACTAACTAATCATCTATCAAACAAAAAAAAGTTTGATGAAATCGGTATATAGCCGTTCTAGAGCAATTTAATTTCAAAGTTACATCGGATTGGCAGAATTTTCATTTTTCATGCATGTTGGGGTGCCCCCTATGCTCAAACTATGCACTTTAAAAATTTTTTAAAATAAGTAGTACTTTTCATTTTGTCCATACTACTTATATGCCAAGTTTCAGGAAAATCAAAAATGGTCAAGTTCAAATCTCGACTTTTTTACCTGCGTAGACCACGTTTTTCATCTTTATCAATTTGGGGCAGAAATTCAATTAAAGAACGATGTTACTGTAGCAACATTTAACGTACAGTACGGTACGGTACGCCAATTTTGCCCATAAGGGGCAACGTCCACATTTCCTTATGAAAGTAAAATTTTTAAGTTTTTTTTTAAATAAAAGTGTTGTTATAGTAAACCCATATGTGTCACAACAACACATAACTACCTTTTAAGACCTAAGTCTCACAACAACTTGCGGTCTTAAGTATTGATGAATGCTTTTTTTAAAACTCTGCGCATTGAAACCACCTGAGACTATAGATTCCGCCATATTATTCCATTCGTATGCAGTTCGGACAAAGAAGTCTTTCTGCGATCTACCAGTATGACAGCGCGGGATCTCGACCGTTTGACTGGTTGCGCTAGCCGATTGCCGACTGAAACGGGGGTAAGAATAAGTTTGAGGCATGATGCCGCTGATTTCATCTGAGCACTGTTGATGACGATATGTGTAAAAAACAACGAGGTCAGCAACAGTGCGACGATGTTGTTGGGAATCAAGTTTTGATGTCAAAGCTCGATCACCCACAATTCGTATAGCCCGCTTTTGAACAGAGGCCAAGAGGGCCAAGATGGAAACAGAAACAGCATCCCAAACTTGACAACAGTACTCCATGCAGGGACAAATATAGGACTTATGAACATGGAGCAATTGGTATGGAGTGAAACATTTTTTTGCATCTATTTAGGAGACCGAGTTTTCTAGACGCGCTTTTTGCTATCACCATTATATGAAACTGTGACACCCAATAAACTAATGTTTTTACATTCACCTATTGGTTCATCACACATACTGAATAACATACTGTGTCACCCTCACCCCAAACGGCGACTTTTTTAGGTCTTTATTCACGTTTATGGCAGCGTTTCTCCGGGCAGGATTAATTCGTTCGTGCATTTTACCTTTTGATGGAAGGGGACTCGAACGACTTCTGCAGAGTACTATCATCTGCAAAACTGTTTATTGGGTTGCTGGTGATTTTCAACAATTCGTTGATATAAATCAAAAATAGGGTTGGGGCAATACTACTAGTTTAGACTCAGAAGAAAACCCGTCTAAGGAGACCGAAATGTATCGGTTGGATAGAAGATTTTGAATCAGCTTCACAACATTGGGATAAAAACCATACGCAACGAGCTTGTTGATTAAGTTGGCATGCCAGACTCGATCGAATGGCTCGGAGATTTCTAAAGCGATAACGTATGTTTCACCATCTTTATCAAGTATGCTGTTCCAACAATGCGCAACATAGTTTAATAAATCGGTAGTTGATCTTTTGTTTCGAAAACCGTATTGGCTGTCGGCTATTAAATGATTTGCTTCCAGAAATTTTGAAATGTGTTTTTTAATATAATGCTCGTAGACTTTGGATAGGACCGATGGTAAAGCTATTGGTCTATAATTTGAGATATCGGATTTTTGTCCATTTTTGGGGACGGGCTGGACATTGGCCAACTTCCAGCACGAGGGAAATATACCAGATTTGTAGGATTGGTAGAATATCTTAGTCAAAGTTGGTGCAAGTTCTTTAGAAAAGGTTTTTAAAATAATGGGCGGAAAGTTGTGCATTCTTGAGGCTTTGTTGATGTTTAGCCGCTTTAAAAGTTTAGCGACTATTTTGGGTTTGAAATGAAGTTCATTCATATTAACTCCTGAAGACTGGATTTGGGGTATTTCTTTAGGAGTTTCTAAAACAGTGGAGTTCAGAGCAAAGCGTTCAGCGAACAATGTTCGTGCCTCTTTCCGTCACATTTTTACACTGACACACGAAACGAAGCGGAGAGTAATAAATAAAGAATTATGTTACTTTAAACTTTAACTTTAGCCAATATTTAAAAAAAAAAAAACGAAAATATGTAACAGATTTTGTTTTATTAGCTAAAAACCGTTATTTTGGTCGTTACGCGCTATATATACATTAATATTTTATAAGAATAATAATTGAAAAGATGCCATATTGTAAAAATACTAAGAACTTGATTCGTTTTGGGGGCGTTTGTTAAAAATCGTTTTAAATAATTTAATTGTTTATAACAATATGAATTTGTTAATATTTTGTATAAAAAATATTTTTTTTCAACATTCAGTGTCATCGGTGAAAATTTTTTAGCTCTTTTAGATTCTGAGCTATGAATTTTTAAAAATGAGTCTCCAAGCCAAAAAACTCGCCATTCTGAAATATTTGATCACTTGTATTATCCAAAATATGCAAAAAAAAAATTCTTTGGACACGTATCTCTTTTTTGTTTCAACACAGAATCTGCAAAAAAAGTTTCAGCCAAATCGAACAGGTGTCGATTAATTTTCATCAAAATCCGTTCGGTTTGTAAAAGAATTACCCAAATATCAATAGTCCATAATTAATTTTCAATTATTAATCTAATAAATAATATTTTTCAATAGGATTATAAATGCGTAATAATTGTAATTAAACTCTATGAACCAGTGTTGATAGAAAAAGGTTGCTCCAAAAATCTAAAAAAAACTCGGCCTGAAAATTGAGATGATGGGAAATGGTTCAAAAGTTATTAGATTTTTATGAAAAAAAATCTCAATTTCAGATTCAACCCAATAGGAATCTGATGGCGGAAAAATACGATAGGTTACGATTGGTATTACACATGGAATGTAGGATAGAAAACGCTTAAAACATTTTCAGTTTTACCAAAAAATTTCAATCTAAAACTTCAGATTCAGATCGATTAACAACGACAGAAATTCTATCGTAAAAAACCCATTGAAAGGAAATCTGAAATATCCCATAGGTTACGGTAAACTACGTGATTGGTTTGTTTTTCTTGAAAAAATTTCAATCGTAAAATTAAGATTCAAGCCGATAGGAATTTGTTGGCGGAAAAATACGATAGGTTACGATTGGTGCTACATATGGACTAAACGATAGAAAACTATTCAAAACTTGTTCAATTTTACCAAAAAAATTCAAGGCGTGATCTTCATATTTAAAACGATTAACTACGATAGAAATTCTATCGTAAAAAAACCATTGAAGCTGAAAAGTAAAAAATCCTATAGATAACGATAGATTACGATTGATTGGTTGATTTCTCCTGAAAACATCTCAATCGTAAATTTCAGATTCAGCCCGATAGAAATCTAATTACGGAAAAATCCGATAGGTTACGACTTACGATTGGTGCCATATATGTAATGTCGGATAGAAAACGATTCAAAACTTTTTCAATTTCACCAAAAAAATTTCAATCGTGATCTTCAGATTCAAAACGATTAACTACGACAGAAATTCAATCGTAGAAAAACCATTGAAACCAAAAACTGAAAAATCCTATAGGTTACGATAGATTACGGTGCGTTTTCTGTCTGGCAGATATATTCTACGCGTTTAAAATGATTAAATCCGATAGAAACGGATAGCAAACGATAGAAAACTATAATTCGTTTTCAATCGTTTCCTATCGATTTCTTTCGATTTTTTTATAAGGGTTAGCTTTTTTTAATCCAATGTAACTAAATGTAAAATAATTAAACATTAATTGAGTAACCACTACTAGTGTATAAATTATAAATTCCCGTATTTCCTTTGATTTTTTCGTACAAAAAATAAGATTGAAATTACATAAATTCTTATATGAACACGTTTTATGTAACCACAGTTTAAGAATTTGCTTAAATATTGTCATAACTCATACGATAATCATGAATATAAATTTGAGATAAATATAACGAAAGAAATGTAATCAAAACATATACTAATTTAATTGTTTTACTATTAATATAAAATTGATACAAAAATATCAATAAATAAAAGGCTTTCATTTCGAAATTGACGGCTAATTTCTTGTTATGAAAAAAATTTGTCAATAAAAATCACAAAATTCATCAAGAGATAACTCAAATTACTCAAACGAACAACACGATTTCTATAAAGTTTATTTTCAAATATATTAGCAAACTATACGAACCAAGTTTAAAATACCAGCATCATCACATTATCACATAACCACTCAATTCAAATAAGAACCAAAACAAAACAAAATCCACCTTGAATTGTAAATGAACAAAATTTCCTGAAAATTTTTAAATAAAAACAAAATAAATTTTTTTAATCTTAAAAATATTATTATTATTATTATTTTTCTTCTTCTTCTTAACATTAATACAAAATCTTAAAAAATAATTGGAAGACCATTAATTTACAAATTAAAGCTTTTTTTATAATCGTAAATTTTAAAACAAAAAAACAAAAATTAAAAGAGATCACATGAACTTCTTAAAAATTAATATCACATAAATTTTTATTTTGTGCATCATCAAAAGGCAGCATCAGGTAGCTTTAGCAACAATTATATACTTGTAGGAAGACATTGTTTCGTGATAATATTAAATAAATTTATGCTTGACCCCATCGATCACCAACATATTGTACTTCAGGCTGTTGATAATTTGAAGAACAATTAATTGGACGTATTAAATCAGCATCGCATTGTTTTTGAATTTTTGTCCAGAAAAAAGTACCGGCTTCCGTTCGTGCAAAACATACTGGAATATATTTCTGTTCTTTTTCCACTGGTTGAATTTGTATTTCGCGTTGATTTAATCCGGAATAGATGTATATTGCTGCATTTGATCCGCCACAATTTATTTCGATGTCATCAAATAATTTCTCTTCTAATTCTTCATTTAACGAATTTTCTTCAACTTCTGATAAATTTGAATTCCAATTATATTCTTCATATGATTTCTCTATTTTGCTAGATACTGTTCTTGTTGATTTATGATTTTTACGGTTTAAGATTTTCATTAATGGTCTTAAAATTTTTTTGATTCTATAACTTGTTGTTTTTGACATTTTTTGTGTGTTATATTTATTTTCGTTGATACTATTATTCGATGATATTATTTCGAATTCGTTGAGTAGATATGACATTTTGATTTTCGATGTTTTTTTTAATTAATTCACAAATTTTCACAAAAAATATTAACTTTGTTTTGATACAAAACTTTTAATGTTTTATTATGAAACTTAATGATTCGAATGATATTCAAACCAGACTTGTCCTTCCTTATATACTGTAGCTCATATAGGGTGAATTTGTCTAACTCACTCTATCTCATTACTTCCCAAACAAACATATTCATTCAAATTCTTCGTCCTATCAATGCTTAGAATAAGGGCAGGTGTTCATATTTTTCATTTTACATTTTCTTTTCTTAACCCAAAATAAAAAAAAAATGTTCGATACACAAACACAGTCGAAAGAGAATATAAAAAAATATATTATCATATTTCAAAATTGAATATGAACAAGTGTGCTAGAATGGTTCAACGATATATTTGTATCTCCGAGAATTAATGGATTTAAAAAAAAAATTATACAACATCGTGGTGGTAGTGGGTTGTTATTTTTAATATTGAAATCGTGGGAACCTCAATCTCATCCTAGTTCTCACAGAATTGAATAAAAATAAATTTTGTTTTCATACACAAAAAAGGACAGATGGCAAGCGAGGGTGAATTATAATTTCCACATAAAGGTTATGTGTTATATTAAGGATTGATCATGAACTAACATGATCTTATTTTGAGTTTTCGATAGTTTAACCTAAAAACTAATATTACGGTTGTTCTGTTAATTTTTTTCTCCTTTTTTTGGGTTTCCTTTAGATGATTCATCAGATTAAATGTAATAATATTGAAACGTTTTCCCGTTTATTGTGAATTGATTCAATTTTAAATCTAATCGAGGGGTGAAAACTGTGAAGTGAAGATCAGGTTGATTTTCACTCATCGGTTACATGAATGCTGTATGTTTATTTTGCTAAAATTTAAGGGAGATTATGTTGTTAGGGGAGATTTTAAATAACAGGTTCACTGCTTTTTGAATTTCTTAATTAAAGTAGAAATTAATTTTTAAATATTTTGAACGTTTGACAAATTTGATATGAATGGGGTGCAATCTATTAAGGATCAATGAATTTTAAGGTCAACAAAATTGTCAACAAAATAATATGTGATGAGATGATATTTGAAAAATATTAAGGAATAGGAATTTGCGGGTGTTCAAGTAAAAAACTTGAACAGATAGCACATGGTGAAAAGTAATTAGTGAACCACAAATAGTAAGATGTTTGTTTGTACATACTGATTAGTTTAAATTTGTTTAAACTCTTTTTCAAGCAAGCATACGAGATTTTCGTATTTTTTGTGTATCTTACAAATAATTCACAACTTGGGCATATTAGTAATAGATTTGTTGTTTGACGTATGTTGGGCTAAATCTTTGTGAACGCTCTTTAATGTTAACGAAGAGGAAGGAGTACAGCAACGGACAATAAGTTCACGAACTGGCAATATATATCATACGGATGTTTTAAACTTATTGGTTTAAGCAAAGAATATTCAGCAAATTTAAGGCTTTTGAAGAACGTCGGAGCAAATTATAATTTTGCAATTTAGTCCAAGAGATGTTTGTGAAAGTGATCTTTCGAAGACATTATTCTGTTATTCTAAATATTACACATTTGAGCTACATGGGTCTAAAGACTCATTTAGCTCAAATGTTTAATATTAGATCCGATTGCAGATTTTCATGCGGCAATATAGCTGATGTCACTTCTTTAGTGGATTTGTTCCAATAAAATGGCATTAAAATTGTATTTAATGAAGTGATGAATATCAAAATTGACATTTGGGTTTTCATCTCGACTCCGTACTGTACGTTTAAATAAAAAATCGTTTAATTCGGTTTTCATGCTTAGCTAACGCTTTAAAATCCTGAACTTTTACAATGGTATACATGTCCATCTTGGTATACATGTCCATCGTCTGTTAATAAGAGTTAAAAATTGGTAGTAAATGTGTGATATCCTAAAAGTATGTCATGTTGGTAAATGTGAGATATTATATCTGCCTGTTTTTTCGTTTTACAACATTGGCGTTGGAGCATGGCATTATTGGGGATTTTTGTGAGCAATTAAATTCAACTAAGTAAGCAAATAATTTGAATTTTTTTCAATTCTAAGGTATGGTTGGATTTTTCTCAGAGAAAAACTCTATTCCTTTCTTTCGTATTTCGAATGTTTTCGAACCTTCCTCACCAGTGCCATGTTATAATCCATTGGAAGACATGCTATCATTTACACCATCGAGGCGATGAATACCTCGTAGTTGAAACCTCGAGTTACGAGTGGATTGTGAAGTGAAATATTTCCAATCCAATGGCTGACACTTGGTCCATTATTGTCATATATGTATGTATATTAAACAACATTATGAGAGATTAAATTTTTGGGGATTTTTGTGAGTAATTAAAATGGCGTTACGTTAAAACTTTTATTAAATATATCAGTGACGTTAAAATTATCTGCCGTCTAAATGAGAAACCAGTCTATAAGTATGATACATAAGTAAACGTAAGGAAGTGTAAAATTTGACAATCCAACCAAGGAATTTGGCAAGTTATCAAAAAAGGTTTAGGTGTGTTGAAATCTTAATTTTTTAAATTGTAAAATATGTTGTGTAGAATAGGCATATTTGTGGATGGACTTTTAAAAAAAAAATGAATTATGATTTTCCACTGCTTGAAATACTTCAATTGTGTCTATCAGTCGAAAGTGACTGAAGCTGGATTCCGTAAGGGAAATAATTTGTACCATAATAATTAGTTAAATCTTTTCAATTGTAATTCATAAAATTCAAAAAGCTACTTCGACGCCAGAAGTGATTCTATACAAAAAATTATTTTCCATTATATGTTTGTCAACAAAAATTCGATAACAAAATTTTTCAAAATTCCTTTTTAGTCAACTTACAATTCCGTTGTCGACTGCAAAAGCTTTACAGGTCACTGTATTCGACCAAAGAATTTACCCAAAAAAATGGAAACGGCCTTTAAGTTTTGTGTTGTCGACTTACGTGGCAACCAGCCCCCAGACAGACGGGCAGTTTTTCGTTTCTATAGACTAGTTATGACTTATAGTAAGATTTTGAAAATTTTCTCATAAATGTAATATTTTGGTGTTCTAGACCGAAGCAAAATTGAAACAAAACAGAGCTAAGCATTTTAATTAACACGATTAAGCCTTCTGTTATTTGAGACATGCACGACACAAGTATTTGAATCTTATCCTAAAAGAGAAGGCTTGTATTAGCGAATTGATACTTTAGTAGTAATGTAGAAAGCCGATTGTATGTAGTGGAAAACGACCTATGATGAGCGTTTGGAACAGAATCTTTAATTTAATAGCCGTGTTCTATTCTTCTACATGGCGCCTAATGTTAACCGATTGGACATGGAAATTTTTGAATTTGTTGTAATTTTTGAAATATTTTTGGAATCTTGAAAAAAGTTTGTGTTTTTGTTCTTGTAATAATTTTTGCAATATTTTTAGAATTTTGGAAAAAGTTTCAATTTTTGGAATATTCATAGAATTTTGAAAAATTTTAAATTTTTGAATTTATTATAATTTTTGGAACTGTGAAAAAAGTTTCAACTTTTGATTTTGTAATAATTTTTGCAAAATATTTAGAAATTTGAAAAAAGTTTGAATTCTTAAGAATTTTTGGAATATTGTTGGAATTTAGAAAAAGTTTAAATATTTGATTTTATTCTATTTTTGGAATATTTTTGGAATTTTGAAAAAAGTTTCAATTTTTGATTTTGTTATAATTTTTGCAATATTTTTAGAATTTTGGAAAAAGTTTAAATTTTTGAATTTTTGGAATATTATTAGAATTTAGAAAAAGTTTAAATAATTGATTATATTCTAATTTTTGGAATATTTGGAGTTTCGAAAAATGTTTCAATTTTTGAATTTGTTATAATTGTTGCAATATTTTTGAAAAAAATTTTAATCTTAGATTTTGTAATAATTTTTGGAATAATTTTAGAATTTTGAAAAAAGTTTGATTTTATTTAATTTTTACAAACATCGATATCGAATTTGGATGAAAAATGCGAAACAAACACGTACACACCAAAGCTACTTGATATAAATGCTAATAATGTAAATGCAAATTTCTGGAATGCCTGTTGTCAGATCCCTCAAATAGTCGTTATTTAAATTTTTGTAAATTTCGATCATACCATAGCATCGTCTTGTTTGCTTCTTTGGTGCAAAAATTGTCGACCTCCCTCTAATAAGCCCCTATGTTTTCAAAGTTCATGATCAGATATATCATCAAACTGTTCATCGACGGCCTATCATAAACAAAGCCTCACAATATCCTCAGCTACGTGCAAGACAGTATGCAAGCAACCGAAATCAGATATATACATAATGCATTCGTGAAGTGTTTACCACCCATTTTGGACAAAATTGATCCCTTTGTGGGCATTCACAACAGATTGGCAAACTGTTACAAAAAAGGCGAAACAACGAGTTGATGTATGTCATACCTAATGGGTAATATGGAAATAACATATTTTCAGTATGTTGTGACCGCCCAACAATTTGTGTTTGAACTTGCCTAACAAAATAATTCAGTAACATACTTCGTATAAAAATTTATCACACATCTTACATTGTATTTTTGTAAAATTAGTTAAACAGAAGGTGCATACAGAATAGATGAGAAGAGGTTGGATTGTGGTAGTAGTGGTTGTATTAAATCCGAGTGAAAAGAAGAAGAGCGAGTGAGCGTGCGATTGGTATTATGTAATTGGTATATATGACACCGAACAACTCTCCTTTGTAAGACGTGTTATATGTGATATTTTTTTAAAGCTCGCGCTGCATTTAGAGTAGTACATTTTTCCCAACTAAACCTTTAATTAAATTGAGGCTTCTAAACAGCTTTTTTAGAAAAAACTTGACTATTACAAAAACATTCGACCTAATCATTTTCTCCACCAATACGTTAATGTTATTTTCAGTTGACATTGGAATTTTTAACAAGAGGAACAAGAAAAAACATCCTGCAACGAAACCACGTCTATCACCAGGAAAATCCCGGTTTAGGAATCTCTTAATTATATTAACAAAAATCTACCGTGGCATTTCAAAGTGAAATAATTTTAGCAACGTAACAAAGAATAGATTAAAAATTATAAATGTTCTTCTGGATTTTAGGTTTCTAGCCTAATATCTTCCACTGAATGATCATATATTTATCTCCTTGTATAATAGTTGATGTATGTTACCTTTGTTACCTCCTTGTAAAACAGTTGATGTATGTTGTCCACTGGGAGAATTGCTTTAATCTCTGAATCAATTGCAGCTACAACCATCCCATTTGTGCTACCACTGAGATACGCCATATTTGTATAGCACGAAATTCTTCGGTACTTAGTTACGTGACAGCGTTAGTACAGGCTTCAGCAGTATTTGTATTATTTGTTGATTTATTTTTAGAATAAAAACATGTGTTTCTGGGACTTTAAACAAAATCACGAGATATTGTTTCTATAGATGTATATACAACTTTAAAAGTCACAAAATAAATATTACAAAGTTGTGATTAAGGTTATTTTTGTATAACACAATCAACCGCATTAACTAACAGAATTTATTAACACAGCAATATTAATATTCTTTTTGATTTTTTTTCAATAATATTTTTACATTATTAATATTCATATATATAAAATCTTTCTCCAAATCCCCAAAGGTACTATTTAACCAATACTCAAATATATATTGCAAAATATTTGATAACCAAAAATATAATTATATCACAAATCAAAATTATATTTAATGCTCAAAATTTTAAAGTTAACGTCCATAAATTCCTTAAAGAAGCTTAATTTATTCAAACTTAATCCTAATCCCTAGTTGGGCATGGTATCTTCGGATATTCAAAGACGTTAATTTATAATTTATTATTATTAACAGTTAACACTAAACATGCCTAACTTTGAATAAAAAAAAAGAAATCGAAAAATGATATCGTTTGATATCAAACTAATCTAATCTAAAAACATTTAATTTTTAACAATGACACCAAATTCCCATACGATGACCGGTATACACTTCCCCTTAAAATTTATTTCCCACCACATAATTTCAAAATATCCAAACAAGTTTTTTGATCAAAACCAGAAAAATGTTCATAAATTTATGATTTTGGTTTTTAAACAATAATTGAAGTACAAATAATGCCGTATAAAACTTGCTTGAATATAAGGAAAAGAATGTGTGGACGAAATTAAAATATTATATATCATTTTAGCATAGCCTGATCGTAGCCTTTTTTGTAGGAAGGTCTCGAAGCTACTGTTCGTATAAGTAAGAAGACAGTTTAGGCACTGTTTCACTTATTTAAAAACTTTCATTGAAAATGCATTTTGAAGCATTTTGGAAATATTATTATAAGTGACCACAAAACAATTATTATTTTCAACAAAAACTTATTAATTCGTGCAATTCTAACCCAGTTTGCTTATAACCAAACGGTAAGTTATAGTTTTAAGGGTAGCTGTAGGTAAATATTATTATTACTATGGTTTATATGTTAGTGCGATGAATTTTCTAATAGATAACTCTTGTTTTTTTAATATTACTAATTTAATTCATACTTATTTATAATTTTATATGATAGTATTAATCCAAATAATCCAATCCAATCCATCTTAATCCAATTAATCCAAACATATTGTTCCACCTATTGTTCCACCTATGTTTAATATTTCTACTATTCTACTATTATTTCCAATTTTCTATGCCCATGATTCCTATTATTCCAATTGTATCCCAATTATGTCAATTATGCCTGTCATTCGAATTGACTGTCGTCAGTTATTCCAATTATTCTTATCAATCTTATGAAATTATCCATTTATGAATTATCTTTATTATTGCAGTTACTCTTCGTATATGAATTAGTCCTACTACTTCTATTATTTGTTTTATCCTGTTGAATTATTCTTAGTATTCATTTAATTATTCCGTATATGTAACTGTGGTATTAAGTACTTCAAATTGATATTGTTTTAATCAATTACTGTAATTATTCTAAATAAAGGAAAAGAAGCCTTCTCTTTGTCCCTTACCTAAAAAAACTTTCAAAAAAGCTGTGTTTTGGAATCATAACCACACAACTTATAGCAAATATGTAAAAACTTCACTGCAATTTATTTTTATTTTTTTACCAGTATTTCGCCTGTCCATAAACAAAAAGCTTCACATGTCGTCCCTTAGCCTATACAAACACTCGCAATAAGAATTTCTTTTTTTATAACAGACACCCGATTTATTGTAGAATTGTAAAAACAAATCTTTATTTTGATGCTTTTAGGGGGATCTGGCTATGTATACTATATGTTTGGGAAGTCGCTGAATTCGAGTTCAAGATCAGTTTGATCTCAGCACTGTTCGGAGATAACCTCAAAAAACATAGTATATGTACATATTCAATACACTAGGCTGAAATTTGTTTTGGTGGCTGTATTTCGAAATTATAGGGTTAAGCGGTCATTATAGGGTGAGGGATTTAAAAGGTTAAAGGTTTATAATTTAGTTAAGAAATCGATGTGTTATCGGGTTTATATACATATACGATATGCTAGAAACACACATCGAAACAGTGTCACCGCATTGTTTTTAGGGTGTTTTTCTTGTAAAAGCTACGTTGAGTCTGGATCCATCCATGTCCAGTGTGTCTCGTATTACCGTTGTTTGCAACCCAATTTCGTTGCTCCCGCATCTTGAGCAACGATATGACTCGTCTTTTTCGTTCGTAGCCAGTTAAATATCGCACCTTATGAGTTTTCAAATTTTATAGAGTTTATTTTTTTTATCAATTTTCATTGTTGGACCAAAAATATAACGTGGTTTGACGTTCAAAAACAGTAAGTTTTCAATTCGTCAGTTTCAACCAAACCGGCGGCGTCATACAACAAAAATTTAAATCAATCCTTTGCCTTTATAGTTTATGCAACCATAGACAGCAGTTTTTTTATTAATGGTTTGAATTTAGGGATCCTACGCTGATTGAAACCATTTCTTCAATTTTCAATTGTGGTGAAGTAAAACTCCAATGTATAAATTTGAATCTTGAAATCTAAGTTGAAATATTCTTCGTATTTACCACAGTTGTACTCAATCACTCTATTTAGAGGTTGATTTGTGTTTTGTTAGTAAATCAAGAGAATTTTATCATCAAACTAAACCAAGAGAAACATGCATAGAAGACACATGTATACTTCAAATATATAATCGTAACTCATAAGACACCGTTTCGACTAATACTAATTTGGAATGGTTTTAATTTATATTCCAACAATGAACAAGTGTCACCTGTATTAAATATGCTAATTAATAACTAAGTCATAACTTATTGTTTTTTAATGTTTATAAATTTCCCTTTATGATTTCCAGTTCCTCACAAAATATTAAAAAAAAAAATATCCCACAATCGGATACGCAACCAATATTAGAAAATCGAATGAAATTAATTTTTATGAGAAAAATTAATTCCCTGTTTTGAAAATATATTCAAAAACGTGTTTAACATATTACTAATGTCATAAAAGTTAACTTGTCAGGTAAGATAATTAATATGCAAAAATTTTCAAATTCATTTATTTTTATTATTCTAACTTACTAAATTATGTATTCCCAAGAACTTGTCCGAAAAACAATATTTTTTGATGTAAAGTGCATTTCCACCTTCCTTCCACCTTAGTTTTTATAAGATTTAGTTATTTTTACAATTTTTACCTAGGGGACTGAAACGTTTTTTTTCCGTACAAATTTAACCTGTATCGCTGTGATTTTCTGTAAGCACCCTTGGGTACAGATTATCTATAAATTAAATAAATAAATAAATAGAGGGAAGAAATGTTTCCCTTGAAGTTAATGTATTGAGTATTTGTTGTTTTTATATTGTTTTCGAATTTAATTGTTTGTTTGTTAGGAATACAGAGTTTATGGTTTGATCTTGATGTTATTTAGGCAAGTTTGAAATATTTGTAAAAAAAAATTTAAATTGATTTAGTGAAATTATTTGTTGTAAATGATTTTAAACTGTTTGTGGGGATTAGAATATTTGTATTTGTGTTTTATATTTTGTTACTGTAAATCGTTTGTTAACCATGTAGCGTTTTGTATGCATCGGCGCATGTGGTTCAACAACTTTCTTCTTTTCTTAAAACTACGTGTAACGTGACCATTTCAATAGATTGGATGCAAAACTATTAAAGAAATAGTATTCCAAAAATTCTATCCTTATTCGATACAAAATTAAAGTACGCTACGAATTCCAGACATACCAAAGAAAAAGAGTATTCGATTCATAGACAATTCCACGACGGAATGGGCAACTGCAACGGATCAAAGACAACATGTCAAATCTCGGCAGCTACACTAAGCTAACTTAACGAGTCAAAAGGCCAGCATGTCAGAATTTTCACGGCCGTACTAAAATAAAAACCAACAAATTCTATGAACTATGCAGTACTCCAATAGCATACAGCACGACACATTCTCAAAAACATTATCTTCAATGATACAAATACCGATGCAGCATAATTTTTCAACTATATCAAATTTTAACGAAACTAGCTAGCTCTCATACTATAAAAATAGAGAAGCAGTGCTCCAACCTAAATACCCTACCCAAAGAGCTTAATAAAATTATGGAAGAAACTAAATGAAAGAAAATAATGAAGGAAAGCCAACAAAACATGAAGAATAGGTACAATCTGGTGAGAACCAAAAACTGATAGAGTAATTTAGCCAAATAATCTATCAATCACTAGCCAAGGTAATATCTTATCGATGCTGGTGGATGAACTCTTTTCAGTTGACAGTAGCACCCTCAATATTTGCTGTCGAATATTTCTTGATGATGGAACGTTATTGCAGCTTGCTGGAAGAAACGAGCCCTCACATAACTCTATGTGTGGATTTTAATCATCGAGGAAGACAATGCGTCACATGATCAATAGATATGCCACTGTTGATGCAGAACTGTTGTAAACCGTACTAAATGCTCATGTACCAAGTTTCATCCAATTCGATTATCAGATACAGATGTTAATAAGCTTCCAATAAAACAGGAACTTGGCGGACCCTACCACTTTGTTCACTATCGCTCAAAAACTAATCAGCTCCTTGCCATACATATTTGCATCTTTTTCCAAAGTTTCAACAAAATTTATTCACGAACGAATGCAGCGTACTCCCAACAAACATTGAAAAAATGGTGACACAATAAACATGTGCTCGGGAGGCCCTCCCACCACTTATCCCACTTATCCCAATATTTAAGTCTCCATATTTTTTCAAAGTGTCATTAAAATTGATTAATGAATGAAATCTGTATGCTCCCAATAAACTTTAAAAACAAAGTGTGAAAAGTCAGTATTTGTATGTTAGACCCCCAGCCACTTTGATCAATGTGTTCCAAAAGATGATAATTATCTTCTCACACTAATAAGAACCTATTCCATGAGGTTCATCATAATCACTTAATTATTGTAGGCTGTAGCAAAAGACACTGAAAAACTTCAAAAAATTACAACAAAAAAATTTTCACCGGAAGTTGGGATGCAGAACTACTGTAGACCGTACTAAATGCTTATGTACCAAGTTTCATCCAATTCGATTATCAGGTACAGATGTTATTGAGATTTCAAAAAAACAGGTGCTCGGGGGACCCCTCACAACTTTGTTCACTATCGCTCAAAAACTAATCAGCTTTTTGCCATACATATTTGCATCTTTTTCTAAAGTTTCATCAAAATTCATTCACGAACGAATGTTGTATACTCCCAAAAAACATAAAAAACATAGTGGAAAAAACCACCTGTTGTATGGTAGACCCCCCAACCCTTTATCCAATGTACTCCAAAAGCTGATAAAATCTTTCTCAAGTTACTTGAAAGCTTTTACCAACGTTTCATGATAATCGATCGGTAATTGTAGGCTACAGTAGGGATAAACACCCGAAAAAAAACATTTTAACTGGAAGTTGGTACGCAAAAATATTGGGAACAGTATTAAAACCTTATATAGCCAGTTTCCATTAGATCATAAGCCGGGATTAGAATTTATTCAAGATTTAAACTTAGAGGTGTTCGGGAGACTGCCCGCCATTTTGCCCAAATTTGAAATGAATCCAGATCCTACCATTTTCATGTGAACCTGTATCATTTGCCAAAGTTTTATCAAGATCATATGCAGAAAGGTCAAGATCATATGCACACACAGACGTACACAAACATTTTTTTTATATTTAGATAGAGGATGGTCCAAAACAAAAGAAAAAACAAAATTCGGGGTATGTCAGTTTTTTTTCTCGATAGATTGCATTACTTCACACAATTTAAAATTGTGGTGAAGTAAAATAAAAAACAATTATAATTACTTGCACACCGTAATAATCCACTGATCACCTCTAAACTAACCAAATTTCCTCTTTCACCATTTCTTTTATCCGTCACACCCAAAATCTCAAGCCACACTTTCTCTAGGTACACCCAAAATAACTCTCATTCATTTTCCAACGTCAACCCTCAATCAGATTGACGCGCCGTCTTTTACAATAAGAACTATTCGTCAAAGCTGCGTGCATGGGGTGAGACATACCATATAAAAGACTAATATATTCGTTGGTAAGGCTCGTCAACACCAATCGCGCCGAGCATATTTACACCCTAACAAACAAACAAATATCGTTATAAAATTAAGTAAATTTTTGCAATAATAAATCTAAGACAGCCTGTTGGAGCATCAAGCGTCAAGAATCCAATCCAGCATCTTATGTGTATACTTTGAGAACACTTTAGGTTTTATTTATATGTAAATAAATCAATTTTAATAAATATATTAAAATTGTATATCACATATATAATACAGAAGAGACGAAAAAGCGTAGCCATGTCATAGGAAAGAAGGGAATATGGAAGGAAAAAAAGAAAAATCAAAAACGAAACAAAAAAACGAATTTTTTTAAATTTCTTTTCTTCAAATTTCAATTTCAGTTTATGCTTTGCTTGCGGAGTGGGTAGACGTATTATTTTGGATTTAATTTATTTCAAGCTTTAAAAAATATTTGTTTTAAAATTTCAGCTGTGTTTAAATTCATTTTTCACTTGCTTTTTTCAAAAAATTAAAAATAAAATTCAAGCATAGGGAAAGATTTAAAAAAATTATTTTAAGTTTCCTTTCTTCTGAATCTTAAGTTTTATTTTAGTCATAATTTTCTTTGTTTTTAAATATTTTCTATTCATTAGAAATTAAATAATCAATTCGTAAAATTGATTTGTTTGTTCTTTGCAAAACAAGATAGAGAAATATTTCATGATAGCCGTGTTCGATTATACTGAAACCACTGAATTATCTGAAAAATTGGTAAAATTAAAATGCAATATTTAAAAATGCAATATTTAAAAATATACTTTTTACCGTTTATTTTTAATTTTACTTTATTAATAATAATATAAACTTCCTTATAGTAACAATTTGGATTTTATTTTTTATTTTATAGAATATCGATTTTGACTTACGTCATCCTCAGTTCTTAAATTGAAAAACGTGTTCTAGACAAAGTTGTGAAAACTTGACCATTTTTGATTTTCCTGAAACTTGGCATATAAGTAGTATGGACAAAATAAAAAATGCTACTTATTTTAAATTTTTTTTAAAGTGCATAGTTTGAGAACGGCTATACCGATTTCATCAAACTTTTTTTTATTGTATTTATAATTAATTTTTAAATAAAAATATTAAAAAAAAATTTTTAAGATGGCGCTAGTGTCAAAGATCAATAGGAATTTAATTAATTTTTTTCTGAAAATAGTTCTATCTTTATTCTAAAACATATCAAATTTACAAAGAGGCCTAAATTCTTGTTCTTGAGATATTTAATTTTAAAGATTTTTAGTACAGCTGAAATTCGAATTTTTCTTCATTTTTTCAAACAACTTCTATTAACAAAAAATTTTAAAATCAATTAAATTTTAATTTTTTTTTATTTTTTAATATAGTTCTAACCTTCCTTTAAAATATATCAAATTTACAAAGAGGCGTTAATTCGGGTTCTTGAGATATTTAATTTTAAAGATTTTTAGTCCGATTAAAATTTTAATTGTTCATTATTTTCTTGAACTTTAGTGGTTAAAATTTTTTGATGATAAAAATTTTTCGAAACAATAATGAACAATTAGAATTTTAGACGGACTAAAAATCTTTAAAATTAAATATCTCAAGAACACGAGTTTGCAAAAATTATTTGTCTCTTTATTTTCAAACGGTAAACTGCATGAACGAATAAATCTTGCCCGGGAAGACGCCGCCAAAAATGTAAACGAAAACTTAGAAAAAGTCACCGATAAACAGTCTCAAATGGTTTCAATCAGCCAACGTTTCAAAAACAACACATCAGAACGCATGTTGAGGTGGGACCTATGTCCAAAAAGGTGTTTTTGTGTTGTGATGAATGATGATACATATTGTAATTCCGATTATGCAACACTTTTTATAAAACAAAATACGACCACATTGAAAAAAAAAGTTCAAGTATAATGACAACCTCATCTCGAAGTTGGCAGTTTATTATTCAAAGAAAAAATACTTGCAAAAATTTCAATGTGAATGGGACAACTACATATAAATATTTTCCTGACAACATAGTGAGGTTTATTTAAAAAATAAAGTGTTTCATCCAATATAACAGTAGTTGAATAAAGCTAACAACTATTTCCATGAAAAAAATGTCTTTGGTCTTATATCACAAATTTTTCATTTTAAAATTGAAGTATTTGAAATTAATTGAACTATATTTTATTTTCACATAAATATTTCGTGTGATTGTCTCAACTACATCGTTCTATAAATGTATAGTTGTTGAAACAGTTTCGTAGTTCTATTCGCTATATCTGACCGCACGGTGAGGTTAAGACAACTGCATTTCGATTGAAAATAGAACATGCTTTTTCAGTGCATATTCCATATATCTACCAGACTTGCTAGAGCCATACAAACAATTAAATTCAAAAAAGCAAAAATAGTTTTGAAACTCTTTATAAATAATGCGCCACCCTACACTTGTCTGGGTTTTCATTACTAATAGCTCAAAACAATTCTTTGAAATACATTTATTATTTATCATAACTTTGAGACAGCCATAGATAATTTTCAACAAAAACAAGAATAAATCCATCATCCGCACAATGGTATGGAGTCAACATAAACACCAATTTTATTTTTTCTTACTTATTGCTTTTGTTTCGACCCACGCGTTGGTCGCGAGATAAACTCGTGTCTTAGTTTTAAATTTATTCTATTTCTTATTTTTTAAATTTTGATTTTTCTCTTTTATATTCACATGAATATAAATTACACTCAATGACATCATTAATGTTATGGCTATAATAGTATGTTATATGTATAAGATTTTGTCTGATTGCCTTTGGATATGGTATTAAACGAAGTATTTAATAACTAACATAAAAATAATAATGAATAGTTTAAATAAAAGACCAAAGATGTTGAAAAAATAAAATTTGACTTAACGTTCCCAGATATAAAAGATTTTGCTCGTATTTATTTTTTGATAGTTTTTCGTGTATAAAGTTAAGAAAATTTGTTCAAAACGCCGTCTCTATATTCTCGAAACAAACAAGTCGTAACATGTTTTACTTTAAGTCACTTGGACATGAAAATCTTTTAAACATTAAAAAGTTTTTTTTCTCACCCAAGATTTTTTTATGTAATTGATTATCAAAAGATTTTTTTCTTTTTCTTTGAGAAGCCAAGACACAATTGTGTTATTTGTTTTCATGAACTTATAATAGTAACAAAAAATATAGCAGATGCAATTTTAATTCTTGTACAATCATGTTTGATTTTTAAATTATTTTTGCATGTTTAGTGATAAGAAATTGAACGAGTTAAATAAGTTAATCAGCGAAAACTATATAATAACTGCAATGTAATTTATGTACAGTTGTTGAGTCGTCTAATATAACATGGTTGAACATGTTCACATGCACATTTGTTTTACATCTTTAGACAATAAAACTCATAGAAAACCCAACAGTGTTTCAAAGTACTATAGTTGCGAGAACCATTAAAATGATCGCGAACCAACATCCGCAGACCGCAAGTAATCTTATAGCTCACTACTTTTCGTACGCCGATCAAGTAATGCGGTAGGTCTAAGAACAATATATGCCAGAGATAGCCAAACTTCGTTACACGTGGAGCCAAATTTCAATAAATTCTCGTTACGAGAGCCAACATAAAAATAAAATATCAAAGTTGTTATGGAATTTTTATTTCCTTGCAAGTTTCATACATCCTCTTCAAGCAAATACTTTAATTACGAATACAAACATATATTTAAATTTTGTAAAATAGCACTGACAGCTATTGATTGCTGGTAGATGGCATGTGCGTTTGTAACTTGTTTGAAATCGGGTTCATAGTTCGTTAGCGCGGTACGACGTAAGTTTTGAACGGTGTTATTTGTAAGTTGTGAACGTTGCTTTGATGTTATAAATTTCATTGTTGGAAAAAGTGATTCACAACAGTATGATGTGCTGAATATGGACAGAAATCTGCAAGCAGCTTTTTTCAAATTTGGGTACTTTGATTGTACGACTGTCTCGTTTACAAAACTACAGATTGATGTTGATTTGTGGTGCATTTTAAGAATGTCTGCCTAAGTTTCTAATAATTTCATTTCTCTTGTAGAAATTTTATTCAAAATATAATAAGGAATCGATAATCCATCGTTAATAAAAAGCTTTGCTTCTAAAAATAGGACGACTTAATTGTAGCAGATGAAAGATCGATGTGTTCGATAACTGTACCGGCAGTGTTTAAAAAAATCATTAAGCGTGTCAAAACAAAAAAGAATTCATACTTTTGGCTTAAAAACCTTCATTTTAAGTGATAATGAGAAATGTTGATGGTCGGGATTGGTATGTGAGAACAGATGCTTGGTTATTGAACTATAAGTGTGTCAAAAAAATAACGTCAAGTGTGTCAATTAAGAGATGGAAACCAACGTTTTTTTCAGTTGGATCGGTTTTGGTTTAATAACAAATTTTAATTATGGTTTTTGGTTTGGATTTGGTTTCTGGATATTTCAAAATTTGGCTTTGGTTTGGTTTTGGTTCGGTTTTGGTTCAAATTCAGAATTTAGATTCACATTTTTATTCTTAACTAATTCTTGATATTCAAATAAAAACAGCTTTATTCCACTAATAAGTCGCATTAAAGAGACTGTTTTTGAGAATTTCATTAAATTCGAAAATAATTTTACGCTTTATTCCGCTTAATAAACTAAAAACCTAAGAATTGATATAACAAAAAATTTCTGTAATTTAAATTTGAATACAAAAAATATGGAGGGGCTGAAATCTCACAGCTCTGAGATATCCAGACTTCGGTCTGGGTTAAGGATTTTGATATAGTTTTCGCAAAAAACTTTTATGAGGACATGGTTTTTAGTTTTGGGCAGCGATGTATATCAAACATAACTCTTTGTTAAAGTACATTGTATTTTTATCGTTGTTTAGAAATTTATTACAAAACTAACACGATACATCAATACGTTGCCGGAAAATTATAACAGATCATAAATTAACATAATTTAGTGAAAAGATTATACACTCAGTAAACTGTTCAAAAACCTCTCCATTTAGCGTTTCGACGAAATATTACAAAATCACAAATTCATATTTCTTTCAAAATTCCAAAAATATTTTAAAAATGAAATAATGGGCCCTATTCAATAAAAATCTTCTATCTTCTATTCTTCAACCCAAAAATAAATAGCAGAATTGAAAAATAGAAGACTGTTCGAAATTGGTATTCAATTTGCGAAGGGGAAATGCTATTTTATTATCAATTTATGTTTTCGAACACAAAATCTTCTATTTTAATCTCAGTTTTGACAGTAAGTTTTGTTGTTTTTAGTTTTACATATTTAATTTTTAGTTATTTTTTAATTAAAAATTAAGTTGATAAATTACAAAACATGTTAGTAAATATATTATATTTCGTGTGCAAATTAAAGTATTTATATGTTTTTTATATTAAATTTTGTTTTAAAGAAAACAATAATTTACAGGTTTTGACATCAGTATTTTTTTTAAACGTTTTCAATATCAAAACAATAGAAAATTGAGCAGGAACTACAAAATGTAAGAAACGGTAAGTTTTATGTTTTTAAATTTCTTGGCAAAATTGTTGTTTTTAATTTTTGAATGAAAAATGTAAAATGTTTAATATAATTTTATTAGTCCCTTGGCCCACGCCGATATAATGTGATGATTACCACATATTTTATGCTTCGTGAGGCGCCTGTAATTGATAAGCCCGAAAATTTTTGTTCTGCGAGTTTCCTCAAATCGGCGCTTTTTCGTTTGGCAAGCTCCGAAAAATGCCCGCGATCTTGTAAATTTGCTACCACATTTTTTTTTAACTGTGGGGTTTGTAAATTTGTTTTAGAACACGAGAGTAAGCTTGTCCGACCAAAACGTGTCTGCTATTGTCGAGTCCGACAACTGACATTTTGGTATGTTTGGGTTGTCGGACTAGATAATAGCAGACAAACAAAAAAGTTCTGAAATTTCCCAGTTATGTCATGGTTTAAGGTTTTTCGGTGTGGTGTTTTACTAATAACTCTCAGAAATTTGATTGCATTGAAATACATTTTTACAAGTGAGTTACTAGTTTTTTATCAAAAAATACCAGTTGAACATTTGATAATTTATTCGATTTTCGCCACACAGTGGTGGTGCGCTTGAACTCTTTTACCCAAAAGCTCATATCTCAATATAGCACTTTTATTTTATAATTTTTTTCACAAATCTTACAGATAATACATGCAACTTTTAAATTCGAAAAAAACTTAAAGATTCATATATGAATTGATTTTACCGAATTTTTAAAGAGTGTTTCATATATGTTTACATATTTTTAAATATTCAAAAAATCTATATATGGATCCTTAAATTTTCTCTTCAAAATTTTTTGGGAGCTGCATGTTTTATAAGACTTGTTAAAAAAATTACAAAATAAAACTAATATTTTGATTTATAAGCGTTTTTTATGTAAAAGGTAGCCAGCAGAAATCCAAAAAATAATAAATTTTCAAATAGCACTTTTCGATACAACAAAAAATATCGAAAAATATCGATATCGAAAATCCTATAAAGCACTTTTACTTTCGGGGTTATTTTGAGTAGGAAAAATCTACCCCCGAGAAGTGGTGGCACTCAACTCCTGAGTAAAACACACATTATCGCTTTGTCACTTTTGTTCCTTGACTAACTTCCTTGACTTCCTTGACTAACACCAATCTGTCAAGCTTCAAAGAATTCCGAGCGGAACACCTTAAGTTTTTTTTAAAATAAAATAAGGCATGTTTAGTGTTAATTATAATAAATTATAAATAAGCGTCTCTGAATATCCGAAGAAACCATGCCAACTGAGGATTAGGATTTTGTTTAAATAAAGTAAAGGTTTCTTTAAGAAACTTATGAACGCTAGCTTTAAATTTTTGACGATTAAAGCTATCGGGGAAAATCCATGAAGGCAAGACATTCCAGAGATGAGAGACTCTGTTAAAAAGTCACGCTGAAAAGCAACAGTTCTGCATTTTTTATTTGAACCGTAAAAGGATCGGCTGTAGCTCTGGTGAAACGTGAGAAGTTTGCAGTTCAGATAAAATTGATTTAATCTCTGCGGAAGTTCGTTTATCCATAATACATTTGTAGAAAATTGTCAGATCAGCAACATTTCGTCTGTGATGTAAGGAATCAAGCTCACTAGTAAGAGTGGAGTTGCCAATCAATTTAACAGCTCTGTGCTGAACAGAATCAAGGGACTTCAAACTACTATAACAAGCTCCACTCCATATGTGAGAACAATACTCCGTGCGGGGACGTATAAATGATTTGTATTTGAAATTGTAGTTTCCTGGATGGTTGTTGGCCATTTGGAGTGTTTTTTGTTTTTCGCGTCACTGATATTAATTTTTATAAAATACAAATATTAAATTTTTCGTCAAGTGACGTATTTGTTTATAATTTTTATTATTATTGTATAAAATAAAATAAAATAAAAATATAATTTTCCTAAACGCGTTTCGACAAATTTACTGTCATTATCAATAGGAGAGTTAAAACTAAACTAAACTTCGAGTCAAAACTAAACTAAACTAAACTGAAGTTTAGTTTTAACTCTCCTATTGATAATGACAGTAAATTTGTCGAAACGCGTTTAGGAAAATTATATTTTTATTTTATTTTATTTTATACAATAACAATAAAAATTATAAATAAATACGTCACTTGACGAAAAATTTAATATTTGTATTTTATAAAAATGATTTGTATATTAATAGAAGCTATTCGCTATTGAAAAACTTACGGCATCGCCCCAAAAAGCCCAATTTCTGAACAGCGTTCTTAGCGAGGTTAAAAATATGAGAATTTCATTTCATATTATTTCCAACTTCTACTAGAGTCAAACTGATACGGATTTAATTGAAACGGATTTAATGTGGATAATCTAGGAAAATAACAAACCTGTGCTTTATTCGTATTGAATTCAACACTATTAGCAAACCCCCAACACAATTAGGTAATGGTGAATATAATTTAGGGTTTTCATGAGACACATGAAGAGTGCTATCATCAGCAAAACCATGAATAGGACTAACTGGCGGAATCCAACAAACAAACCAAACATAAATAAGAAAGAGAGTTGGTGACAAAGTAGAACCCTGAGAAACTACTGTATTAGTTGAGAATATTTCCGAAGAGACACCATCAACATTGACCCGAAATTTCCGCTCCGAAATAAATCTTTGTATCCAAGTAACTTTTTATCCTTTGTAAACCATAACATCTTAATTTGCAAATAAGATTGTTGTGCCAAACTTTGTCAAATGCTTTGGGTATATCAAGGGCAACCCCGAAAGTTTCACCATTATTTTCAAGCGATTTGTTCCAGACATGAGTGACAAAGGAAAGTGATTCTCCAGTCGCTCTTCCTTTTCGAAAGCCGTATTGTCTTTCATTGAGTAGTTTTGAGGACTCTAGAAACTCGTTAGATTAAAATTAATGTATTTCTCAAAAATTTTAGAAACAACCGATAAAATTGAAATGGGTCTGTATTTTGTAGGATCAGTTTTACTACCTTTCTTAGGAACTGGTTGTACGCTTGCCATTTTCCACGAAAAACTATACGTCCCATTAAGAATAAAACTCTATGAGCCGGGCTTCGCAAAGAAATTGGTATCATTTTCAGAGAAATAACTACCCAGAAGTTTGACTTTTTCTTTTGGGTCAATGGCCGGTATATCTCTATCAATAAGAGGAGGTAGAGAACAGCCTTAACCGCTTAGCCTTCCTTGAACAGCCTTAACCGCTTTAAAGAAATTACGTGAACCAGTAGCGTACTCAGCAAATTTAACAGCTTTTTTTCTATTAAAGAGATGTTCTGCATCTATATTAGTTTCCTGCATATATTTTTTTTAATTCGGTATTGTCTAAGGTGTTCATTGGTTTTGTTTAGATTAAATTTTTGAGATGCCTTTTTCTTAAATTAAAAGATTAAACTTTTGAGATTTTAATCACCTTTTTGCATTTATTTGAAAACCACAGATCAGCCTTAGGAACAGCCAATTCATTAGGAATAAATCTCCGCATGCCCTCAACAATAGCCTCCGAAAAATATAACACAGCTAGGTTAGGGTCATGGACGGTAAGACAATTACGTTTACAAGGAAGCCACTTAAAAATACCTCTAAGACCCTCCCAATACGCAGCTTTATAATCCCAAATAACACAAGGATTAGCTTTAAATTAATTTGGAATCTAACTGTGTAGAAATTCAATTACGATCTGAACCACCTAAAGGCTCAAATACTTTAAATTGTACCAGATAAGGATTATTTGTTAAAAACAAATAGTTACTGTACTAAATACTAAACATATACCAAATTTTTATGCATTTTAAGAAAAACCAATAAAACATGTGCATTTTCAAAAGAATTGTCCTATCATATTCAAAAAATCTGTTTTGGATCCTACAACTTTTTCTTCAGAATATAATAGCCCTATGTATTGTATCTGTAAAACTTGTGAAAAAGTGCTATTTTGAGATATAAACTTTTTCAGTAACAGAATTTCAACATAGCGGATATATGAGATAAATTAGTATTTTGTAATATTTTTCGATAATATAACTATGTATTTCTAAACTTACTTGCTAAAATGAATATCAATTCAATGAAAAATTGTGAGATTTATTAGAAAACACCGATACCATAACGGAAAACCATAAAAAATTATCATAAAGTCATACCCGCATAACTCCATTTCAAAGCTATAAAATAAAAAATCCCTAATTTGATTTTTTAAATTCGTCAACACCGATAACATACCAAATTTTTAGATTTAAAAAAAAAATCAAAAAAAATCGACAAATAATTGTACATTTCAAAAGAATATCCCAAAAACATATTTCTTCTAACCATAAAAGCAACTTTTTACTTGCTTCTATAAAATATCTATATCTTCTAGGAATAGAAGACTTTGAGAAGAAAAATATAGCAATTGAATACCAATTCTTCTATTTTTTTCTTCTATTTTGATGTTTATAAAATTTCATACAAAAAATAAAAAAATAGCAGAAATTTTCGATAGAAGATTTTTACTGAATAGACCCCAATATCAAACTTTTTTCTAAATTCCAAAAATCAAATAATAAAATCAAATATTTAAACTTTTTCTAAATTCCAATAATATTCCAAAAATTCTTAAAAATTCAAACTTTTCCAAATTCTAAAAATATTGCAAAAATTATTACAAAATCAAAAATTCGAACTTTTTTCAAAATTCCAAAAATTATAATAAAATCAAAAATTTAAAATTTTTCAAAACTCTAAAAATATTCCGAAAATTCTTGCAAAATAAAATTGAAACTTTTTTCAAAATTCTAAAAATATATATAAAATTCAAAAACTCTATTTTTTCCAAAATTCTAAAAATATTGCAAAAATCATAACAAAATCATAAATTGAAACTTTTTTCAAAATTACAAAAATATTCCAAAAATTAGAATAAAATCAAATATTTAAACTTTTTCTAAATTCGAATACTATTCCAAAAATTCTTAAAAATTCAAACTTTTTCCAAAATTCTACAAATATTGCAAAAATTATAACAAAATCATATATTGAAATTTTTTTCAAAATTCCAAAAATTATAATAAAATCAAAAATTTAAAATTTTTCAAAATTCTAAAATTATTCCAAAAATTATTACAAAATCAAAAATTGAAATTTTTTTCAAAATTCCAAAAATTATTACAAAATCAAAAATTAAAACTTTTTCCAAAATTCTAAAAATATTGCAAAAATTATTACAAAACCAAATTACAAACTTTTTTCAAAATTCCAAAAATATTTCAAAAACTATAACAAATTCAAAAATTTCCATGTCCAATTTCATGTGCAATTACATATACGTCAAAACAGCTACATTTTTTCCCCAAAAAATTGGCTAAAAAAATAAATGAAATCATTTTTTGACACACTTGACATTAATTTTTTGACAAACTTACATAACAAATGCCATAATTCTCAATAATAATAATAAAATTTCATTTCAAACAAATAATTAATGTTATTTTTTTCCAAAGATTGGGTAAAAAAATAAATAAAAATCTTTCTTTTGACACACTTGACAACATTTTTTTGACAAACTTATAATGCAATAATCTAGTTTTTGATCTCACATACCAATCCCGACCATCAAGATTTCTCCAAATTTAAAAAAAATATGAAAATTTGCTATTTTTGACACACTTAATGATTTTTTTGACACACTTCCGGTACAGCTATCGAACACAGCGTCCTTTCGGACCTGTCGCTTGAGTATACCTATTTTTAGAAAAATAAAATTTTGAAATCCCTCCGCCGGCTTTCCTGCAGCGTAGGTAATGACGGACGGACGGACGGCCGACAGACAGAAATACATTTTTTTTTTGCTTTTTTAGAATCAGTAGGTCCTGAAACGACGAAAAATCCCAAAAAAAAGTTGGGGTAAGAATTTCACTTTTGGCTCATGAATGTAATACTTAGGTCTTTCAGACCGAAGTAATGTAGTAGCCGTGAAAAAATATTGTAGTAGTTTCAAAAAGAAATTAATAGATTTTTCCAATTTATGTGGGTACTAGACCATATTTTGTACTATAAAACCGAACCGCGAACCAAACAGAAAAACATTGGTTTATGGTTCGGTTCAACTATTATTTTAAAAACTGGTTTGGTTTTGGTTTGGTTTTGGTTCGGTAAAATTTCGTTGGTTCAGTGGTTTTGGTTTGGTTCAAACGAACCGGTTTTCGTCTCGGGTCAAAAGAATGATTTTCATTTATTTTTTTGCCCAATTTTTTTGTTAAACATAAAATGGGAAACATTTTCGATTAGAAACATTTGTCAAATAAAATTAATTATATGTACAGTAATCCCTCCGACTGCGCGGGTTTCAAATGCGCGATTTCCACTGCGCGAGATGAGTTTTCGATACTAATTTTCGCACTGCGCGATTAAAATTTCACACTGCGCGACGTTTAAAATTTTTTTTTAGAATATGTAGGTGAATTTCGAAAAATTAAAATGAAAAAAAAAATTAAATTTCCCACATGGGTCATTCTTTTACAAATCGAACAGATTTGAACAAAATCTGACAGACGGATTTGTGATTTGGCTTAAAAATGTTTTACTGGTATGATATCAAAAAAAATATACGTGTTCGAGGATTTTTTTTTTGAAAAATAGAGGCGATCTAAATTTCGTGATTTTTGGTTTGACGACTTATTTTTCACTTCGGTTCTATCAATGATAGAAGCTTTTGTTTTATTTTATTTTAAAGTTAAGAGATGGAATTTTAATAAAAAAATATGTTATAAACAAAATAAAAATTATTAGCAAATTCCTATTGTTATAAACAAATAAAATGTTAAAATCGATTTTTAGTGATTGCCCTACGTATTCTACGTTCAATTTTCAAGAAAAACGTATTTTTAACTAAGGGAGAAATTAGTTTTACTGTAGAAATATAATAATTTATCCAGCGCGGGACAACAAAAATTTATGGAATTTTTATCTTTCCACGCTCGATAAATTGATTTATTTCTAATGCTACTTGTACACGAGAGAGCAAAATTGCAGGTGTCAGAGAGAAAGTGTCTGACTTATAGCTAAACTGTTTACACAAAGGAATTTGTTAATAATTTTTGTAGATAACATTTTTTTTTAAAGTTCATCCTTTAGCTTTAAAATAAAACAGAAAAAAATGTCTATCATTACCAGAACCGAAGTTATGAATCTTTGAAAATAAGTCTTCAAGGCAAAAATCACGAAATCCTCGAAGTTTAGAACCGCTCCATTTTCCAACCCAAAAAAATTCTCGAGCACGTATATATTTTTTTTTTTTGGGAAATGGGAATTTGGAAATTTTTCTATATAAAAGCCCTAAGATTTCAGCCAAATCAAAAATGTGTCGGTCATAAAGATGTTCGGTTTGTAAAAGAATGACCCATATATATGTGGCAAGTTGCATTACATATTCAGTTTATTTTTAACTGTGTGGCTGGAACGTTCAATATAGATCAAATTCAATTTCAAGCCAGTAAAGGTAGAATATTCTAAACAAATTCAGATTATTGATATAATTTTTGTAAATATAAGTTATTTTTTGAAATGTTATTTATGTTAATTTATCTGTTTACTTATGAAGTGTTTTCTTTTTTAAGAGTTGTTGAAGTAATACATGTGTTTCAGGCTGCATATATTCATTTTTGTTTAATTATAACTTTAAATTAATTTTTTTTTCAATTTTTTTCAAAATTTGGAACCTAACCCCCCATTTTCATACAAAATAGCGTTCACATTGCGCGGTTTTGTATTGCGCGCTGTTTTTCTGGAACGGAACTACCGCGCAGTCGGAGGGATTACTGTATGACAAAAAAGCGGTTTTTTAATTGAATCAACTCAACATAGCATCTTGCTAGTTTTAATTTTGATTGATTGAATCATCTTGGAAAAAGTTTGAATTTTGATTTTGTTATAATTTTTGCAATATTTTTAGAATTTTGAAAAAAGTTTCAATCCTTGATTTTGTAATAATTATTACAATATTTTTGGAATTTTAAAAAAAAGCTTAAATTATTAGAACATTTTTGAAATTTTTGATTTTGTAATATTCTCTTGAATATTTTAGGAATTTTGAAGAAAGTAGCAATTTTTGATTTTATTATAGTTTTTGGAATCTTGGAAAAGTTTGAATTTTTGATTTTGATTATTGTTATAATTTTTTTAAATCAATTCAATCAGGCCTCTATTATTTGAAAAAAATTGAATTATTTATTTGAATAACATGAAATGTAATTGAACATGAAATTGCTAGATAATGGATTATTTGTATTTGAAAAGTTGAAATTGCTGAACGCTAAATGGTAAGGTGTTTGAGCATTTGTTGAGTGTATCATCTTTTCACTATAAACTATGTTAATTTATGATCTGTTATAATTTTCTTGTAACGTATTGATGTTTCGTGTTAGTTCTGTAATAAACTTCTAAACGATGTATATTAAACATTTTTTTTATGTTTAATAAACATCGCTACCCACAACTAAAAACAAGTACTCATAAAAGCCTTTTGGTGAAAACTATATAAAAATCCTTAACCCAGACCAAAGTTTTGATATTTCAGAACTTTGAGATGTCAGTCCCTTCATATTTTACTGTTGCGTTGCATTCACTCAGTTTTTTATCATCAATTTTAGAGAGTTTCCCGAGCAGAAATTTGTCAGGGCTCAAGTAAAGCCCTGATCAGGTTTGCCCTAACCCGGATCAGGCATTGGTAGGGCAGCCTTATTGGGCCCTGATCATGAGTGTAACGCTTTTGCCCTATCAAATTCTGATTGGGATTACCGGATCAGACCCTGATTGGGATAATCGGATCAGGCCCTGATTGGGATATCCGGACCAGACCCTGATATATATTTATATATTATATGCATAAATTAATTAAATTTAAATAAAAAAATTACAACGGAAAAAATTAAAACATACATACCACCTTAATCACTATTATTATAGTCTTTCAGCCGAGAAGCGATAATTAAAATATACATGAAACGATTTTAACTATATATTTCTAAAAAGGATAATACTCTAGTGAATTTTAACCAATTGAAATTTCAGCTAGGGGTCAAATACGAAAAACCTGATCAGGGCCGGATATATTCAAATAAGGTTAACCTTAAAAGGGTATTCTAAATCAGGCCCGGAACAGGCCCACATCAGATTGCCCTAATAGGGATTGCCCTTGTAGGACTGACCAGGCCCTGATCCCGCCCTGACTGTATTCACGTTTTCCCTAACTAATTTCTGCTCGGGTTATTTTACAGGCGATGAAAGTGGTTTAACATTTTTGTAGTTAAATCGCGTTAAAAAGCTAAGTTTTTTTAACAAAACTCAGAATCATTTGAATAAGATCAGTAACAACTTTATCTTTTCCTTGTAATGCTAGGTTGGGAGCTGCAGATTCTCCATTATATCAGTGAAGAATACACAGTCATTAATCCATTGATCATCTTTAATTCCGGATAGTGTGTTTCTTTGAAAAAATTTGCTGATAGGTGGGGAAGTAGTTAATTTTTTGTTTGTTTTAATTAACGAAAATTATCCCATTTTTCGATATTTTGGATTGGGAGCTGGTAATTTACTGGTAATTTAATTACAACTTTATTACAATTTTAATAAATTTTTAAATGTTATTAAATTTTTTAATTTCTTTTCGAGCGCCGCACTCGTTCTTTCAAAGAGCCGCATGTGGCTCGCGAGCCGCAATTTGGCCATGTGTGATATATGCCAACGATAATATGCAAGTCCTCAGAGCGTTATGAACAATAACTATCTGTTTAGTACAAAATGGTACCATGTGGTATTAAATGTAAGTTCTGAAGCAGTGTTGTGCAAATTCTTTACAAAAAGTAATATACGTAATTCTTTACATGTAAAGAATTCATTCTTTACGTGTCCAAAAATCATTGTAAAGAATGTAAAGAATGTAAAAAATGCTAAAAACAAATTAAAAATATGTGCCAATTTTCTCATTATATTAATATATAATTTAAAATGAAACTCAAACTCCTAAATATTCATAGTTTTTAAGTCAGTCTTTAAGTATATTTATCATTAGAATACTGACTTTTAAAGCTCCTTTAAGGCAAAACTTGTGCCCTGGTAATACAAATTTTGAATTGAAAAGAATTACGAATTTCGGTTTCTATAAAATATTTTCCCGCTTTAATCATAGAAAAAGCAAGGATTGGAAATCATAAATTATGTATTAAAATTTTAAACTTATTACAATTAAACTAACAATTTAACTACAATAACTAGCAATTATTTTCAGTATACAAATTATCAAGGACTGGCTTTACCTGTCAATTGATAAAATGAAGAATGTCCAAACCCAAGTTTTCAACCATTCAACTATAGAATTTAGATTAAAGAAAATGTTTGTTGTGATGTCACATATATTAGCTATCTTTGTATTCAAAAACAAATGTTATTTTAAAAATTTTAGTAGTACAAACTTTTAGTTGCACAAATGATTGATTTCACAAATTCGATATTTCTGGTATCGTGAAATTGTTTATTTATATTTTAACAAGTTTGAGATTAAATTTAAAATTTATTTTTAGTATCGACTCAAACCAAAACTTGAGTTGATACTAAAACTAAATGGTTTTTTGTCTTGATTAAATTTTAAATTTAATCTCAAACTTGTTAAAATATAAATTGCGAATGGTTATATTACTATCTTTTCATTGGATTTGCGGTGTGAATTAAATGTAGGTTCATTTCTAATAAAATTTATATCACGGAGAGAGAAGGATAGATTTTTTTTTTGATAAATAAAAACGATGATTAAAATCACATCGATTTTTGAAATCAGTTAAGTTTTAACTTTCTCAAAAAAAATATATTTGAGCTTTTGGTAAGAATAAACATATTGTTTTTTGAGTGGTCAATAATTCATAATTTGAGTTCATATTTTTAAATTTTGAATTGACAAACTTTGTATACAAGATTGTGAAATTGTGAATGTTAAAACTTATTAAACTTTTGGTGGATAATAAATAAACTAACTAGATATAAATCTAAAGCTTTTTTTAATAATTGCCTGTTTCACAAAAACTAATGGTATGGTTAAACATCGGTAGTATATGAGCGTTAGTAAGCGTGTCTACCACTCCATTTAAATGATATACGATTGCAAACAGGGCGTAATTTAATAATTGCTGTGGAGTGGTGGAGGCCGAATATAAGCAGTTGATGATAGATAAATAAAATTAGAAATATTGGATATCGTAGAATAAGAAACCGTGCGCCTTATTACGGTATATTACCATCCCGAAACAGCTGGAATGTTTTTGGCTTATAGCATCTAATTTTAAGTTATTGATAACCTGGTTAGCAAATACGAGCCAACATTTTCATTTAAATCTGGAGTCAGATCCATCGATTGCTCAAAGTAAAATGCAGTGGACGGAATCCAACATTGGTTTCGTTAAGAAGGCAAACAGTATATACACTTGGACAACTATCAGCATTTTAAGTTAAATGTTTCTTCTTTTATTATTATTATTTTATTATTACTTTGTATCTTTTTTAGGGTTCCGTACTTTGAAAAAGTAAAAACCTATTAGTACCCTATTGGTGAGACCTCGGTGTCCGTCTGAAATCCTACATAATCGATTTTTTCAAAATAGCACTTATATCAACTTGAAATTTTTTACAGTTACATAATGTATTTGTCCACGCCTACTGATAACAAAAAAATTATGAATATTTGTTAATATCAATATTTTATGGACATTGATAAGGAGATAGTAAAACAAAAG
The DNA here is from genome assembly GCA_963693315.1 of Diogma glabrata. Taxonomy (NCBI): domain Eukaryota; kingdom Metazoa; phylum Arthropoda; class Insecta; order Diptera; family Cylindrotomidae; genus Diogma; species Diogma glabrata. Next base: position 164,864,138 of record OY856187.1, read on the forward strand.
TTTTTTTAAGGAATCGAGTTTGGTTTAAAAAAATCAAAAAAAATAAAAATATTTCAAAAAGACATTTCAATGAATTATTGACTGCTTAGTTTTTAAGTTATTTCCAAAAAATAGGGTTTTTATTTTTTTGTCCCCCACCTTAACTTTGAACATTACGAAAGCAAAAAATCAAGGTTGTAGGAATTTTGCATACAAAAATCCGTTTTTTTGTTTTGGTTGTTATAATTTCAAATGTTCAGTGTAGTGAGTTGAGAGTAAACATTACGAAAACAAAATATGTTTGGTCATGTCAAGTGGGGTATCATGTGAAAGGTTATTTTTTTCTAGTCTAAAAGAATTTGTCTTGTAATTTTCGAAAGCACAGTTTTTGACTTATTTTAGAAAAAGTGAAATTTTAGTTTTGTCCCCTCCTACTTATCTTCGAAAATTGCAAAAGAAAAAACTTAAAAAATTCACGGTTGTAGGAACTTGGCCAAAAAAAAATAAAAATTTTTTTGGTCGTTATAATTTCAATTGCTCTTTGGAAGTTGTGAGTAGAATTTTTGAAAACATAATATTTTTGACCTGGACAAGTGGGGTGTCATATGAAAGGTGATTTTTTTGTAGTTCAAAATAATTTTTTTGTAATTTTCGAAAACACGGTTTTCGACTTATTTTTAAAAAGGTGAAAATTTTTTTCTGTCCCCACTCCCCACCCCCCCTTTATCTTCGAACATTACAGAAGCGAAAAATTGAAAAAGTTCACGGCTATAGGTATAATGTTGTAAAGATTGCACGAAAAGTGAAAACTATAGCGGTTATCTCATTATCTCAAATGTTTTTTAAAATTTCGAAAAAAAATTATTTTTGACCATGACAAGTGGGGTGTCATATGAAAGGTTATTTTGTTTCTAGTTTAATACTGTTTTTTCTGAAATTTTCAAAGCCAACATTTTCGATGTAAAATCGTGTTTTTGTGAAGAACTATTCACGTAGAATTTTAAATTCATTGATAAGGATATATTTTGTTACTTTGCAGCAAATGTATAATTTATACCGCATTTACAGTGACATAGTAAATTAGTAGATAGTATATTATAATCTGCATCTTGTCATATTTAATATGAATTTACAACGTAGATTGTAATTTGAATCGTAAGTATTTGAATCGTTTGTAATTGTAGTAAACCTAGATATCAAATTAGTTGCAAGCTTTTACAATAAAAAGTGTTTACAGCACAGATTTAAATTATATCTACCAATTTGCTATGTCGCTGTAAATGCAGAATTAGTAACTAATTCTATCTAACGAAATTTAGAAAATATTTTATAATATTAAGGTTTTAAAATAGTTTTAAATAGATTATGGTTACTCAGATGAACTCGGCATAAAAAAAAACATTATTCAGGCTGACCATTCAAGTGCGGTTCAAGAAACTAACCTAACTTTTTTTCGAAAAAAAAACCAATAAAATCAATCTCGTTGGAAAACAACAAGAACAATAATTCTGACTACAGTATATTGCGAAATAATCTTGAGAATTACATCTCACATCTTGCATACAGACGACTTTTTCAGTAGATTATGGATTTAGAAAACTTAACTTAATCTTTAGAACTTAAGATATAGAACTTAAAACTTAACGCATAATCTCCCTTGTACAACCCATTGTCATTTAAGCTTAAGCTCAACCTCCTATCGGGTTCTATTAAGCTTTAGCTTAAACTGCTATTGTACAACCGGCCCTAATAGATACATTTTCTTTTAGTTCTTTTACCAGCAAATTATTTTTAGTTTGTAGAGAGTTTGTTAATTCACTTTTAGAATTTTGTATGTGTTAGAATCGCAAAGTCAGGGGCTTAATTTTTTAATATATTCAGTGTTGGACATAACTACTGTTATATCTCTTTTGTTGGCAGGTCGAATAATCACAAAATAGTGTTTAGATGAAGATTAAAAACCAAGGAAAAACCCCAGTGATATTTGGGCGTAGAACTAAATACCTGGAACCAAGGAGTACTACCAACAAGAGGACTACCGTCTGGTCAAAGAGCCAACCAGCCGTTAAGGTACTATCCGCGTACATATTAACAACAGTTTACTGGGTGCCTGGTAATACGGATATCATTCGTAATGAAAAAGCCGACAAATTAACCAGGAAGGGTGCAATAACGTCTTTTGTCGGAATGGCACCTTTTTATGGAGTAGGAACAAAATCTATCTGCAAAAGGATGAGTAAAGAAATTATGATCGAATTAGGTTTAATCAAAACAGAGTAGTAATGTGCTCTAGGTAAATAGAAGCAACCTAAGAATGACAACTGACAGGTGTTCTTAAATGAGAAAGACTATTGTAAAATCTGTCTTTAAAAGGATTGTTGAGCTTTTATCTATATGAGGTGTTATCTGGGTGAGTATTATTTTGACAGGCAGGACATGTATCCCAAGTTGGGTTTGCCGAACTCATTAATGGTTAACAGTACTTGGCTATTGTTATTGGGCCATTACTGGATCCATGAATCGACTGATCTATAGTTTATAGAAAATAGCCAGTATTCTTTACTTTAAATGACCAATCTATAACCCGTTAATGGTTAACATTAATTGGCTATTCTTATTGGGTCAGTACTGTAACCATGGATTTGCCGTTAATGTCATTTGGTTTAAATTCACTAGAGTTACATCCGTTTTAGAAATACATAGTTTTGAAAATTGCCCCTATATAGTTTAGTTATCGCTTCTCGGGTGAAAAATTAAGATAATATTGATAAGGTTGGTATATGTTTTAAATTTTTTTTCATTAGACATTTTTATTTAATTTTAATTATTTTGTAAATAATTTATTATATTTATATATGATAATATTTTTTATATTATTTTTAATGGCCCAGGCATGGTTGCTAGTACTTGGTGATTGCTATAGTACTGTTTATATTTATTGGTCCGTTACTGGACCAATTGTACAATCTTGTATGGGCCATTGCTGTTTTTTTCTCTGGCCCATGAATGGCAGCCATTTACTGTCCGAAATTACTATCCAGTCAAATTATGTTAAACTTAATGGCCTTGACATGGTTGCCAGTACTCGGCCATTGCTGCGTTACTGGTTAGTAATGGATCATTACTGGACCAGTTGTAGAGCCTTGTATGGGATACACTTAAATCTCTTAATATCCTAAAAATCCTAAAGGAAAATAGATGGAAAGAGGTGCTTTAACTAGGCAATTCTCATAAAGTAAACGTGCTCATGCACAACAGGTGAAATAAAAAATGAACAATACAAATAATGTAGTTAAAACACTGACAGAGCATAGGATCAAAGTAAAACTACAAATATCGCTATAGTTAAAAATCATCAGGACAAGCATTTAATGCACTTAATTTAATTTAATTTAATTTAATTTGATCAATCACATTTTAATTATACCAAAAGTAGGGAGACTATCAAATAATTTACATATATTACAGTAAATTATCACGAATATTTTATATTTTTTTATAGAAACATGAATTAAAAGAATTGTAAATTAATAAAAGTCTTAAAATAATATTTCTTGACTAACCCAATTTTTTTTCCTCCAAAGTAATTTTCATAGTGAAGATTACATCTGCCATTTATAATATTTTCTTGGTTATTTGTTTATCTTAAATTTTCGATAATATTAATTTTGATGCACGAGGCGATGGTGTAATAATAGGCCAGAATAAATAAAAACGATTGCCGTATAGTGCCAAAAATAGAGAAAAAATTATAAAAAAATCAAACATGGCAAACATTTTTCTAAACAAATTCCCCTCGACCGGTGATAAATTCTCATATTATTTTGGAAAACTCTTCATGCAAGTGGCATTGACAATAGCCCTCGGCCTACGGCCTCGTGCTATTATAAATATACTTGTAATTGAATGATTTCATTACATTTTAGAGAATTTCATTAGCTTAAATTCAAATAAAAATAAAGCAAACAATTTTTATTTCAATTGAATTTTTAAATTTCATAAAAAATCATATGGTTTGGAGTCACCATTGAGCAATAATAATTTTATGCAAATCGATTAAATACACTTTACCCATCATAAATCTATGCTAGTGTTAAGTTTTATGATGAGAACCTTAAAACAGGTTAAAAGTGTTCACCTGAGTTTTCAGAAAAATATTATTAACAACTTCATCTGCTTAACACATTTTGCTAGTAATATTTTTAAAAACCGAAGTTAAAGTAACAGGTATAATAAGATTTACGACGTATGAATGTATTATTTCATTATTCAATTGAACTATAAAACTATAAAGGCGGCAGGCATCTTAACATTTATAAAAATTTATAAAAATTCATAAAAAATAGGAATAATTTAAATTTATAATGAGAAAGGGTAAAAATCCAAGATTAAGAATAGGGAAATATCTCAAAACGTCATCAGCCAGTATTTGGATTTGCAAAATAACTAAACTTTTTTTTTTGTGTTTTTAAATAACTTTACTTTAAAAAGCGTTAAATATCTCTCAAATAACTCAATAAATTGACTTATTAGGGATCGGCTTTATTGATTTGTAATTTATTTATTTTTGATCTACGGGGAAAAGCCTGCTTACTCCAGTCCCTGGTATTGACATACGAGATGTCACATATCACTTGCAATATCAATAAGATATCACAAGGTGATATCTTATAGAGTGTTGGCGGCTTAACTGTATTCGGTCAACGGCAGCAGTCTCAATCTTAGTTCTGGAATAGTCTCTAATAAATGCAGGTTATTGATTTCTCAAACAAAATATCCTTCATATAATCCTATATCTGGACCTTAATAATTGAGGACGATAGTGCGTCACATGATCAACGAATATGGCACTAACATGGCTTGACTACCCATTTTGTAAAAAAAAAATGCTTGTAACGCTTTTTGTTTTTTTTATTTCCTTTGTCATATATTTGAAATGATGAATCCGGATTCACCCGAATCTACATAGAAAACGGCTCAAAAACATATTTCTAATAATTGCAACTATTGTGAAAACTGGTCATTGAATCTACAATATAATAATTTTTTCCAACTGTTTTTATTAGTTGGGAGTAGCTGAAGTTGAATATTTACTCATATTTCTTGTCCATGTCATCCAAATAATTTTATTATGTAGAATTTTATGCGTCAAATATATTCCAAATTATATATTTGTCTAAAAATTGGGTTACAGAATGTTTAAAAATCATTCTTTCGACACACTTACTGATTGTGTTTTTGAAACACTTATAATACAATAATCAAACTCCTTGTCTCACATACAGAGGCCGGACATCTCCACATTCAAAGCCACTTTAGCCTGTATCAATTAAAGTAAACGTTTTTAAGCAGGAAAGTAAACAAAATTAATTTTACTTAATTATTTTTTTGATACACTGCCAATACAGACTCTTACCATTCGTGAAACTTATTTTTTAAAATAAAAATTTCTGAAATCGCTCCAGTATATTTAGTTTTCTAGTTTTCGTCGATTGTAACTGGCTGACCGGCCGGCAGACAGAAGTACCTACATTTTTTCTGTTGATTTTAAAAGAAAAAAGGTTTTTTTTAGGATTCCGTATTTTGAAACGGTAAAAAAGAGTACATAATTGTTGAGACTACGGGGTCCGCTTAAATTTTTACATAATCGATTTTCTCACAAACTTTTAGTGCTATCCTCTTGAAATTTTCTACAGTTATAAAATGTATCTGTCAATAGCAAATATTTGTTCTTATCTGTATTTAATAGACATAGGTAAGGAGATAGTATAACAAAAGTTTTTTTGAGAATTCGAGCTTGATTTAGAAAAATCAAAAAGATTAAAATATTTCAAAAAAACTCAATGTATTTTTTTCCTGGTAACCCCTTTAACTTCGAACAATACAAAAGAAAAAAGTTTTAAAAAATTCACGGTTAAAAGAAATGTCGTAATTGAATGAAGGCTATAGCATGCGGATGTTTTTCTAGTCAAAAACATTTTTTTTTTAATTTTCCAACGCACAGCTTTCGACTTATTTTCAAAATGGTGAAAATTTTTTTCTGTTCCTCACTGAAAAGTACACGGTTATAGGAAATCAAATCTCGTGAAGGGATTGAATGAAAACTATTGCGGTCAGCTCATCATCTAAAATATGTTATTTGAAGGGGGCTGAGAAATAGTCAAAAACTGTTTATTTTGTATTTTGCGAAGACACCGTTTTTGTTTATTTCTAAAATAATGATTTTTGTAAAAACTATTCTCGTAGAATATTAAATACACGGAACTCTCGAGAGGCGAGTTATATTCGCACTTGTCCGACTTTTTAAGATAATTATGACTAAAACGCAAAAGATTTTGACAATTGGCTTGACTTTTAATTTCTTTATGTTTAAAATTTTTCTATTTTCTAATCTCAGTTGTGAATGAAATCACAACAACGCTATACGTTAAATTTGGAATAAGAACGACCTTATATGTTATCATTTTGGGCACACACACTATCTTTTAGACTCCATACAAAAGTATCACTTTCAATCCTTAGAAAATAATATTATTTATTTGCTTAATGCAAAGTAGAAAAGAAGAATTCAACTTACGTCTTGTTTTTTGACTCAATACGTCCGTCTTGACATGCAATGCATAGCTCGAAGCAGAGTTATATTGACGCAATTCGTAGATTCAGTTGAAATACATTAAAATACTGAGTAATATCATAATTGTTGATGAAATTGATTTCGCACGCTAGAATAGTACATTATGATGCAAGGAGGCAAAGCTAAAGATTTTGGACGTATGTGGAGTGCACCCACATTAAGTCCAAAATAGCTTACGTCCGCGCGTCATATACAATTTTATATTCGCCGTTAGCAAAATATTTAAAAAAAAATGTTTATTCTAAATCAAAATTATAATTTTGCATAAATTTTGAAATGAAAATATGTTGAACAAGTAAATTTTGACAAAACACTTGTTATTTTTTTCAAAATAATTGTATTACTATGACTACAAATAATAACAATAATTTTAATTGGATTATTTTAAATTTAAAGGTTGTTTTGATAAAAATTTCTGTTTTTTATAGAATTTAAACAAATACAAATGTTTTTTTACTTTTTTGGACGTAACTATGACAACAAAATATATGGTTGAAAAGCGACACTTTACGGCCGCAAATCGCAGTAATAAATTACAACTTTAGTGTGTAGGCGAATAAAAAAACAATTATTTCAAAACAAAATTTTCCATTTGTGACATCCTATTGTGACAAAATATAGGCATTACATGATTTTCTAGCTGTCATTGAAAAAAAAGTCCAGTTTGATGAACGGAGAACCGTTTTAGGCACGTCGCGAGTTCACCAAGTGGATGCACAATTGGATGACGGATCTATTTTGATCTCATCAAAGAGGTTTATAATCAAAATTATCGCCATTTAGCAAACGAAGACTCAAGATAGAATATTGAGAACAGGTGCATCCTTACAGAGTCACCGTTGGGTGTGGTTTTTGTACTGAATTAATTATTGAACAGACTATTCGAAGATGGTGGTGACAAAACTGTTGCTGTGAATTGTGAACGCCATCGTACAGTGAAAGATAATTTTTTCTCCCCGAGTTCGATAAGATCCATGTGAAAGTATGTGCGTATTGTCTTGTGAAACGAGATTATTTAGCCTCCAAAATTATGCAATTAGACAATTTTGAACTTCTTTGCTCGAAATCTTTGCCGGTTTATTGGCAAAGATTTCGAACAGTAATAATTCAAAGATAGTAATAATTCAAGATCTATAGAACAAGATAATAGGAGATCTTGTGAAAAAGGAAATTAGTTTTTCAAGACTGTTACCAATAAATTCTATTAGATATATAGACATTATCTTTTAAAGTTTAAACCAAACAGTCCTCACACTGTTCATACTATTAATAATAAATTGTTCCGTACTATCAATCAACTTAAAATCATATTATAAAACAATTCCGGCGTATATGCAGTGTATTTTTTGCACTATATTTTTTCAAAATATTTAACTTGATTTTATTTCGCATGCGTCGAATGCCTTAAATGTTTTTTTTTATTATTATTTTTCCATTGTCAATATGAAATGAATTTAGTTTTTGTTTTAAAACGAAGCACAGTAAATTGATCATGCGCAGAAACGTTGATGCTGATTGAGCTTTTAATGATAACCACAATATCAAGTATTCCATAAAAAACAAGCCCAAAATATGTTATAATGATTCACTTAAAACTCAAATATTTATCTCAAGTCAAACAAATATAATAAATCTTTTAAATATAAATTTAAAGACCCCAGCCCAAACGTAATCACTCGAAGAATTTGTTTGTTCACAAATTACGAGATTTGGTTGTGATTTACTGGCAATATTAATTATTGAATAAATTTTACATAAAATACTTTATGTTTTTTTTGATATGGTAGTATTGGAATGATTTTTAATTGGTATATGTGTTAGATTTGCGGTGTGTCAGTTAAATGTTTATCATTTTTAATAAAATGTTAACAACGCGAAGAGAGAAGGATAGATGTTCTTTATCTAAAATAAAGTCAATGACTGATATCACATCGATTTTAAAAGTTAGTTAAGTCTCAACTTTCAAAAAAATTAGAAACAAAAAATTATTAAAATACGTAAATTTCTTTTGTGTTAAGTAAAGTTTTAAAAAGTTAAGTTTTAACTTTCAAACAGTTATGTTTGATAATTTTGAGCTAAGTTTTAACTTTCAAATGTTTATGTTTGATAATTTGAATATTTGATTGATATTTAAAATCGTTTATATTGTATTAACCTTAAACAATCACCATCAAAAAAGGAACCCATGAATGTTAAAGTTTATAATATTATTGACCTAAGAATAAAACTTTAACACTCATTACTTCAACATAACAACAGTTTTCTCTGTATATCTGTTGGAAGCCAGTGAAGTGAAAGTTATTGTTTTTTGATAAAATTTATCGAGCGTTATAAAAAAATAAATTTTCAGCTGTCTAAAAAAAGATTGGTGATAAAAAAAATTGAGCATTATAATTTACATAACTAAAACACTAAATATTAACAATTAGTTCGTATCATTTTAAAATTTTGCAGAAAGAAAAACAAATTCATTCTCAGATATATATGATTATAAATCAATAATATATAATTATAAATTCAGAAATATAATTGTAATTAAGTAGATGAATTGGAAAATCTAATAAATAGTGGCAAACCAGTGGGGACAGTGGGGACACTTGTTGACAGCCTACGTTCTTATATGAAACATAACGGCACAAAAAAAGAGATTTTCGTGGGCCAGAGGTCAAGTGTGGTTTTATTTTTTCCTTTACTTGTAATACCGGTATAAATCGAACAATTGTTTATAACAATTGGAGCCGATACAAAAAAGGTAAATATAACGGCTAATCGTCCCGTTATATTTTAATCTTCGACCATAACGACTATCTGTGGTACATTGTCATTGAAATGGTAATACACTTATTGGCGTGCCTTTTATTATTTAAATAATTTCTTGACAAACCAAGTTAACCCAACAAAGAGTGCTTTAAGGATAACCACAATACCAACTATTCCATAAAAAAGCAAGCCCAAAATATGTTATAATGATTCACTTAATACTCAAATATTTATCTCTAGTCAAACAAACAGAATAAATCTTTTAAATATAAATTTAAAGACCCCAACCCAAACGTAATCACTCGAAGAATTTGTTTGTTCACATAAATTGTTTTACATTTTATTATATTTTTTCCGTTGTCTATTTTCCTCTTTATTTATTTTTCTCTTGTAGTGTAGAGGTGTAATTTGAACACGTGCACAAAAAGTTTCGAACATTTTTTTTGTATATTTAACTTAAAAGATTTTTTGTATTTAATTTTGACCCTAAGGGTCTCGGTTTGATATATAATTTAAAGATTCTGATGAGAGATTCAAGAAGATCGATGATAAAATATGTACAAGAAAAGGATTTTAGTTAGTCTTGATGATGTGACTATTTTTTATGTTCTGTAAGTAAATATTTAGTTTTATTTTTTAAAGGGATTTTTTATAGGGAAGCCATAAAAAATTAAAACAGAATAAATTTTACTTTAATTTAATGATCTCGGTTTTGATTTTTTTTTGATTTTCTAACAGGTTCGGCTTAAGGTTTTTTGGATTATTGTTGATGGGTTTTTAAATTATATATGCATGTGTTTGTATTTGATATGTTAGAAAAACGTAAACGTAAAGTAATCAAATTTTAATGATTCGTGTTGTCTGTGTATATATGTTTCAAGCTCTGGGTGCCATCTTTTCCACTTCGAAATTCGTTAAAACGCGTGCAAGAAACTCACTTGTTTATAAAGCTAAATCACTTTGATGGCTCACATTTATAACTGCGGCTTTAGCTATTTTGCTTAAGGTTTAAGAATTATAGTTTACGTATTCATATCTCGAGCTTTAAATATAATTTTAGACAAATTGGGGAATTCCAATATTAATCTAAACAAAATCAAATTTTATTTAATTATGCATTGTTTTATGTAACCACGAATATTTAAACAATCAACATTGTTTTAAAATTGTTAGGAATTTAATTATGAATCTAAAATGATTAATAAAATGATAATAAAAGTTAAGAACAATACAATTCATTGCTGGGAACAGAATTTGGATTTTTATAATTTAATTTATTTAACGGAAATGTATTAACATGTTTTCGAACACATGTATTTACATGTACGATATACACATGTATTTTAATATATCAGAAGCCCAATAACGATAAGAGATTTTTAACCTGGGCCATAAATCTTATTGGTATGAGCATTGAGTAGTGGAAATGCAGACTTTATTTTGGATTTTGATATATTTTTCATTACCAAAAGTAAAATTTTTGTTAATATTCCGGACATCATTAGTAAGTACATATATATATTTTGGCATAATCCATTTAGATGTGGAAGACCTACTATATTGGTAAGAACTTTTAGCTCTGGACCTAGATGAAACCAGACTTTATATATGTAAAATTTAGAAAAGTTCTTTATATATGGATTGTCAGACTTGAAAACGCATTGGTGATTGATTAACTGCAACTTTTGTTGCCAATGTTAATTTTGTTACATAAATGTAAATTTATTTAAAACGGAGCAGAATCTAGTTTTTCGCTAGGCCGCATACTGAGATGGAGGGAGCAGTTGCGTTTAATTTCCCTTAGTTTTTGTTTAATGGCTCTCTTGTGAAGGGATTAATAGAAGAGCGAGGCATGTAACATGTTTTAACAGTGTTAATTAACTTTTGTTCACTGCGTTCAGTGAGTTTGTTGGTCATCCACGTCTGCTTTACCTCTGCTAAGGTACATATCATATAATATGAGAGCTGCTTTCTCTATTCCAGTCAGGAATATATTGTTCACAGAAGCCTCTTGAGATGCATTTCATAGCAGTTGAAATGATCCAATGGAGCTTATCGTAATTTTTAGGAATGGGTTGGATCCAGCGAATCATTGCATCCAACTTCGATTCGTATTTAGCCCAGTTAGCTTTATAAATATTCCATCTTGTATAATTTAATTGTAATTTAGTTTAATTGTATTAATCTCTCTAACACGTGACAGTGTATCGGCAACTGCGTTATCTGCACCGAAAAATGCTCCGTCTATATTTTGCTTTAATGCATACACCAACGATTTGTCATCTGCATATTAAGTAAACTATATAAAGCTAACTTTTTGTAGCATCACGGTACCTGTTACGAAGCCGTTTAACGCGTAAAAGCTCATTTGTCTAAACAACTTTCTTCTACGTAAATCAATGCATTCAATACAACTGATCGTCCTTTTTATTCATATTTTTTCTTCACCCGGTCCGGAATGTTATTATTTTTGATTTGCTATCTCATTTTGTATGCTGTTGTTTCATGAAATTTTCTTAATGTTTACATAGATTTTTGGTAATTTATTTAAAAAAAATAAATGAAAACAAAAATTTATGTGTTTGTATGCAAAATAACTAACGAATTAGAGAAACATTATATTTCGGTCGGAAAAAATAGTGAAAATTAATTCATTTGTATAGATTCATTTTTGGAAGTATGTAGCAATGAATTTTAATTATAACCCCATAATTCTCAAATTTGCAGTTTTGAGTTTTTTTTTTAAATAAATGTGTACGTGCATAGTCATATTAACATTAGTGTGTTCAATAACCGTAACAATCTTTGCCTTTTACGACAGTTCTTGAAGATGCTGATTGTTCAAGTTTGTGAAGATAATCTGTTAACTAGGTTTTCGAAGGAATGAAGAGTTGATTTTGGAAAAATCATGGAGTGAGTGAAACATTTAAGTATTTTTTTGTAAATGTAATAATTGGAGTTGGATTGGTGTTGGTGTGATCATCTCGGTTTCTTCATTTAATTTTGTTTCCATCTTTTTTGCGTGCCTAGTTAATTATTTGCACTGAACTGGGGAAATTACTATCCGAACACACATGACTGAAGCTCATTGGATAAAAAGTCTGCCAGACACGCAGTACCTCCCCCCTCCCACTTCCGATTTCTTCATTCTAGTGAGTCACTAGCAGCTACGCTGCTCATAACACACCGAACACCTTAACTTAAATTAACTTAACTGGATGGGATAGAATAGCCATACAATTGATTTTAACTAGCTTAAAAGCTTGGATCTTAAGTCAGTTAGACTCCTTTGTTAATTGTATGTTTATAAAATTTTCTATTATATATTGTATATTATTTCTATTTGTTTTTGATTAAAATGGAGATTATTATTATTATTATTAATAATATGCCGAGAAAAATTTGACTACTACTAACCGTTTGTGGTTCTGGAAACTCAATTTATTGCGCCAACATGTTGAGAAGTTAACATAACACCGTAAGAGCTTTAATTTTGAGAAGTTGTTGCTTAAACAATATCGGATCAACTGGCATTTTTGCGAGTTCGTTTACCTGTACCTAAAAGAAGTCTAATTGCAAATTATTTAGAAACCTTCTACATTTTTATGAAATACATCTTTTCTCAACCTGTCAATAGAAGCTACCAAGAGTCACTATATAAAGTCACGTGTTTGTATTGATTTCATACGATTTACCACAGCGTTATGAAAGTTCTCGGTGACGTCCTGCCAGTGTTTGTGGCTTCAATACATTCATGTTTGGAAATGAAAAAAATGTTATTATAAGTTTTGTGGAAAGGGGAGTTTTAAAGAGATCGATTACACGACTTATGTTGTTACTAAAGTCATTGGTAAATAACCTAGTTTATATTTTAGTGAATTGCATTTACGTTTGCATTTACGGTTATTTGCATCGTATTAAATAAACCGATAGTTATAGACTTATTGTCAATCCTCAAAACAACTAAAGTAAGTTCTCTTCTCTGAGAACCGCTAACCATCCTATTTTAACCTCCCACTGTTAACAGAGAAAAGTAGATTGTCACAGATCTTATTCGGGGCAGAAAATTAATCTGTAGCCCAATATTTTTGATAGTGTTAGTAAAATTACTATAAATTTTTACCTGTGCTGAAGAACGACAAACGAAGAATAAACAATACACTTAAACGACAAGCTTGACCTTATGAATATAAGGCGGGCCTAAATATAATAGTCATTAAAAAATGTTTGATTAAAGTTCATAGATTTGCATTAATTTTCGGCGAACATGTATAGATAGCAGATTCTCCCAATAACAAGAGAACGTTGCTACACTGGAAAAAAAATCGGTCATTCGGTTGGCACAGAAATTATGCGGTCACAATGACATCATATTCGCCTGTTGTTGCTTTAATTCAGTTTTTGAAGATTTTAGTTTTTGAAGGTATCTGTCTTATAAGACAGCTGAATTTTAGGTTATTATATGACAGAAAATATTCGATTGGCACAGCAGAGGTTGTAGTGACCGAATTTTTTTTTCAATGTAGAAACAAGTACTCTTCGAGATAGAACACCAATAAAGTATAAAGAACGACGAATCAGATCGTGTTTGATGCTAATTGGTCAATTCCCTTCTTTCAGAGCGATGAAAACCAAGCACTGCCAATGAGTTACTGAAGGAACTAATGTGGATGCATATTGAACAATAGGTGCCAGTCTCCAGTTTGACATTCAGCTAAATTTAGAACAGGCATTTCACATAAAGCTAACATCATACAATATTTTTTATACATCCTCCTAGTATCCTTTTTGTTTAATTTTTTTCAAGGACTTTCATCATAAAATATCATGTTTAACAAGTCAACCTTCCCAACGAAATCAAATCCAACTTTCCGGCTTATTATAATCAGAATAACAAATATCATTAATATGGCTTTTACGTCCTTTTCCTTTTATTATCCACGATACAGTAAAAAACAATCGTTAAATTAAGGAAAATAAAATGCTCATCATGTTAACAAAATCAAGTTCCAATTAATTATCTTTTTATTTTAATAACTTTTTCTTTGTCGATTGTGTTAATGATCATAATGGTGATGTCTAAAATATATTATATACAAACAGTATAATAATAAAAAAGGATCGTGATTAAACCTTACAAACCCACGACCTACGATAATGTAACAAAAAAAAAACCAAAGAAATCATGGGAAAGTTAAGATTTTTTAACCATTTTCTTTAAGATATCATTATGTGTTTTGTATGTTAGAAATTATATAATAAAAAATTCGAAAAAGGACATTTATTTTATTTCAAGTTGACTTGAATGTGTGACACAATAGAATGTAATGAATAGATTTTTTTTCAAAAAATCGTGAGATTTTATCATTTCACAAGATTAGTTTTAATGTCTACTAATAGAAAATAAAATAAAAATAAATAAATGAAATTGTGATGGTTAACTGTTACGAAGGAGTTGTTTTGTTGAATTTGTTGCATCTTTGAATCATAATATAAATTGTTGAAATTGCTGGTTAATCACGTTTGTGAAAAATAAGTAATGTTATTCATTTTCTAAAAATAAGCTTAATATGTAGCTTATAGCTACAAAGATTTTATTTTAATATTGAGTCTAAATTGTGTTCCGAACGCATGAAAAACACTGAATTTGCAATTAAAATCCTAGATGATATGGATGTGACAAACATAAGATTTGTTAAAAAAAAAACTAAATTGATGGAAAACGCTTTGTATCTTTCATACCACGTGAATTAAATATAGTAACATATAGCAACATTTTCGTCCTCTCAAACTCTAGAGCCCTGTTTAGAGACATTTTCTGGGTTAGAGAGGTCCCACGATTTGTGTCGTCAAAAAATAATCTCTATCATTTTTCTATATCATAACATAACAGAAAGAAATTCAAACCCTTAATAGTATATTCTTCAACGATGCCAAAAAACAACATATTTTGAAGCGAGAGTACAGTTTATCAGCAGAGGTGATAGCCGAGGTTGGTAATGGTCGCGAGATTCAAAATATGATTTTCGGCGAGTTAAAGACTATACTTTTTCTACTGATTTTTTAAAAATTATTAATTATTAAATATTTTCACTTATAATTACATACAATTCAAATTTTAAAACATACAAACATCCAATTAAAATCTTTAAATTTATATTTATATTTCTGCTATTAAAATATAGATGACTCAATATAAATAAATTAATGACAAAACTGGGCTTGTAACTAAGCCGAATTGTCTTTTCGTACAAAAAAATCGTCAACTTTATACATGTACATACATATTTTTATTCTATTTACACTACAAAATTCTATATTTTTATTCTATTTGGTCTATAAAGTCCCTAAAATCATTAAATAACACATCTTTAAAGGTTTCCTGTTTTTTTGCATTTCGCGTCTAGTAGTCTTATAACTCAAGACGGTTTTATAATAAACAAAACAAATTTAAAGATTTTATTACTATTTCTTAAATAAAAACAACAGTTTTGATTTAGTTTTTGTATGGGGATGGCGTTACGTAAATTTCTGATATATTATTTTAAAACAACGTAAAGTATTTTATGTAAATAAATATTCATTTTCGTTTTTCTTAAATAAATAGGTGTAATAATTTTTTTAAAAATATCTTAACACCAACTGTTTGTTAGCATACTATTTAAAAAGAATATATGAATATTATATAGCTAACTATTATTATTTTTACATTTTTAATGAAAATTGTCCGTAAATAATTCAAAAATAAATTAACGTCATCTCCCCAAGAGAGATAAATTAACACGAACAAAATGTCAAAATCATTTGGTTCAATCAATTGACTCTATTAACGGGTGTTCTAGGATGGTTTGGATTGATAAGTGCAGAGTGTTGAAACCATGCACAGATAGAACTTAAGAAATAGTAGATCTAATACCACACTAATAATGAAATTTTTGTGATGAGTTGACATAATTCTCCACAAACATTATGTTCATGGTGCACGAGTGTTATGTTAAGTTAATAAATATTCTAATGTATATTTTTAATTTAGTTGAAGTTTAAAATTATTTGTAAACGTAGTGTCGATTTCTTTTAATTTAACATTTTTAAATCTATGTGCATAGAACTTTCAGGTATATACTATATATACAAAAATATTTCAAGTATGACTTTTGTGACTAGGATTTTATGATACGTTAAAAATCTTTCCTTGACTAATTTTTTTGGTAACGTTATTACGACAAATAAAGATTGCAGTGGCATTTTTAAGTAGTAAATTAAAATGCATGTGTGATTCCATTTGTATTAATGAGGCGTTCATTTTTCACCATTTTTTAACGATACAATTCAAATCAATAAAAAACAAAATTCAAAAAATTTAAATATTTGGCATAAATATCAAAACTTATATTAATTTTCCACAATTTTCTTATTATAAAAAAATAAATATAAATATAACTAACCCGACTTGAAAAGTAACAAACCAAAAACATTAACTAAATGTAGTAATTTTTTGGTATTACTAAAATTAATTAAATTAAATCATTAATTTAAATTAATAAGTTATTGTTACAGTAAATCTACAAAACAATTTTTTAGTAGGAATATATATTTATTTGACGCGCTTCGAATGTTATACTTTCATCATCGGTTACCAGAATATAGGACAATAAAGAGTCTTATATTTTTGTAACCGATGATAATTGTATAACATTCGAAACGCGTCAAATAAATATATAATACCTACTAAAAGATTGTTTTGTGGATTTACTGTAACAATAATTTATTAATTTAAATTATTGATTGTTGTTGTATACTTGGAGACCAAACAAAAATGCCTTTTCATTTATTTAATTTTTTAGAGTAAATAAAAGCTTATTTAAAATATGTCTAAAGTTAATTATTCAAAGTGCCCGTTAGTTTTTTGTATATGTTTTTATTACCTTCACAAACAAATTTCTTTAGCTCGTAATTTTAGATGGAAATAAGATAAATATCAATTAAATATAAAGAAAGTCATATTATCTTATAAAAAGTTGAATGAATCCAGGTATTTTAGAAAATTAAACTTCAACTTCACTCTCCATTTTTTTATTCTTTGTTTATTATTCTTATTTGTTAATTAGCCTCGATTTACTTTGTTTTTTATTATTCGTTAAACATGCGACTAACATTTGTGTGCACGGTATGGTGCACATCAAGTGCATTACATGTATTATGCACAATTTTGTGCACGGGAATTTTGTAACATACACAAGAGATGCACATTTTACGAACTTTTCAAAATTTCTTTACGGGATAACAACAGTGGTGGCATGACGTAGTCAAACAAAAACATAATAGATGATCCAAAGATAATAATTATACATTACATATTTTTTTAATTAACTTCTCTTACAAATGGAACTTTAATTAATTGACTAGGAATATAACAAAATACAAATGTACCTCTCATTTAAAACATTGGACTTCTTGTTATCATTCTTGTTAAACATTTACCGAAAATGTATCAAGTTAGGAACTAAGATGGGATAAAATGAAAATGGATAAGTTTAATAAAGTAAGGTAAATTTTCAACACATTCTGAGTTAGCGCTTTCAAATGATACCCTACTTGATTCAGTAGCAAAATTTATTTTCGCAAAGGTCTCATATCATAGCTCTTCAATCAAATTTAGGTTAAGAGACAGACGAACAAATAGATAAACCTTAGAGTTTAAAATAGATAAAAATTAGGGTTTCGGTTTTGTTAAAACTTGAACCGTAATTAAACTTATTTAGATAAAACTTTATCTTCCTTTTCTTAGTTTAAACAACAAAATGGTGTGGAATTTTATAACCATGACACTTTTGCTTGACTTTTATAACAGAGTAAAACACCCGATATTGTAAGACTGCTTTTTTTTTAGCACAGAAAATATGAATTTATAGCGCCATTTTAAAATTTAAACTCAATATCAAAAATTTAAAAAAAAAAAATAAAAGGCATTCCGGCTATGAATATAGGGGGTTTTGGCCTACGTTGCATATATTTGTTTTAGTTATTCTTTGTATACACTATAATAAATTCCTTCTTTTAATTACTTCGGTCTGAAAAACCTAAGTATTACATTCATGAGCCGAAAGTCAAATTCTTACCCCCACTTTTTTTGGCATTTCTCGACGTTTTAGGACCTACTGACTCTAAAAAAGCAAAAAAAAATTAAAAAAAAATATTCAAAAAAACTTGATATATTTGAAAAAAACTTTTTTTTAAGAAACGCTTTTCTTTAATTCATTGTTATGTATACTGTAAAAAAAATTACTAAAAAGCAAAAAATAAATATTTCCAAGACTCAAATAAATTTTCTAAAAATCTCTGTAAAAAATTCAAAAATAAAAATAATTCCAAAACTCGAATAGATTTTCCAAAAATTCAAAATTGAGAAAATCTGACACATTCGTTAAAGAAAAGCGTGGGACGCTAATCCTACACGCGAAACATTGACGGAATTGCAACTACTATATCATTACTATTTACTTTCTATCATTTTGTGACTAGAAGCATCTCAAAGCATCATGTTTAGGATCTAACGTTGTCAATAGCATGCGGTTTTTATATAAGAATTTTGAATTATATTTTTTTGTGTATATTTTTCGAATACTTTCTTTCAACGATGTAGTGCAATGATATAATTATTTTATTTTTCATTCATTTAGAATCACAATTGATAGTAGTCGCAATTCCGTCAATGTTTCGCGTGTAGGATTAGCGTCCCACGCTTTTCTTTAACGCATGTGTCAGATTTTCTCGATTTTGAAGTTTTTGGAAAATCTATTCGAGTTTTGGAATTATTTTTATTTTTGAATTTTTTACAGAGGTTTTTAGAAAATTTATTTGAGTCTTGGAATTATTTTTATTTTTTGCTTTTTAGTAATTTTTTTTACAGTATGCATAACAAGGAAGCAAAGACAAGCGTTTCTTAAAAAATTTTTTTTTTCAAATATTTCAAGTTTTTTTGAATATTTTTTTTAATTTTTTAATTTTTAGTCATCAACGCCTTGAACAGTCAGAAATTCTATTTTGTCACGTTCTTATAAGAATTCAACACATTTTTCAGCACAGAATTTAAAATTTGTTAAGTTATTTTCCTTGATGCCACGATGCATGGATAATGCGTGAACTACTGCCGATAGACCCATATTCCGATATAATTTCCGCATTTTCATTAGGACCTTCAGTATCTTCATTACTTGGGCCATGATTTGATATTCGAATCAAATCACGTTCATCAAGGTGTGCATTTTCATCAATAACAACGTCTTGGTACAATGGGTTATTTGATTTAAACCATTCTAAAGATGCGTTAAATTTAGTTCTGGAAACAGAGTAGTCTCGATTAGAATTTGCATTATCTAAGCGTTCCGTTACTACTATAATATTAGCATCCAAGGTTGATCGAGGTATGAAACGTAGGAAGATTTGAAATGACGTCAAAAATGCCCAAGGCAAAAGTGATTGCTTGACCTTTAAATCCGTACTGCCCATACAATCCAGAAAACTTGACAATTTTAATAAAAGGGTAAATCTGAGACAAAAAACGTTGTTCAGCTTGAGAAAGTGCCTGAATTTCTGGTGGAATGTCGCCGGGGTCTAAATCGGTCCAGTAAGCTTTAGCAGGTGGAGTTGTTTTGTTACTTCTTAAGTGTGACTTGCAGCGGTGACAAACTGTAAGGCGAACTTTATTTTTTAATTCAGGCGGCATCCAATCTGGAGGTCGGATTGGAATCTGGTAGTATGACACTTGCTTGTGATAGCACTGCTTCGTAAAAATATCACAAACTTTGTCTGCAAAAGTGTTAACTTCAGCGTCAAAATCATCGTAACAACAATTTTGAACTGTGGTAGTAAGCTGATTTCTTCCTTCATCTGGATTTTCTTCTTGACGTTCTGCTTCTTTACGTGCGCATCGGCGTTGATATGCGTTTAACTTTGATAACATACAAATGCTGGCCGAAATCGACGAAAATTTTTGAAACTGTTTATTTATCGAGAAAATACCTAATTAATGAACGTATAATGCATAATTCTGTATAGTTTATCTATCGACCTTTATGTTGTGCAAATTTCAGTTGTGCAAATTTCAGTTGTCACTATGTTAAGTAGATCGAGAGAATTAGAATATTTCCGATGAAAATCGATTTTTTTATTTAAATAACGAATAAACAATGAAAATTGTTAGTTAATATGATATTCGTGTATTGTCATCGGATATACGTATGCCTGCAAAATTTCATTCATTTTCATTGAATATAAGGCAGTCAAATTAACGTTACAAGATTTGATCCAATAGTGTGAAGTAAAGAAAAGCGTTTAAAAATGTATGTCTGTCTGCCGGCCGTACGTCTGCCCGGCCGTCCGGTCGACATTTCCTACGCAGCAAGGGAAACCGCTGGAGGGATTTCAAAATTTTTTTTCTAAAAATAGGTATTCTCAAGGGACAGGTCCAAAAGGACGCTGTGTTCGATAACTGTACCGAAAGTGTGTCAAAAAAATCATTAAGTGTGTCAAAAACAGCAAATTTTCATATTTTTGGCTTAAAAAACGTTCATTTTAAGTGATTACGAGTTGGAACATATAATTTGGAGAAATCTTGATGGTCGAGATTGGCATGTGAGACCAAAATCTAGATTATTGCATTATAAGTCTGTCAAAAAATGTTGTCAAGTGTGTCAAAAGAACGATTTTTATTTATTTTTTTCCCAATTTTTTGGAATAAAATAAAATGAATATTTGTTTGAAATAAAATTTTATTATTATTATTGAGATTTATGGCATTGTAAGTTTGCCAAAAAAATGTTGTCAAGTTTATCAAAAAGATAAGATTTTTATTTATTTTTTTAGCCAATTTTTTGGAAAAAAATAAAATTAATTATTTGTTTGAAATAAAATTTTATTATTATTGTTGAGAATTATGGCATTATAAGTTTGTCAAAAAAATAATGTCAAGTGTGTCAAAAAATGATTTCATTTATACTTTTAGCCAATTTTTTGGAAAAAAATGTAGCTGTTTTTATGACGTAAATGTTATTGAAAATGGACATTTTTGAATTTGTTATAGTTTTTGAAATATTTTTGGGATTTTGAAAAAAGCTTGTATATTTGATTTTGTAATAATTTTTGCAATATTTTTAGAATTTTGGAAAAAGTTTTAATTTTTAATTTTGTAAGAATTTTTGGAATATGTTTAGAATTTTGAAAAATTTTAAGTTTTTGATTTTATTATAATTTTTGGAATTTTGAAAAAAAATTCAATTTTTGATTTTGTAAGATTTTTTGCAATATTTGTAGAATTTTGGAAAAAGTCTGAATTTGTGAATTTTTAAGAATTCGAAAAATTGGAATTTAGAAAAAGTTTAAATATTTGATTTTATTGTAATTTTTGGAATTTAGAAAAAAGTTTCAATATTTGATTTTGTTATAATTTTTGCAATATTTTTAAAATTTTGAAAAAAATAAAGTTTTTGAATTATATATATATTTCTAGAGTTTTGAAAAAAGTTTCAATTTTTGATTTTGTAAGAGTTTTTGGAATATTTTTAGAATTTCGGAAAATTTTAAATTTTTGATTTTATTATAATTTTTGGAATTTTAAAAAAAGTTTGAATTTTTTGTTTTGTAATAATTTTTGGAATATTTTTGGAATTCAGAAAAATTTTGATTTTATTTATTTTAAAAATATTTTTGGAATTTTGAAAGAAATATGAATTTGTGATTTTGTAATATTTTCTCGAAACGCTAAATGGAGAGGTTTTTGAGCAGTTTGCTGAGTGTATTATCTTTTCACTAAATTATGTTAATTTATGATCTGTTATAATTTTCCGGCAACGTATTGATGTTTCGTGTTAGATTTGTAATAAATTTCTAAGCAGAGATAAAAACATACATGTACAGTTTTAACAAAGAGTTATGTTTGATATACATCGCTGACCAAAACTAAAAACCATGTCCTCATAAAAGTTTTTTGCCGAAAACTATATCAAAATCCTTAATCTAGACCGAAGTCTTGATATCTCAGAGCTTGAGATTTCAGCCCCACCATATTTTAATTTTAGTTTAGTTAAGTATTAAAATGGAATAAAGTAATTGTTATAAATTTACACTATTTCATAACACAACAATTATTTTCCAGTAAGCACTAATTTTTTTTATTGGCACATTTTTACTTCAAAACATTACGAATTTCTTCTCCAAAACCACTGAAGTCTCAAACAGAAGAGAAATCTTAATTTGATGGACCTCAATATATATCCCTCATGTAGTGGTCAATTTTCAAAAATTTTCAATTTTTTAGAGATTCATTCTTTTCTAGATTGTTCTACTATTTTTCAAAAGGAGATATTTGAATGGGTCTAATTCGAAGAATTAATATTTGTCTTCTTGTTTTTAAAAAGCAAACGAACATGTACAAAAGAATATTCATAATTAAAAACTAAAAACGGTTTTTGAGTGGTGTTTTATTAGAATTTGAACGTATTGTGTTAATTGAACAAATATTAACTGGAAACAATACAGATGGCAGATGTTCTGAAACTATAATAATCACTTTTCAGTCCTCATTATTATCTAATCTTCCTTCATCTAATGAATTTCAATAATTTTTTTTTTATGTTTTCTTTGTATAGTTATAATCCTAAATATTAGTCCAACCTTTATATACAATAGATAAATAATTATTATTTTTAAAACCAAACAAATTATTATTCAATTAATTTAATCCTTTCTGTTCTTTTAAAATATCAATCACGAAATCCAAACAGGAATCCAATAAGAACACCTGCACTTTTGGATATTCAATTTCTTTTCCTACAAACATATGAAGGTATATTCTTCATCACAGACAATTTTTTAAAAGACATAAATCACTATAACCGTATATGATAGAAAACACCAGA
The DNA here is from genome assembly GCA_963693315.1 of Diogma glabrata. NCBI lineage: Eukaryota > Metazoa > Arthropoda > Insecta > Diptera > Cylindrotomidae > Diogma > Diogma glabrata. The sequence continues at coordinate 164,887,427 of OY856187.1, forward strand.
CAGACCGAATAAAATTAACCCCTATCTGTTAAAAGACAATAAAATCTCTGTTCACCTGAAAAAAGGATTAATTTTTTTACTTTTTAGAATATAGGCGATAAACCCGTTTAACTTTTTTCTACCTTACCTTTATGTACATTTTATAAGATTATCATTAAAACCGATTTTTTTTCATATTTTGTTTTGAGTCGTATAAGAAATGAAAGGGTTCAAGACACAATAAACTTTTTTCTTGTTTTCCCTACGGTATTTTTTTTTGGTAAAGGTTAGCGCAAAGTGGATTATAAATAAGAGGTTTTGGAAAATAAAAAAGAAAAGGTAAGGAAAACAGTTGAAATCAAAACAAATAAAAAAGGGTTAAAAATTTTTGTTTGTTTGATATTATGGAAAGGTAATTTTTGTTAACAAGTTTTTAATAATGTTAATAGAAATTGATTGAATGTTTGATAAACAAGGCAGTTAATTTGTTTAAGATACAGTTTAGTGGAGTTAAGGGAAATCAATAACATTATAGTTTAGTTAATTGGATGAAATTGAAATTTTGTGTTTGTTATCTTTCTTTACGGGATACTATCATTGTATCTCAAGGTTTGGCTAACTTTCAGCCAGGAAAAATAATTTTGGTATTTATAGATGTTTAAGCACGTTAGACGATGTTTTGTACACATTTTTTCTCATTGTGATAACAATAATCTAAGTACGTAATTCAAGTTACTTAGTGCCATAAAAAATTTGCAATGATGTAGCAAAATACATGTTGCCAACTGTCGAACCCGTTGGTAATATATTCAAAAAAGTAGCAAAATAAATTTTGACAATTGTCAATTGTAAAAAAATTCATAGATCAAATAATAAATCATTTTTATAATGAACACTCAGCCTGCCAAGATGAGTTATAATCCGCCAGGCTTCAGTTTCGTGAGGTCAAGTAGGAATATTCCCCCTCATCCAGCACAAATGAACAGATATGAACGTAAAAGACACTGTATAGTCAAGAAGAAGAAAAATGAAATAAAGAAAAGGGACTCTGATGACTCCAAAGGCCGAAGAAGCCAAGATCATCACATCCCCACATCACATGGCACGACTATGATAAGTGTGGCGCCGCCTAAATTTATTTTTGTATTACTAATTTCCAAAAATTAAGAGAAAAATGTTCTACCAAAAATTTGTGAGCTTCTTGGTTCACGAGATTTGAAAAAAAAGGCTAGTATATTGTACATGGGGGTAGCTTGGATCGTGGTCGAGAGTGGTATCATTGGAAAGGTCTTTACAAAACAAGCTCAAATCAAGTCGCGGTCTTATCCTTGGAAAAAGTTGTTAGTGCTTAAAGTTTAGCTTTTTTGATGCATTTTTTCTCAATTTTTCACCTAAGTAGCTTTGTTTTTCTTGTTTCATTTAAAGAAACGAAGAATTATACAACCCTATTCATCCCATTTTGGCTAATATAGGTTACCCGACCCGAATATACCCAACCCGATCCGAGCTATTTATAAAGAATCATACTTTCAATTCTACATTAATGAATTAAGGTTATTTAATTATTTATTTTTATATTAACTATTTGGCAAGAATCTGCGACCTTGCAAACCTTCGATGAAAAATTGGCACCGCATCGGAGGGTTGGGGTGGGAAGTGGTGAGGAAAGGGGAGGGGAAGGGAGGGGGCTCCGCGACCGACGAGCTACCCTCAAATTCCATAAACCAAAAAAATGCAAAAAAAAATTCAAATTTTTCTTCATGCTATAAGACCTTAAACAATTGCACTGAAATCCTCATAATCTGGTTGACCCATTTTGAGCGTAGGAAAATGAAGAAAAATGCGAATTTCAGTCGTACTAAAAATCTTTAAAATTAAATATCTCAAGAACAAAAATTAACGCCTCTGAGTTAATTTGATATATTTTAGAGTAAGAATAGAACTATTTTCAGAAAAAAAAATTAATTAAATTCCAATTGATCTTCGACCCTAGCGCCATCTTTAAAAAAGTTTTTTTAATATTTTTATTTAAATATTAATTATAAAAACAATAAATGAATTTTTTTTTCAAAGGACTAACTAATCATCTATCAAACAAAAAAAAGTTTGATGAAATCGGTATAGCCGTTCTTGAGCAATTTAATTTCAAAGTTACATCGGATTGGCAGAATTTTCAATTTTCATTCATGTTGGGGTGCCCCCTATGCTCAAACTAAGCACAGTCGTATTTTTTATTTTGTCCATACTACTTACTTGTCAAGTTTCAGGGAAAATCAAAAATGGTCAAGTTCAAATGTCGATTTTTTCACCTGCGTCGATCACGTTTTTCATCAGCATGACATTTCGTTGTGATTTCAAAGCTTATATAGACCTTTGTTCTTAAAACTTCAAATCGTTATATTGGTATATGTATTTGACAGAATATATACAGCAATGCTAATTAGAAATCAGTAATTAGGTATTAAAATTTATGGCAAAAATAATAATACAGCAACTTTAGTGAAAACAACACAAAACAATCTTGATTTGAAAGAAATAACAATTATTTAAAGTTTTCGAAATACAAATCAGCTGATCACAACTGTCATGTTTGTTTTGGGAAAAAAAGTATATTTCATTCACGATTCGTTTGGGTATAATAATCGTTATTTATATCAGTTAATAGAATGCGCTGCAGCAAGGCAAAAGAAAATTTGTATTGTATTTGTCAAAACCCTCATTATGCTAAGCCTGATTGTTTTTTACAACAGAAAAACCGTGAACCATAAACAATATACAATATTAAACAAATTTAGAGGTTCAATCCATGGAAGGTTCATTGCATTTTGCACATGGGGTCAACAATCAGGTTTGAGAGTTTTGATATTCATATAAAAAGAATTTAATGTTCTAGTTTCGTAAACATCGCAAATTTTCGGAACTTCAACAAATGTTAGCAAATATTTGTTTTTAGAAAATGTTTGGTTGGTGGACACTGATTGTTAGCAAACGTAAGTAAACATTATAGCAGTCGTTTGCTGTTTGTGTTTATGCAGTAAAACGAATACGGCATATTTTATAAGAATTAATTAAATTTGAATAGAAAATTAAATTTTAGGTAATTGATTTAATTACTGGTTTTACTTAAGATGTATTTACTGTGATATTAAAGTTCAATACGCTGACTGCGCCATCCACTTTTATTTTGTGTAAGAAACTGTAACGGAAAATTATTTATCTAACAAAACTTCTAGTTACATAGTAATAAAAGATTTAACGTTTGAACATAACCTTTGTTTCCTTGGAACATCGTGTTGTGTCAATGCAAAGTTTATTTTTTAGTTTTTAGTTCGTTTTCAATTTTTTTTCTTTAACGTATCAAATTGCGATGTGGATATCGCGGTCGACTGAGGTTCTATAGGTTGTGAGTTCAATTCCTGAGGTGGTACATTTTTTTATTGTTTTATTTTTTAATTTTTATTAAATACCATTAAAATTATTTTTTTTATACATGAATTCATAAAAATAATAAAAATTTCTTTTTACGAATTTTAAAAAATTGATCTATAATGCAGTTTTTTAAAGTTATATTGCTACTGTCTTATGAAATTTGCATTCGAGTCATCATGCTAAATTGAATATATATGAAATTGAAAGTATGTCTGTTTGTCCTTTATGCATTAATACATTAATCATCATAAAAATTTAGGAAGTTGTTGTGTACACTTAATTTACTTTTTATTTAACTATCGTTGTAAACGGTAGTTTGCTTTGATCAATGTTTTTTTTTTGTTGAACATAATTTTTATGAAATTAAAAATAACGTAAGAAAGATAGTATAACCTGAAACAATTACATTTGTAAATCAAAATTTTATGTACTGGAATTTAGCACATCATGATGTTACAAATTTTATTTTCTTCACCACCTTGTTGGTTTGGAATGGTATGTAATAAATGTTTCTAAAATTAAGTGAAGACTTAATACTTGTAACTTGATACTTGATAACATCGATTATATCAATTTAAAGCTCACAATTACGAGACGGGAATCGCATAAATTCTATACAAAGAAGCACAGCTTATGTATGATTAAACATGGATGGCAATCATGATAAATAAACTAATTAAAAATGGTGGCACTTAGCCGATAGTGATTTGCAAACGGCAACAATGCGCATTAATACCAATGAATTTGCTTAGCTTTCCACAGGAAGATTTGTAAAATTTAAAATTGATCTATGGGTGTGACAACCACGTGTACTTTACTCCCTGCTATTGGCATATGAGTTATCTTAAGATGTTGTATTCCACTGGCAATAGCAATGCAATCTCATTAGCCACAGTGATGCTGGGGTGCTGGCGGATGAAGTATTTCCAATCAACGATACCATCCCTTACTCTAAGTTATGGAATATTCTTTGATGATACGCTATTTTTTTTTTAAATAAAATGTGTTTGGTAGTAGAAATTACAAGGCACACATCACGACAACACACAAAAAACTTTTAAGAACAAGGTCCCACAACAACATGCTTTCTAAGGTGTTGATAGACAGACGCAAATTTTTCTATGATTTGTTTTGATTATTTTAAATATAAAAATATATATAATAATTGCTTGGAATGCTGATAGATGTGAAATCCAGAATAATTTAAATGATTTTATTTTAAACATTCTGAAATTTTAATTTCAGCAATGCTACAATAATTGGAAGATACAAAAAAATACAGCTATTTGACACATTTAAGTTTTCACTTCTGTCGGCAGTCCTTAACACTGCCTTCTTTTTTTATCTCTGTTTAGAAATTTATTACAAAACTAACATGAAACATCAATACGTTGCCGGAAAATTATTACAGATCATATATTAACATAATTTAGTGAAAAGATGATACAAAGCAAACTACTCAAGAACCTCTCAATTTAGCGTTTCGAGAAAATATTACAAAATCACTAATTCATATTTCTTTCAAAACTCCAAAAATATTGCAAAAATGAAATAATATTAAACTTTTTTCAAAATTCTAAAAATATTCCAAAAATTATTACAAAATCGATTGAAACTTTTTTTTCAAAAATTATCAAAACCATTGCAAAAATTATAACAAAATCAAAAATTGAAATTTTTTTTTAAAATTCCGAAAATTAGAATAAAATCAAATATTTAAACTTTTTCTACATTCCAATAATATGAAAAAATATGAAAATTTGCTATTTTTGACACACTTAATGATTTTTTGACACACTTGCGGTACAGTTATCGAACACAGCATCCTTTCGGACCTGTCCCTTGAGTATACCTATTTTAAAAAAAAAAATTTTAAATCCCTTCAGCGATTTTCTAGATTACATAGGTAATGACGGCCGGCCGGCCAAAAATAGTGGGGGTAAGAATTTCACTTTTGGTTGTAATGAGTGTAATACTTAGGTCTTTCAGACCGAAGTAATATACTAAAATTGGTTTGCAAATAATCCAACTAGATTGTGAGGCACATTCATTGATCATGTGACGCACTATCCGCCTTAATGATTAAAGTCCAGATAGAGAATTATATAGAATCGTTCAGGAATATGCCGTAACGCACATTGAAGCTGCTACGGTTGATTGAATACAGTTTTTCCGCCAGTAGTCAGCAATCCTAAGTATCACTGTTATTGGTAGTTGTATGTGATATCGCACGTTAACTCATACGTCAATAGCAAGGACTTCAGCACGATGGGTTGTTACAACGGCAGATCGGAAATAAAAAATTTTATAAATAACAAAAATGAATCCCTCTATTCGGGATTATTCGCAGTTTTTATAATCACCGCTAAATGTAAGGTAAAGGTTTAGTTTTTAAATTAGAATACAACTTCGATGTTACTTATTCACCAAGATTACCGACTTATTCACCCGATTTCATTCACCAAGCTCGTGCTTAATATAACAATGATCTCATATTTTTAAAGATTTTACAATAAATAAAAAAGAAACACTAAAAGCAAGATATGAATTTATGAAATATTTCCACATAATTTATTAAGGACTAGCAGATGATAAATAATGTATTGAATTTAAGCCTTAAAAATATTAACGCACGTGAAGGAGGTTAACAACGGCTATTCTTCTGTGGTCCATCGCATATATTTTTTTTAACAATTTAAATCCTTTTAAAGAAAATATTCTATCAATTGAAGCAATACTTTACCAAATTGTTACAATCATTTTTTGAACCCAACAATAATAAATAATAAAAGAACGAACCATAAATTCTTTTGTATCCATCATATCAATCATTTTAATCCATATAAATTTTTTTTCTTATTTTATTCTTTTTATCCTTTTGGTCCAGCTGGTTAAGAAATAAAATATAAATAATTTCAATTTTTTTAATTTTACGGACCTCATCAAGATTTTGCAATTTTTGTTTCTTAGTTTTCTATTGTATCATACAGTTATTCCTGCATCATATAATAATTTTCGTCATATTATATTAAAAAAATACATTCAAAAATAAAAGATGTCCTTAATCCTTCTTTTCAGAAAAGGGAATGTTGGAAAGATATTCTATCTTTCACGTTCAATTTTCTTTACTTCTGTTTTCTTTGTGGTACGAAAATATAAAGGAATTTTATATAATAAGAAAAAGGATGAAATCCTCAAGTCCTTTGAGATGTAAGACAGTTGTAAGATTCTTTTTACAATTTTTGACATAACAATACGAGAAAAGGATAAAATAAAAAATGTTTCGTGATAATTTTACATTTTACGCATGTTTGTTTGATTAAATTTGACATATAGAGAAATTTGAATGACAGCATGGTCTAGTTTTGAGTAAAATGACATTTCAGTTTAGAAAATGGAAAAGAAAAACGTTTATTGAGCATCAATATTGGTGATATTGGTGGTACAGATATTGGTGTTCAATGGCAAAATGCCTTTTAAAGTTAAATTTCGATTTTAGAACAACCAGATGATTTCTGTCAAAAACAAATCGTTATTAATGTTCATGATGCCACCACAAGTGGGAGTCAATTCACTTATCTACAGCTTAAACTTTTCTAACTACAATATGTATAACAACATAATATAGATAAACTTTGAGACCTCGGCTCGGTAGCAACATGCGTTCTGAGTTATTCATGGACAATTTTTTTTTAAATATTTTGGATCGAGCATTGAAACCATCAAATTATTCTGTCAGTGTGATGTCGTTTGTTCTCGACAGATTGACAAACCAACTATCGAGTAAAATAAGAGCAAAAATATTTATAACGGACGAATACCGCATTCGCTTTTATCCAACGTTGGTACCAACGGTGGTATAGATATTTATAAAAACAGAATCAGCACCAATTCAACGATGTATACCCAAAATTCGTTTTATAACGTTCGGAATAGAGGTAAAAAGTAATGAAGAAATTTATTCCATAAATTTACGGTAACTGACTTTCTACTTTCAAATAATTTGAGATGCCACTTTTCCTCCAGTAGTGTCCGAAAGTGCCACTTTTCCTCCCGTAGGATGTAGATAAACTGCAGTAAACATCCAAGAGAGGAAAAGGCATTTTATTCCCGTGTAATGCATATGATTTTTCCTTCTACATCCTAAATTGAAACTTTCTTTATACTTGTGTTTGTACAAAGTAAACATCAGACTCTGTTTACTGTCACTAATACGATAGTTTTATTTTTCAGTCAAAAAACGTATCTAGGAATTATGATTTAATATTTTTATTTAAAAACCTAAAGCTGAAGTAATATTTATATTTAATTTTTACCAAACTGCAGAATGTACCAGATGTTCTAGAAATTACGGAAACAATTTCGATATAATATATTCTTAAGTTTCATCAGTTATAACATATTTCAAATGAGAGGGAGCAAAAGCACTTTCTCTCCCTAGGGAGGGAAATATGACTTTTCTTCCTGGTGTGAGGAAGGAAAGAGAGTATTTTCTATAGGGGTAGAAGGAAAAATATTTCTAAAACAACATTTATATTTAATTCAATGAATTATTTGTGATATAACATCACTCCGATGGAAGTTGTCCCATCATCAATAATAAGTCTGAATTTAGCAAAAATCTAAATCTAACAACTGTCGATTGATTTAGTTTCGAACCGATAAGAATTTTTTATTAAACTTAAAAAAGCATATCATCCTCATCAGGGCTAGCCGACCAGATGTAATACCAAAAAAAGACAAACCGTATAGCATGAAGCAGTGAATATTCGAAGATAATTAACTTGGCAACGTTCCTACATAGAGCATAAACGCCACAAAAAAAGGGTTGGATTGCAGATATTTGTTGGCGAAAATATCTCTAACAATAATATATTGAACAATTCTTGTTCACAAATCTTTATCCAATCCGACTTGTGTTCCACAACAAATGACTTAAATCGATAGGGCCAGTACAGATATCTCTTGAAAAGTCAAAAAATAATAAACATTAGTAACAGCATTAAATTTGTTGGATAAGGAAGAAAATATAGCTAGCACAAATGATAGTAAAATAAATTAAAAATCATCCAAGATACGAGGATGAAATGGCTTGAACTTTTAGGGGTGGAATTTGTTTTTTTACGATTTCCAGAGAAACTAGACCTTCTAGAACTAAACCTAAACACTGAAAATAATAAAAAGGTCTTTGACTTTTATACAGATAACCTAAAATTTTTGAAGATGATAACATAACCTAAAATTTTTGAAGAAAAATTAAAAAAGCCGAAAAAAGGTTTTTTCGTTTTTAATTTTGATCTCCCACAAAAACATTTTTCTCCACACAATCTAATGGCCTTTTTATGTGCCAAATACGCTATAATTTTTTTAATCACAATATTTATTTTTACATTTAATTGTGAATTTAAACAAAAAAAGCTCTATATGGAGGGATCTGGAAGAACACCTGACAGATTTTTCCATGCCAACTGATGACAAATTACCTCTAACTGCCTTTCAAAAGCAGTATAGAGTGGTAATTCCAACGATAGACGACCGGTCCTCAGCTTATTTGCTATTGGACAGTGCAACCAACACGTTGGACATCTACACAGATGGATTTTTCACTGAAAATGGTGCAGCAGCTGCAGTTTACTTCAATAATGAAGATCTAGGGCTGTACTTCGCGAATACTGCACAGTCTTTCAGACTGAGGTATTCGCCATAAATGCAGCATCCAGGCGAGCGACGGAGCTTAAGTGGTCTGGCAAGATCATATATATTTTTACTGATAGTCAAGCTGCTCTAAAAGCTCTGGGAAACTACACTATTAAGTTCCTAGAATTATCTCGGGCTCAAAAACAGCAAATAACTGTTATGGACAGCAGGGCATAGTGGGAATCTCGGGAACGAAAAAGCAAATGATTTAGCAAAGAGCTCCGCAGGGAGGCTCATAGGCCCTGAACCAGCAATTGGTATATTGAAAGGTAGGGCAATATTGGTAGTCGAACAAGTTCTCTTTCGGACCAGTAACTCTCAATGGAGGAGCCAAGATGTTCAATCCAGAGTTGAGCCAATAAACCACCAAATTTTTGTTGAATCTGACTCGGTCATACTGCAGGCTAATGGTAGGACTACTAACATGTCACTATCATGTGAACAAACATATTGTATGACTTCGAGTATTAAATGCTCCAACATGCCGCTTTTGTCTTGAAGAGGATGAAACAGTCCCTCACATTGTGGATGTGAATATTTGGCTCTCTGAGGGCTCCGAAGCGTCATGTTAGGATCAAACTATCTAAGTATAGAAGATTTCTGTAAAGCAGACCATTCAAGACTATTGTTTTTTTTCCAAAAGGTCTTCTGCTCTTGAATATGAGGATGGCACAAAGGACTTATCAGTCTACATGACAACCTATGACTAGATGGTCGCCTCGCCAAAAAAAATCAAAGATAGAAATATCCTTGATAATGTTAGCATAGCTAACGAAATTAATTAGAAAATAAAAAGCTCATAGACATTAAAAAAGTGTGTTTTAAACTCAAAACTAAAATATTTTAATTTTTTTAAAATAATAACTTCCATACAGTGTTTTGTGCGGAACTGCATATCGGAAAAATGACCACAGCTATTTTACTGCCAAATAAGAGCTCTTTTGCCAAAATTTTCCATGACGATTTAGCATAAATTTTGCTGAATTATATGGATGCAGTGTTAAATCTCCTTCTTCTGTGTACGAGTGGTTGTGAGCTTTCTGGTATAAACCTTTGACTTCCAACAATCCCATAAAAAATCCAGTGGCCTTAAATAAAATTATCCAGGAAGGCAATACTGATCCCCGAAACGAGAGAGTAGACGACGAGGAAATATCTCATACAGTAATAGTATTGTTTCATCATCTTGCATCGTCTTGTTGAAATTGCATTTCGTTCACAATAATATCATCGAATTCAGTCAGAGAGGTGTTGGTTAACTTGTCTCTATATCGAGCACCAGTAGCAGTCACTGTTTGACCAGTCTCATTACAGAAGAAGTTTGGTCAAATGATGACTTCAGCCCAACATTAACAACAAACAGTGTATTTGTTTTTGACAGGCGTATGTGGATTCTCTATACCAGTATTTCTCAGCTGATTTCATGCTACGGACCAATAAATCTTTTAAGATTCTATTGCGCACTTTGCGAAATATTTTATTTTAGATGAGCAAAGTGCAGGTTATATCTTGCTAACACTTACATATGCATAATGTAATTTGAAACATTACAGTGATGAACGAAATAAAGTTTAAAGAAAGCAAAAAACAAAAAGAATAAATTTTGATGTTTAATAAACAGAGTTTAAAAGAGCTTTTTATATCACTTTTTTTTTCCGTTATTTCACAGCGACTCAGAAAAAAATATAAAAGTCCCAAATACAAGAGTAAATATAAAAAAATATCGTTCTTACTCCTAACTCGAAATAATAGTATTTTATTGTGCAAGTATATAGCATTAAAATATTTTATTTTTCGAGCAAAAGCTAACGAGCGAGCATTGCTAACAGCGAGGAGATAAAATTCATTTAACACAAAGCCAATTAAACGTTTTATTCTTCCGACAGAGTAACATGTATTATTTAAATTGATTTATTTTAAAATTCATTGATAAAACAAGTAAAACGAATTAAAAGAACAATGAATCTTTGTTATTTTTTTTTGTAACATAAATTTCAAACAATTAAATAAATTTTATTCAATTTCAATACTTATTTAATTGTTTGGTATTTTGAAAATGAAATTGCCTACAATGAAAGACATTAAAGTTCTAACTACTAATACTAATGAGATAGAAACCAACAAATAATCATAAAAACACAAATTTTTTCACAATGGAAACTAAATTTAATCATAGTAGCCTTAACCTTTTCCAATATTCGAGAGAGGGACATGCGCATTAGCTTAAATTTTTTTTGGTTCAAAAGGCAAAGGCAAAAAGGCAATCGCTCAACAGAATAAAATTAACGGCTGTTTATTTTATTCTATTAGGACAAACTTATATTTCTAGTTGCCGGAAGACTAAATTTTTTTCTAAATTCTCACACATTTAAATTTTGCTTCAAATTTGATGCTTCCTTCGTATTCAAAATAACAATAGATTATTTTTCTGAATGGTTTGTCCAATTATGCAAGTGTTGTTATAAAAATAAATAAAAAAGATGACGAAAAATTACTGATTTTGTTTTTCTGTATATAGAATGAAAAAAAATAACAAAATCGACTGCAAATAAGTGAAATAAATAAAAATAAAAAATTTTACTCTTTTACTACGTAAAACGTTTTCATCTTGCGTAGAAATAGTACATTTTAGTACAAGAGATGAAAACGCTAACTTTTCGTCAGTGAAACTAAAATTTTTCTGCGGACCAACGGTTAAGAAACACTGCAGTATGGCAGTTTTGACGATTAACGAAACCATGAATGTAAAAATGAGTCGCATTACCTAAGATGATATTCTTTGCAAAATCAGAATCACTTATTGTTGTTCAATAATAATTACGCTACAGCTCTTATTTTAATTAATTTTTGTAATCATGAAGACGCAGGTATAAATTTAGTTAGTATTCATTGTAGAGAGTTTCATTAAATTGGGAATTCTTGTCCACGACTTTGAATTGACATTCGTAAGCTTTTGCCAACAATCTCACGAATTGCTTCGATTATATTTTTATAACACAGGAACGGTTTGTGTTTGGATAGCCAGTGACCTTAGATACACCAACTGATCCACTCGTAAATTTTATGACACTTTTTGTAAGTTTATTTTATTTAAATTTAATTAAACTGTCAGAACGAAATCACTCATTGTCATAGCGACAGAATGAAAAATGATTTCTTTCTCCAAACAGCGTATAAAATATATATGGAATGATTTGCCGGAATTAATAGTCTCGAGTGGCTTTAATCCACAAAAGCTTAACAAAGACTTTTTCAATACCACAGAATGAATGTTGCTGTGGATTCTAGGTATACCAGGAACTATAAATGCGCCTGTTGTGAGACCTTTATGTGCCAGAAACCGGGATAATTATTCAAAAATTTTGGATAAGAAAATAATAACGGTTTATATGTTTCGATAATCCAATATAGGATTTAGTAAATGCCAAGATATATAACGATATAATATTGCCATTCGGTGTACCTGTTTTGAATACCTTTAGTTGTAGCATAAAAACTCCTATACTTCGAACACAAATATATAAAACCTGATTTATTTTAACAATTCATCTCCTCTAGGAAATATGTATTGAACATCTTTAGTCGTTACATTTCTCAGATACTGCCAATAGAGCGCAGTTGTATCATTACGTCTTCCAATTACAGACAAAATATGCAGCGGAAGTGTTTTTTTAAGCCCATGCTTTTCTTTCTATTAACATATTTAAATTTTATTTTTCAATTCACTTCCAATTTTATGATATTTCTGTTAAGATATCAACAAAACAACTTAAGAGAAACGAGAATCAACAAAAAGAAATTAACTTGTGCCTTCTACGAAATTTAATGTTCTAAATTATCGTATATCATACCAGAACCAATTTGGCATGCGCCTTGAAGGAATGTTTAAGATAATAATAAAAAGTTTCTTCGAAGTTCTTCTTTGTTATCTAAAATTGGAAATCTCAAGAAAGATATTATTAAATCATATTCAGAGAAAAAAAAAATACTGTTCTTTTCATATACGTACATATGTACATTTTATCAAACCGAACTTCCTGTCCTGCATTGATTTTTTTTACCCAGTTTTATTGTCTATTTGACAATTTTCGTACAAAACATTTTATCTTATCTACTTTCTTCAAATATTCTTGATTTTATTATGAACATGTAAATTATTATTGTTGAATTCAATTGTAAATAATTGAGTTTGGTTATATCCTGTTTTTTGTATACGGAAAAAGGTTATTGTTTAAAAGACATTACACAATTGAAATAACAATAAATAAGGATTATATAAGGACATTCAATTGAATTCGTTTTGAGGATTTTTTGTTTGGTTTCTATCGAGTTCTTACTATGTATAAACCTAAAATAGTAATCTAATCCATCTGTATATTTCACTTTTTCTTCTCTTTTTACATTGTATGTCCTTTTTATTAAGAGTAACAGCGTCCTTTTTGTTATTATATTATAAAAATAATTTTTCCATTAATTTTTCAAACAACAACATTCCAGTTAAAAACTTAAAAGAATTCATACAAAAAACCACTTGTTACATCTCAAATTACATTGACAAAAATTTTAAACTATAAACACATAACAGAGATGAAATAAGAAATGAAAACAGTTTTTGAAACTACTTTCTCACGATCATAAGGAACCACATTTGAACACGTGCAAAATATATTTATGTTGGATAATTTGATACGATCTTGCGATCATCATCATCATTAATATATAAAGATCAAATTTATGTGTTTTAACCATGGTAATCTTTTAAGTTGCTTGTTCAAATGTTAACAAGGTTTAGGATTTCTAAATTTTTTGGTAAAGAGGAGTAGTTCTATAGATTTCATCAACTACATGGCAAATAATAGGAAGACGAGTTGTGCTTGAAGTTTTTTATTTATCAACCAAACCTCTCACTTGCTTCTTACGTTTCTTTAGTTGTTTTTTAGTAATAAAGCTTTAAAGGGATTATTAGTTTAACCAACAGAAAATTAACTGAAAATGAAAATAAATAAAAACAAAGAAAATAAAAAAGAAATGATGATGTGTGATTCTGTAAGTTTTTTATTCTCAGAGATCGTGTGCGCTTATTGCTTAAAGTATTTCATTGTTGATGTTTTTCTTTTATGTCTGAAATTACGTTAAATTTATTTTAAGTAAAAAGCGTTATGTCATGTTAGGTTTTATTATAAATATGTTGTTGTGTTTTTATTTTCAGGAAGCCATGTAAAATTATATTTATGACCTAGTTAATAATAATAAAAAAATATTTATTCGCTTAATTAAAATTCACTTTACGTTTTAAAATTAAGGTTACATATATAACTTTAGCAAAAATGAATGTACCATGCTAATGGTCCTGAAATATAAGGGAACTGATTTATAGTGACATGATTGAATAAATTTTTAGGTTACATTGCAGCTGTGTAGTGTATTTAAAATATATTTTGGTTATGACAGCGATTTTAAAACTGTTATTTGTTTAATTTGATATAAATTAAAATCACATAGTACAGTGATCTTAATTTTTCGTTATTAATGAACACAAATATATCTTCATAAGAAAGCTGGTAGATATAGAGTCCCGTTAATTTGTGCATATGTTTAATAAACTTTTCGATTTAAAAATCTAAAGCATTTACTATATAATATTCATCAGTCTTTAGTCAAAATACTCTACTTGGATGAGTCAATTTGTGCTTCTCACACTATATGAAAATGTACTTCCGAGAGATTGGGACCTAGTTTTGTATAGCTAAGTTGTAAATCTTTAGATATGAATGCAACCAGGGTAGAAAGGCTTGAACTAGAGGCTTAAATTACATGCACAACCACGAATTTTTCCAAACAACCACAATATGGAATTACGCATATGCTCGGCCTTCAAGTAACGTAATTTAAATTTTTCTGCATCAACTATCCGTCATCTTAGGGTCTTCTTGGTCACTTCATCATGAAAGGTCCTTCAAACACTCTCTCTTTAAATCATCTGTTTTTTTCTAAAAAAATTTATCAAGCGTAGATAACTTTCTTTACTTTGTAAGTGATGTTTATCAGGTGTGAACTACAGCTGAGCAGTGAGCATGCTTTCCAGAAAATCATCGAGGTATTGTGATGTTAAACTTTTATTATCACTAATTGAATTGGTGATCTGATAACAAGTAAACAATTTTGAAACAAGATGCATGAAATGTGCATTAATTGTGCATGATACAAAATCCCCGTGCACAAAATTGTTCATAATACATGTTATGCACATGATGAGCAACATACCATGCACATGTCGTAAAACACCTTAGCAAGCAAGAATATAGAAAATAAAAAATGAACAAGAACATCTATACTTTAAGTGCATGGTGCACGAGTTCATGCACATTTTTATTTGACTAATTTTTAAGTTTTTTTTTAATATTCTAGGGTATATTTAAATTTAGTTGAAGTTTTAAAGTATTTGAGTGCTAACGTAATTCATATTTCTTTTAATTCAACATTTTAAAATCATGTGAACATGAATAAAAAACGTGGACAGAACCTTCGGGGATAAATAAAAAATATTTGATGTATGACTTTTATGACTAGGATCTTCTGATACGTTATGAATCTTCCCTAGACGAATGTTTTGTGTAATTTCATTACGACAAATGAAGATAGTTGTTATATTTTTAAAGTTGTAAAATGAAAATGTATGCGTATGATTGCATTTGTGAAGGATGCGTCCATTCTACACTATTTTTTTAACGATATAATTTGATGGAAAAAACGGTCTTAAATTTTTTAACGTTTTAATATTTTACTTACATATAAAAATTAATATTCATTTTTCATATTTAAATATCAGTCCAACCAACATGAAACATGATAAACAAAAAATATTAAATAAATATAACAATTCTTTTAAATTACTAAAATTAATTATTCAAAGTGCCCTTTGGTTTTTATATTTGTTTTCACTACCTTCACCAAAAATTTTCTCTCGCACACAATTCTAGATTTCGCACACGAGTTTGTTAATACGAAATTTATATTATCTCATAAAAAGTAATCCCGTAAAACAGTTTTGAAAAAATGCATGAAATGTGCATTAACTGTGCATGATACAAAATCCCCGTTGGCAAAACTGTGCATAACACTTGTAATACACAATTTTCATCATGCACATTTATGTTAGACTCATGTTTTAAAATTTTCTAAGTCCCCTGGCACAGGTCCAATTTGATGAATTATTTTAAAATGTATGTTTTCATATATTAATTGAAATATGAATCATTACTATGAGCGCAAATAAATACTTATATTGTTTAACTAATATAAACAAAATTTATGCAGAAATTATTTTTTTACGAAATTTATACAATAAAAAAATTCTTACATTTAAATTTATTGAAAATTTCATTTACGTGTAACATAAAAATATGGTATTTTAAGAGTTGCAAAATATGTAGGTACACTCTATGTCTAATTATATATTACATATATGTATGTATGTATTTGTCACTACTATATAGAAACTTTTCTGAGTGACTCTGATGATTGACCAATTGACGTGAAATTCGGTGAGTAGTTAAGGGATGGCTCAAGGAACAAGAGGGACCGCGCTGATATGCGCTTTTACCCTGAGGGGAGATTCCACTCCTTCTCGAGGATGGAATATTTTTCACTAAAAAAAATTCCAAAAATAGATACAGGGTCACATTTTAAGTATAAAATATTCTATAAGGTTTTTTCGATAGCTCTATAGATCAAAAAATGAAAATTTCTTGACAGTTTTTAATAAATAACAATTTCAAAACTAATATCTCTGAATATTTCCAAAAGAATTTCTAAACGAACAGTTCCCAATATCCAAACTAATCAATTAATATAAATTTAAATCCAAAAATAAATAAACCAACAAAAACAAACGCTGACTAAAACTTTAGTTTTTATAAATAATTTCCCACTATTTGGGTTATTCGAAATTACAAAATCGTTTTTGTTTAAATAAAATTAAAAGAAATGTTAAATTCGCGAATTTAAATTATGTAAATTTTAAGTACAATGAAATGAAATCAAATCAAAAACAAAAGTTTTTATCAGTGGGTCGAATTGATTGCATAGTAATTAACAATAAGTTTAAATTTAAAATTAATTTTTAAGGGTAATCAATTTAAAATTTTAAAAAACGATTTTAAAATTAATCGATGGAGTTACAAGGCCGACGAACGGTAACCACAAAACCATATAAGTCATTATTCAAAAAGTGAATCCAGCAATTATTAATGTTATAAATTATTCAGTGAATCAAATAAATAACTCTACAAGTGAATCCAGCAATTATTAATGTAGTAAATTATTCAGTTATTCAATAAGTGAATCCAACAACTATTAATGTAATAAATTATTCAGTTATTCAAGTTTACTCAGTCAACCAAATAAATAAACCAATAAGTGAATCCAGCGATTATTACTGTAATAAATTATTCAGTTAACAAAATAATTAAACCAAAAAGTGAATCCAGCGGTAGCAATAAGTGAATCCAGCAACTATTGAACCAAAAAATCAGTGATTTAATCTATTAGCCAGTATTATTAAATCATTCCGTGATTCAAGCCGTTATTAGTTTAATAAATATACCGGATTCACACTCATCAAATAGTAGTGTACCCAGTTGGCACTATGTTTTATTGTATAGTAGTGTTATTATTTTTGCACTACACATTCAATGCGAAACTACTATCTGACGCACGGTCAAATTATTGCTACATGTATATGGTTAGAGATATAGGCAACATTAGGGGAATATTAAATTGAAGGATTTTGCTATTAAGCTTAAGTACCTATTGGAAATCATTTGAACTTTGCAATTCGAAATCATTTTTCATTTACTCTTAGAAAAACTCATTTAGAAAATTTTTTGTGGGGTGTGTTTCTAACCGGGATTAGAACTCACACTTATCAGAGACACCTGTTCAAGTCTCTAGTGTCTTACACAAACAAGAAAACACCAAATAAATTAATATTCCCCTAATGTTGTCTATATATCTAGCCGTATATAGCAATAAATTTAACCATCAGATATTAGCTTCGCACTGATTGACAACAATCAATGATGACTACACTCGTTACTTAGGATGTTGACTTGAATAGAAATATTCTATCATTCAATTTACAAAAGTCATATCATCTCATGAAAAGCTAAATGAAACCAGTCACCCCGTAAAATAAAGAAATTCACATGGTCTGATCGAATTTAATTACACACCAATAATTTATTTGTATTCAGTAACTCAATAATATTTATGTTTTTGTTTTACTTGTTTTTACACTTAAAATTTATGAATATTTACATTAAACATGTAACGACGAGGAATGAAGCAACCAACCACTGTAGATATTATATATATATATATATATATATATATATATATATATATATATATATATATATATATATATATATATATATGTATATATATATATATATATATATATATATATATATATATATATATATATATATATATATATATATGTATATATATATATATATATATATATATATATATATATATATATATATATATATATATATATATACATAACAAGTTTGTTGAACGGTTTCACCAATTATTCACCCAAAATGATTTTACTAAAAATTTTCACCAAAAATCATTACATTATAAATAAATAAACTACAAACTTCATTATCACAGTTAAACAACACATAATTTAATTATTAATAAAAAAATTAGCGTCGATTTCTATATAAATAAAACTGATAAAACTGAACTAATTTGATAATTAATTCAATAATTACCCAGATCGAACCGATGTCGAATTGACGAGAATTTTCTATCTTTGATTCTTTTATATATATATTGGTTACTTTTACGCCCAATAATTATTTACGAATAAACCGCAACTCATTTACACGGAATACTTTGTTAAAATATTTATATTTTCTCTTTATTTACAGGTTGTCCAAAAATGAAAAATGAAATTAAAAATTGAATTACGGAGTTTCTTTGGCTATTTTCCCGTTTTTTTAAATTTTGATACAGAGTAAGAATTGAAATATGTTAATAAGTTGTTTTTATGAAGAGGTTTTTTACAGAACTAGAAAAAACGAGGATAGTAACGAGTTGAATAAAGAGATACAAAACTCGAAGAACAAAATTTACTTGAAAAAAAAACAGAAATGGAAAATTCTTGCTGTTATATTATATGCATACGTAGAATATAGGAAAAAAATAAATATATAATCTTTGAAAATCAATAATTGGTACGCAATCTTAATAATTTTAAACAAATAATATTAATGTAGAAAATTAAATAAATCAATATATAAACTCAACAAAATTTTATTAATAATTAAAACAACTTAGTAATTTTTCAAGTACAAATATAACAACAGTTAATTATAAAAATATTTTAAATATTTATTTAGATCCTGTAATCAATTATATTACATTTCATTTAACACATTAAAAGATTATTTATTATTCTAATAAATTTTATTTAATAAAAAAGATTATATTAGCTAATTATATTATAACAGATTTCCTAAATCCAGATTCGCTTGGAATAATATTAAATTGAAACTAGTAACGCTGGAAGGACGAGGACGAATGCCGTAATCGCGAGCCCTTCCTAGAAATGGCATGTAAGACCCAATCTAGATTTCTTCCTTTTCAGTCCATCGACATATTTATAGGTTATCCCAAAAAAATTTGTCAAATTTGGCTCCAGAATGTTATACTTAGGCCTTTCAGACCGAAGCAATACAATAATATTATCATATTAATCATAAACATTCTTATCATACATAAATAAATTTTAATAAATTACACAGTGCAACACATAAAATGTAACACAAATTCTGACTTCCGTTTCTGGAAGTATCTACCTAAACTAGCAACATTAAAAACTAGCAATACCACCACCACCGTTTCTGGAAGTATCCACAAAACTAGCAACACCACCCAAACTAGCATCCTAAGTCATGAGCGTAGAGTCATTATTGATTGTTGTCAATCAATGTGAAATTAATATCTGACACATGGTCAATTTCTTGCTATATTTTGGTTAGGAAATATAGACAACATTAGGGGAATTTTTATTTGGAGGGGTTTTTTGTGAGCAATAAAGCTTAAGGACATATTGGAAATCACTTGAATCTTGCAATTCAATATAATTTTTTATTTTCCCTAAAACGCCCATAGACATTTTTTTTTTACAACTTAAGTAAATATGAAAATGATGAAGTTTCAATTTAGAAATTATCTGAACATGATAATTAAAATATGATTCGTCATCACCGCTGTGGCTAAGTTGCGTAAGACACACAGGAATTGAACAGGTGTCTCTGATGAGTGTGAATTCGAATCCTGGCACGAAACGCAAAGAAAAAAATATTTTTTTTCTAAAGGAGTTTTAGAGAAAATGAAAAATTATTTCGAATTGCAAAATTCAAGTGATTTCCAATATGTACTTAAGCTTAATTGCTCACAAAAAACCCCTCCATATTAAATTTCCCCTAATGCTGTCTATATTTCCTAAACAAAATATAGCAATAAATTGACCTTGCGGTAGATACTAGTTTCGCATTGATTGACAACATTCAATAATGACTCTACACTCGATGTTGATTAGAATGTTGACTTACGATGTTGACGAAATATTCTCTCATCCTATGAATTCATACATAGAAATGTATAGAAATTTAATACAAAAAACACCAAAGAAATTAATTATAAATTGGGTAGTGTTTTTCGCTTTAGCTCAAAAATCCTTATCATTTCGTGTTAGTTATACATTCCTTAAATGGTTGCTATAAAGAAATCAACTAATGTAGTGTTATGTGCGATTTATGATTGTATTTTTACTTGTGTGTTATACCAATCAAATCTACTACAATTTTCTTACTGTGTTTCTATAAAACTATGCCGACAAACAATGGAGAAAATAATAACAACATTATTGTAATCAAAACAAAATGATCAAATTCAGTTTAATCTAGTACAAAATATTGTAAATATGTCAAAAAATGTCAATTCATTTTCATGTTTCCATTTTAAGTGAACTTTTTGTTTTTATTAATATTCGAGAAATGTATATATAATACAGATGAGACTAATATCAATTTAAATATTTAAATAAATTCATCTAAAACCCTTTCTTTCAATTTATTTTCATGTTATTTCTCTAAACGACGTATTCAGACTTAAAATTACAGATGAAAATATATCTTTAAGATCTGAATTATTAGTCCGACCAAACTCCAAATGAACTGAAAATTTTTAAGATGATTTTTAGGGTTCCGTTTTTTTATACGGAACAGAGTGAGAGTGAGAGTAAAACGAGTTTTTCACATTATATCGATTATCTCCTAAACTATAAATGCTATGGACTTGAAATTTGGCATGCGTATAAAACTAACCTGTCCACATGAAATGACGGATACAAATAAAACTAAAGTGGTTTTCGTTTGGTTTACAGGGCTGAGATGTGAGACCTTTGAGAAAATACAATTTTTTATAGATTCAAGTAGGGTATCATATGAAAGGGCTTTATTTCAGTATTCCATAAAAATTTATTTTGGAATTTTACACTTCACCATTTTTTGTATAATTTTGAATAATGACGTTTTTTTTGCGTTTTCTTATCTCGATTAGCTCCGAACCTATCTGATCGAAAATTTTCAAAATATATTGTCATATGTCATGCTTATATGTCATATTTCCATACTTAGATTTATTAAGGGGGTGGAAATGAGGAGGGGTAAAAACACTATTTAAAATGTGGTCATGTGGGGTGTCATTTGAAAGAGCACTTTTTTTTAGAATTTTGCGATGCCCAGGTTTTGAGTTATAGTAAAAAAAGTGCGAATTTAGACCGTTCCCCCCCCATGCGTTTCGACACTGATTGACAGAAAAATTTGTAAAAATTCACAGAGTTAGGAAATTTGCTAAATTTTGTACGAACACTATAGCGAAGTCTCCAATAATTATATTTCTGTGTGTTTAGAGGACCGGGGTAGAGGGGGTAAAAAAAACTTTTTTTGACCCAAGCGAGTGGGGTGTCATTTGAAAGAACACCCAATTTGGAATTCGTTGCAGTTTTTTTTAGAATTTTGCGGTGCTCAGTTTTTGAGTTATTGTCGAAAAAGTGCAAAGTTCAGACCGTTCCCCCCCCATGCGTTTCGACACTAATTGACAGAAAAATTTGTAAAAATTCACAGAGTTAGAAAATTTGCTAAATTTTGTACGAAAACTATAGCGAAGTCTCCAATAATTATATTTCTGTGTGTTTAGAGGACCGGGGTAGAGGGGGTAAAAAAAACTTTTTTTGACCCAAGCGAGTGGGGTGTCATTTGAAAGAGCACCTAATTTGAAATTCGTTGCAGTTTTTTTTAGAATTTTGCGGTGCCCAGTTTTTGAGATATTGTCGAAAAAGTGCAAAGTACTGACCGTTCCCCCCCATGCGTTTCGACACTGATTGACAGAAAAATTTGTAAAAATTCACAGAGTTAGGAAATTTGCTAAATTTTGTACGAAAACTATAGCGAAGTCTCCAATAATTATATTTCAGTGTGTTTAGAGGACCGGGGTAGAGGGGGTAAAAAAAACTTTTTTTGACCCAAGCGAGTGGGGGTGTCATTTGAAAGAGCACCTAATTTGGAATTCGTTGCAGTTTTTTTTAGAATTTTGCGGTGCTCAGTTTTTGAGTTATTGTCGAAAAAGTGCAAAGTCCACCGTTCCTCCCCCATGCGTTTCGACACTGATTGACAGAAAAATTCGTAAAAATTCACAGAGTTAGGAAATTTGCTAAATTTTGTACGAAAACTATAGCGAAGTCTCCAATAATTATATTTCTGTGTGTTTAGAGGACCGGGGTAGAGGGGGTAAAAAAAATTTTTTTTTACACAAGCGAGTTGGGTGTCATTTGAAAGAACACCTAATTTGGAATTCGTTGCAGTTTTTTTTAGAATTTTGCGGTGCTCAGTTTTTGAGATATTGTCAAAAAAGTGCAAAATTCAAATAGTTCCCCCCCATACGTTTCGACACTGATTGACAGAAAAATTTGTAAAAACTCACAGAGTTAGGAAATTCGCTAAATTTTGTACGAAAACTATAGCGAAGTCTCCAATAATTATATTTCTGTGTGTTTAGAGGACCGGGGTAGAGGGGGTAAAAAAAAACTTTTTTTGACACAAGCGAGTGGGGTGTCATTTGAAAGAACATCTAATTTAGAATTCGTTGCAATTATTTTTAGAATTTTGCGGTGCCCAGTTTTTGAGTTATTGTGAAAAAAGTGCAAAATTCACACCGTTCCCCCCCATACGTTTCGACACGGGTTAACAGAAAAATTTGTAAAAATTCACAGAGTTAGGTAATTTGGTAAATTTTGTACAAAAACTATAGCGAAGTCTCCAATAATTATATTCCTGTGTGTTTAGAAGACCGGGGTAGAGGGGGTAAAAAAAAACTTTTTTTTACCCAAGCGAGTGGGGTGTCATTTGAAAGAACATCTAATTTAAAATTCGTTGCAATTTTTTTTAGAATTTTGCGGTGCCCAGTTATTGAGTTACTATTGAAAAAGTGCAAAATTCAGACCGTCCTCCCCCTCCATACGTTTCGACACTAAATGACAGAAAAATTTGGAAAATTTCACAGAGTTAGGAAATTTGGTAAGTTTTGTATGAAAACTACAGCACAGTTTTTGAGTTATGGATAAGAAAGGGCTAAATTCAGATCGTGCCGCCGCCTATCTTTCGACGATGACTGACTGAAAAATTTAAAAATATTCACAGAGACAGGAATATTGGTAAATTTTGAATGAAAATCATATCGAAGACTCAAATAATTATATTTCTGTGTGTTTATGGGATGGGTGTGGGGAGGGAAAAAAACCATTTTTGACCCAAATGAGTGGGGTGTCATATGAAAGAGCACTTAATTTAAGAAATGTTAATATTTTTTTAGAATTTTGCAATGCAGAGTTTTTGTGTTATTAAAAAAAAAATATTTTTAGTATGTAGCCTTTCCACACCCCTAAATTTCAACACTCGATTGACCGAAAAAATAATCAAATTTAATCCATTTACAAGCTGGTGTAATTGAATCTTTTTTAAGTTACCAAAAACATCTATGGATAATATTTAACCTGAATTAACATTTTTTTTGCCATTTTTGATCAATGTAGATTTGATTGTAATTTACTATTGACATTTACAATTTAACATTTATTTTGTTATGTGTCTATGGTCTGAAAATATAAGGACATTACAACACAGCTTTTTGTCAATAATTTTTGATATTGTGTTCTTTTACATTCACGGCACCCTTGACGAGCGAATTTTATTCGCACTTGTCTGACTTTTTGAATTACAATTAATATAATTATATTGCTACAATTCTTACAAAACAGCGACGAGTTACAAAATACAATTTAATTCAAATCGTTTAAGTCATCGTTATCAAACATGGATTATAATATAATTTTGATGCAAATGGTTGATACAACGACAACAAATAAAATACGTGTAAAACAATCCTAAGGTGATTTTAAGTATTTATCAAATGTTTTTTTGTAAATAAATTTTTTATTAGTCTGGAAAAGTCTAGACATTAATTAAAGTTAAACAGAGTTTGGTTGCTCACTGCGCCGAGATTTTCTCGGCGCCGTTTAACATTGGTCAGCCGTTTAAAAAAATACATTAACAAAATTTTTCCCTTTGTGATTTAATCGGTAATTTGGAATGTTGCAAGGTTTTTGAAAACTATGTATGAAAACTATGGTTTGTGATATTACTAAAAGTTGACGGTGTAATTGTATTGGCAACTTTGCTTGTGGTTTAATTTGATATGTAGTGTGATCGATCACCATTGAATGACCTATTCCGTTTGACATTGATAAAAGCTGCGTTGTGAACAGTACTGCGATAGTTTGAACTATCTTGGTGCTATCTATGTCTTCGATGTTATTTTCGATTAAGTTTCGATTTGATTTCGATTAAGTTTCAATATTAAAAGACTTCCGAAGAGAGGGTTAACTTATTTTGCTTAAATATGGCTTCAATGAAATACAAAAATCATTTATTTAATCTCAATTTCTTCTTCTATACAATATTTCAAAACTAAAATCACAGTCATATTGTTTCCAAGAAAAGAATCAATGCAAAAACATTAAATAAAAAAACGTGCTAAATAATGACGTTGATTATTTCTAGAGTTTTCAAGAGTTCTAGAATTTCTAGAATTTCTAGAGTTTTCTTTGTAAAACGTTTTTAATTTAGCTCGAATTATCGAGAAAATAAGCAGAATGGTATTTAGGAAACCCTATTGAAAAATGACAATTTATTTAAATAAAACTGCGATAGTGTAAATAGTTTAAGTGAAATGCGATTATGTTATAAAATTTAATTTTAAACGAAACGCTGTATCATGAACATAAAACCGTGTAAATAGAAGTAAAGTTAATTGTTGTTGTGGCACATTTTGAATAATTGCTACTACACAGCACATTTTACAAAAAAAAATATAAGGCTGTCGAAAACAGTTAATATTTTTATTAATATGGACTACAAAATTGCTCAAGTTGAACATGAACACAGACGATAAACCCAATTAATTTGCTGTATTCGAACATAGGATTAAGCGCAGCTCGATATAATCGTAAAGTGTCATCTTTCTGAATAAATTTGAGGCTATTCTTCTATGTGGTTTGAAAAGTAGTAGAAAAAACAGCACATGTCCAGACACCATATTCCGTCAAAGCGAATATTTTTGAAATAAAAGTTGCCTGAAAATTTGTGTTCTTTTTATTACAAACAATCATTTTGCGTTTTCTTTATCCATAATGATAAGTATTACTTCTGAGCACTTCTGTATATTTTTTTTTCAAGTCGCCTGATCTAATGTTAATATTTTAAGGATGTAATTCTACATTTTTTTTATCTTGTTATTTCTCTGGCGCATGCTAAGTTAGTTCTGGTCCATTTTCAATAAAAATTGTATTCGTTTTCGAGGAAGGCACAAGTTAGGATAAGCAAAGTTAATTCGTACGTTATTGTTCTTATTTTGTCTCCTACTGTTTCTATTTTGAAACCCATTTTTTAAAGAATTGAACAATAGAAAAAACATGTCAAAATTATTTTGTTTCTAGCATAATATATAAGACAGGTTAAATCTAATACCTCAAGTAAAAAATTAATTTATCTATAGAGTTTAACAAAAGAATCAAATTGTAAAATTTAGTGGCGTTAGCTCACAGAAAAAAAAGAATTGTTATCTCGCATGTAGTAATTAGATTTACTTGTTTGAAAATAAGATTAATTATTTTTCGTAGAAGCAACAAGTGAATTTTACAATTTTAATAGCATATATTCTTTGTTTCTTAGAACCTTTTGTTAAAATTATCCAATATCATTTTTTTAATTTTCCCATGTCATTTACAAAAAGAAATGTTACGGATTGAGAACAATATCATTTCTAAATTATTTGGCACCAGACAATTTGGTTTGACAACAAAAGAAAAAACAACAATGGATACCTGTTCAATCTAAACCTCATCGAGTAAATAAAATTGCATTAACTTTTTTGCTGACCTGTTGTATGTTGTTTTTTTTGCTTTAAAATAAATAGATTGATAGAAAAATAAAGAAACCTGTAAAACTACAAAGATAGAACTAATATACTCTGCTATTTATAAAGAGCTAGGGGGTATCCTGCGGGATCGTTTACATTTTCATATAAACATAACGTACCGGTTTCTGAAATGCAATGTTGTGTTTCTGTAGAGCTGCTGAAAAGGTTTCGGGGTTCGATTCACTTTATTCTTTTAACGACACCCAATCCTTTTCCATTAACATTTGGCCCCAAAAATCTTTTAGAGAATGAGTCTGTCAGACTTCTAGGAGTTGAGATTGAAAATAATATGAAGTGGAATTCTCATATTTTTAATCTGGCTAAGAATGCTGTTCAAAAGTTAGGATTTTTGGGGCGATGTCGTAAGTTTTTCGATAGCGAACAACTTCTTTTAGTTTATAAATCTTTTATACGTCCCTGCATGGAATACTGTTCTCACATATGGGGTGGAGCATACTTGACTAGTCTAAATTACCTTGATTCTGTACAGCGTAGAGCTATTAAACTCATTGGTAACCCAAGTCTTACTAACAGTCTTGATTCCTTGCAGCACAGAAGAAATGTTGCTGATTTGACTATATTTTATAAATATATTATGGATAAACGAGCTTCTGAAGAGATCAAATCGATTTTACCTAAATCAGCAAACCTTTCGCGTCACACCAGAGCAAACGTAGCAGCGTATCCCTTTACAGTTCAAATAATTAGGTGTAGAACTGTAGCCTTCCAACGTGACTTTTTCAACAGAGTCTCTCATCTTTGGAATGCCTTACCTTTCTGGGTTTTCCCTGATGAATTTAATCCTCAAGGCTTTAAAGTTAACGTTCATAAATTTCTCAGAGAATCTTAATTTGCATTCCATTCTTATCCCTAGTTGGCATGGTATCTTCGGATATTCAGAGACGTTAATTTATAATTTATTATAATTAACACTAAACATGCCTAACTTTAAATAAAAAAAAAAAAAAAAAAAAAAAATTCACTCTCGTGACGAGATTGAGACAACATCTATTTGATCTATTTAAAAATAGAACTATTTTTCAGAGCAAGTAAATAAATATCTTTGATAGTTTATTGTATTACGAAAGTGAAATATAGGTGGTGTTGAAGCCAGGATGCATCCATGATTTCTAATTGGATATTTTTCAAATATTTATACAAAACATACCGAAATATCGTGCATTAGATATAATAAGTATTAAAAATTAAAATAATGCCTTGATTGAGCATTAGCAACGAAGTTAAACTTGGCTCAAAAAAATCAAATTCAACATTGTTGTGCTCCTTTTGTGAATATAGTGAATGCAAAATCAAAAATACTTTAAAATCTAGGCCATACAGCTCATATTAACCCTAACAAATTCCTTCTTGATAGTTGCGGTTGTCACCCATGGTTTTCCTTTTAGTAGCCTAATCAACAAGAAATGTGACCGAATTCACACTTTTTATTGAAAAGAGCTTTAGAGTTCGATTTACTATTAAAAGTTAAAATATTCTATGAAGCATCAGAGAAGAACAAAAAGTTTCTCTATGTTTATGATACTCATTAGCTTAAAGATCACTTTTCTTTCCTCGAACCCACTCCCAATATGCTGTAACATGGCTATTGTCTACGTTTATTATGATTACCATTCGCTTACTTAAAAAGCTGATGTTACTCGGGTTCCCCTTAAAAACTTTGGGTGAAAAACATGCACTTCTCTCCCAAGGTGTATAATCTGTTATTTTAGTCTAATAAAGATATTTTATTGAACTAAAGGAAACGAATCAGACTTTAAATAAAATTAATTTAAAATCTACTTGGTGTCAGAAGTGGGTGAGACCAGAACATCAAAAATCACGTATAGATTTTTTCAGTTCTAATATTGCTCCATTAAAACAATACAGTGAAAATTTTAAACATATGAAGGATGCTCATAGATTTAAATGCTATATATGGTTGTGGTGAACGAGGTCATACAAAGCGAGAGTATCAAAATAAAGAACAAGGAATAAAATGTTTTAAATGCGGAAACCAGAGGCATTTAGCACTGAGCTATATAAAAAATATGCGTGGTATCGAACCCAATGTTAAGCCAGTATGCGATAAACATAGAACAAATAATTTAAAACAATTTACGATGAACGGTATTGCACTTCTAGGTTTCGTAGACAACGGCAGCGACTTAAATTTAACGAATAGTGCTCCGATTCCAAAAAATATTTTTAAATTTTTGAGGGGGTCGGATCGAAAAACTTTTGTTTTTTTTTTTTCAAAAAAAAGTTTTGTTCTTTTTCGATGCAAAATAATATTTGAAGGAAAAAAATATCCAACAGTCTTAAATCTGGTTGCGAATGACATAATTTCATACGATATTATTCTGGGCAAGGAAATACTTAAACAAACAATCACAACAATAACTTCTGATCAAGTAATTGTCAGAAAACTTATACCGGAAAAATGTATGCTAGTTGCTGAATACGGTGAGTACTCGATAAAAGCTAATCATATCGAAAATAAAATTTGATAAGCTTTTGTTTTATTTATATATTCAAAAAAAGTGATATTCAAAAAAAGTTATATTCAAAAAAAGTGATAAAAATCAAACCATTTAAATCATACCAAATTTATTAAAATCGACCTTAAGGTTTCGATCACTAGGTAATCAAGAGAATTTTTTAACACTAAATATTTTTCTTATCAATATAATTACATGAAAATCACTGTTAAAAATGAATTTTGCGAAAACAACCGAGGTTTTACGGTCGTCAGAAAATACATATATAACTCGGATGTTTCACGCAAAAATCAGCTGTATCTATTAATACTGATACAAATTACATTAATCTAGTGTTATTAACAAATACGTACAAATTAAAACATATGACTAAAAACAAATTAAAATGATAAATATTTTCAAAGATGCAAAAAAACATATTAAAATTTTTAAGAAAATTAGTGAAAATTTTTTCTACTTAATTACGTATAGCTAACACTTTAAAAATAAATTGAATTAAAACAATAATTATATAATTTACCATTGATACAAACATATAGATTAGCTTTGCTCATTGACATGAAACAGATGCAACAGAGGAGACTTTACATTTCCCAAGTCGCTGTTCAATATGTTCTTTGCCTTATTTTTGTGAATGTGGAGGGCTTCCAAATCTCAATCTCTGTTTATTGAAAACTTCCTCAACCAAAGCTATCTCTGTCTCATATGTTTCATGCCCTTCGTTCTCCAACATATGTTTAGCTACACTAGAAAGCTCACTGTGTCCAAGATGGCAGGCCCTTTCATGTTCGCTGGATCTAACTTCCAAACATCTACATGTCATGCCAAGGTATTCTCTGTTACAATGCTTGCAGGTAATTTTATAAATACCTGATTTGGACATTTCAGGTGTTTTATCTTTCAATGTACCAAGGTGTTGTTTGATTGTGTTGTTATTACTATGAACAAGTTCTATTCCATGGTTTTGGTAAACAGGTTTCAAATATTTGGTAACAGTTGGATAATAAAACAAACTTCTCCTTACGACAGGTTCAGTTCTCATGTTTTGGGGTTGAAGGGTTGTGAAATCTGATAATTCTTTTCTACGCTTATGCTTATTTATTATATTAAGCACTGTCCTCTCCTCATACCCGCTTATTTTACCTATGCGTTTGATAACTTCAACTTCCTTATCGTGGTTTTCTTTCAACATTGGTATGTTTACCAAACGATGAGCCATAGAGTGAAATGCTGCCATTTTGTGTTTGTAATGGTGATATGAATCGTTAGTAGTAAAACGTTCTGTACTGGACGGTTTTCTGTATATTTGAAAATGAAGGTCACCATTAACGTTTTCAACCATTGTGTCCAAAAAAGCAATTTTGCCATTATTTTGTCTTTCACAAGTGAATTTTATAGTACACTGACTATTGAAGAATTCCTTAACACGTTCAACTTTTCTGCTATTGGTTATAGCGAATATATCGTCTACATATCTGACATAAATCCTAGGAAAAATTGAATTCTTTTCCAATTGTGTTTCAAAGTAACACATGAAGATTTCAGCTAAGAAACAACTTAAGGAATTTCCCATTGCTACCCCATGGGTTTGTTTATAAAATTTATTTCTAAAGACGAAGACGTTTTGATGCATACAAATTTCGGTTAGTTCGATGTACATATCTATTAAATCACTGGGTGTTTCATTTTCTTCTAACCAATATCGAAGATAACGAATAGCTTCGGGGACTGGAATGCTGGGATATAACGAAGTAACATCGTAAGATACCATCTCCTCAGTTCTTCTTATTCTAACATTTTTAATTTTCTTTAGAAATTCCAAGGTGTTTTTTACTGATTTACCTTCCGGTGGTCTTAACGTTTAAAAAAACCCTAATAAGCGTTTGGCGATATTTTGTGTCGGTGAACTAACGTTTGATGATATTGGTCTAATTTTCAATTCATCGTCGATGGAGACTAATTTATGGAGTTTGCCTAAACCACACAAAGCTAGTAACCGTGGATTGCTAACTTTCCATTGTCTCAATTCGGTTTTAGGATTATTGCACAACTTATGTTGATTTGTCTTTAAAATTACATTGACTTGTTTAACCATTTCATTAAGAGGGTTGCTACAAAACTCTATGTAAGGTCCATCTGATATCAACTTTAGAAGTAATTCGTCATATTCTTTTTCATCTAAAATCACTACATTATTGCTTTTGTCCGTTTTTGCGATCACAATTGGTTTCTTCCTTAAATTATTTGCTGTTTTGTGTAGATCTATAGCTTTTTGGTTTTTCCTGCTAATGGATAACTCTCTTCTAATGACATGCATCGCTGCGTGGTTAATATCATCCTGAGCTTCTTCGGGCAAGTTTGTCACAGAAGCCATGATGTCCACACATAACTGTTCTATTGGAGGTTTCAATGGTGGTAACGCAAATTTTAAACCTTTATTTAGCAGAGCGTTTTCTTCTTCAGTTAATGTAATCGATGAAAAATTCTTGACAAAACCTTAAGGTCGATTTTAATAAATTTGATATAATTTAAATGGTTTGATTTTTATCACTATTTTTGAATATTTGATAAGCGGTTTTGAAAATACTATGTTCCAAACAAATCGGTGATAAACGAAAGAGTCAAAACGAAAAATATACAGGGGCTGAAATCTCAAGCTCTGAGATATCAAGACTTCGGTCTGGGTTAAGGATTTTGATATAGCTTTCAGTAACAAAATTTTATGAGGTTTTAGCTTTGGGCAGCGATGTATATCAAAAATAAAATTCTAAAAATTCAAGCTTTTTCCAAAAATTCTAAAAATATTCCAAAAATTACAACAAAATCTACAATTGAAACTTTTTCCAAAATTCTGATAATATTCCATTGGAATATTTTATAGCAGAAACTAATCTTTATAACAGAATTATAGCAAAATCAAATATACAATTTTTTTTTCAAAATTTCAAAAATATTTCAAAAATTGTAATAAAATCAAAAAATTCCATGTTCAATTACATTTGATACAAATAATTAATTTAATTTTTTTCTAAAAAATTTCCTAAAAATAAATTATTTTTTTTAACACACACCGGTACAGTTATCGAACACAACGTTTGAGTATACCTTGAGTATACCTTTTTTTAGAAAAAAAAATTTTTTTGAAATCCCTCCAGCGGTTTTCTAGATTATCTAGGTAATGACGGCCGGCCGTCCGGCACACAGACATACATTTTTTTTGCTTTTTTAAGATCAGTAGGTCCTAAAACGTCAAGAAATGCCAAAAAAAATGGGGGTAAAAATCTCACTTCTTGCCCGAGAATGTCTTTCAGACCGAAGTAATGTTGATAACCACAAAAATACCTGTCGCACAGGAATCAAGGTGACTATCTCTTTTAGGAAAATCGGTTGTTCAAAACCAAATATAAAGTTGAATGACAAATAAGATAATACAACAAGTCAACACAGCACAACTGAGTATGCTACTCCAATTATACTTGCAAATCGAAAGGATGGAAGCAAAGGTCTCTGTATTGATTATAGAAAATTTAATGCAATTATCAAAACATAGAGGAAATTCCAGAAAAGAATCGAAGAAGTTATAATTTACGGCGTAAACGGACTTCAATCTATCGTTTGAGCAATTGGATTATAATAAGACGAACACAACTCTACTTCTCAACAGACTCAAAAAATGGGCAGCCATTTAATTTAGGGCTACTACTAGCAATCCCGCCGATAACAAAATGCATCTTAGCGTTTCTACTACTAGCAAGAAAACTTAAAAATTCTAAGAAAACAGTAACTGTGTTGATGTTTTAAAATTTTGGTATACCATTTAATACATGTTTTCCTAATTGTGATGCCGCCATATATATTACAATTACTATTTTTAAATTGGTTTATTAGTATGAAGTCGGTTCATGTTGTATTAAAATTCAATTCATTCAAATAAGAGATAAAAACAAATTAAACTATCATTTAACATTCTCTACCCAATGCACCAACTCCCTTTATCCCTATTGAATAAAATGATAATTTGTCAATGGTATTTTCCTTTTAATGATTCTTATCGTTTAACAAATTCCTTCTTAAAAGGATTAATTGAAAGACAAATTATCATTCAGTGTTCAAAGAAATTGCCGATCAATTAGAGAAGGATAGTGGCAAGTTGAACTTTTTTTTTATAATTTTATCACTTCTGTTTCAAAAAAAAATGTAAAACCCTTATTAGGTTAAGTACATATTGTATCAAAAGGATGATCAAAACTAGTTAAATGAGCGGCTTCTGTTCAATAAATAAATTTGTTTATCTTTATTAAAAGGATTTTTATGCTACACTTTGACGATCGTGCGTTTGATCTCAATTTTTTATTGTCGAGGTATAATACAGACACTCTTAATTTATCATAAATAATTTAAATCAGCTCAAAGATTATTTTGATACAAACTTACTACACAAATTATAAACTTTCTAAATAACTGAAAAATCTGAACATTTTAGAAACCAAAATAGAATTTACAGTGGCTTAAAATTTCTTACTTTATATAAATTGAAATATTGAAAAAAATTCTTTGATTTCCTAGTGACAATGGACAATGGATAATGGAAATGGTACAATAGTAAACAGTAAGAGTCACGGTACTCGCAAAAACAAGTAAAGTATTGAGAAAAGTATTTTAGAAGCAGTATAGACAACAAGCAAAGTTTTGTCTGTGGCATCTTTATCATTTATGTGCCTTGAACAACAGTTCATCTAGAACAGTCTGAAAGACCTCTGTGGTACAACAAATTGCATTTGTTATATGTTGAGAACCAGAGTAACAGACCAATTTTTCTAAGGATTGCAAGGCCGTGGATTGCAAAAGCAATCATGAAACTACAAAAGGATTTGGTTTTGTGACATGCTATGTGGAGTACAGTGGTGGACCTTACGAATGACTAAAATGCAGGAATTCATTTCGGTTTTTGATTTTTTTTTTTACTTCGGTCTGAAAGACCCAAGTATTACATTCATGAGCCAAAAGTGAAATTCTTACCCCCACTTTTTTGGCATTTCTCAACGTTTTAGGACCTACTGATTCTAAAAAAGCAAAAAAAAAATGTATGTCAGTCTGTCGGCCGTCCGGCCGTCCGTCATTACCTACGAAATCTAGAAAACCTATAACGGATTTCAAAACTTTTTTTTTTCTAAAAATAGGTATACTCAATGGAAAGAGCCGAAAGGACGATGTGTTCGATAACTGTACCGGAAGTGTGTTAAAAAGATCGTCAAGTTTGTCAAAACTAGGAAATTTGCATATTTTTTGCTTAAAAAACGTCCATTTTAAGTGATTACGAGTAGGAACATTGATTTTGGAGAAATCTTGATGGTTGGGATTGGTATGTGAGACCGAAATCTAGATTATTGCATTATAAGTTAGTCAGAAAGATGTTGTCAAGTGTGTCAAAAGGAAGATTTTTATTTATTTTTTCACCCAATTTTTTGGAAAAAAAATAAAATTAATAATATGTATGACATGAAATTTTATTATTATTATAGAGAATTATGGCATTATAAGTTTGTCAAAAAAATAATGTCAAGTGTGTCAAAAAATGATTTCATTTACTTTTTTAGCCAATTTTTTGGAAAAAAAATGTAACTGTTTTACGAAGTAAATGTAATTGAAAATGAAATTGGACATGGAAATTTTTGAATTTGTCATAGTTTTTGAAATATTTTTGGGATTTTGAAAAAGTTTGTATTTTTGATTTGTTAATAATTTTTGCAATATTTTAAGAATTATGGAAAAAGTTTTAACTTTTGGTTTTGTAAGAATTTTTGGAATATTTTTAGAATTTTGAAAAATTTTAAATTTTTGATTTTATTATAATTTTTGGAATTTTGAAAAAAGTCTGAATTTTTGATTTTGTAATAATTTTTGCAATATTTTTAGAATTTTGGAAAAGTTTGAATTTTTAAGAATTTTTGGAATATTTTTGGAATTTAGAAAAAGTTTAAATATTTGATTTATTCTAATTTTTGGAATATTTTTGGAATTTTGAAAGAAAAATGAATTTGTGATTTTGTAATATTTTCTCGAAACGCTAAATGGAGAGGTTTTTGAGTAGTTTGCTGAGTGTATCATCTTTTCACTAAATTATGTTAAATTATGATCTGTTATAATTTTCCGGCATCGTACTGATGTTTCGTGTTAGTTTTGTAATAAATTTCTAAACAGAGATAAAAAAGTACATGTACTTTAACAAAGAGTTATGTTTGATATACATCGCTGCCCAAAACTAAAAACCATGTCCTCATAAAAGTTGTTTGCCGTTGTCAAAATCCTAAGCCCAGACCGAAGTCTAGAGATATCTCAGAACTTTGAAATTTCGGCCCCTCCATATTTTTTTCACTTGAACTAATTATTGAAAATACTTGTTTTTAAACATTTTTGCTAATTATAAAGCGGCTAGAATTATTTCTTTTTAGTTATTTATTTATTCTGCGACAAAATGTGCGTGTTCATTCGTTCGCCATTTTTCTTAGTAAATTTTATGCATGATGTCTTCATAGCAAGCTGCTCCGACGTTGACATCTCGGAGACATCTCAAGCCGCTCCGCATCTACAGCACTTAGAGAAAGTTTTCAATTGCTTAACTGAATATGACATAAATAATAAAGCTTCAAAATGCATCTTCGGTCTAAAATCACTTGATTTGTTGAGCCACTCTATTTCGTAAAACGGCAGACACTTATTGAAAGAGAGAGTTACTGCCATCTCCAACTTTTAAGCTCCAACATCAATCCATCAAATGCAACAGCTCGTAGGCGTATGATGAATTATTATCACCACTTTATACTACGATTATCCAAATCATTAGCGCCTATTCACGTGGATATTTGGCATCACTGATAAAAAAGGCGAGAAGCTTCTTGGCCAAAAGATTGTAATCTGTAATCTTTTATCAAGGTTAAAGAATATATTTCAACTCAACATGCAGTTCAACAAAACATCAGATGCCTCGAACACCGCAGTCGGAGCGATACAGTACTATATTGAACGCTGCAATAGTACTATACTGAATGTTAGGAGTCACCTGCATTTGTTTTCCAGAAGATTTACTTCTACTGAAACAAAATATTCTGCGTTTGATAAAGAGCTATTACCAATCTATCACGCTATTAAGCCTTTTCCCTATTTTCTTGAGAGACAAAATATTTCTGTTTATACTGATCACAAACCTCTTATCACAAGAATTTCGTTCAAAACATTAAGAAATCCACGACTTCTACGTCATCCAGATTTTGTTGCACAGTGCACTTCAGATATACGACACAACAAAATTAAGGACAACGTCATTAGAGATTACTTATCCCTTTCTAGTGAAGAAACTTCTACAGAAATCTGCACTTCCACTTGCAACTCGTGAAACCTACCGAAATTGCGACAAGAGAACGATGATCGAAATTGGTTAGTCCTGGAAAATCGTCCAGAACATCAAAAGATGAACTTAAGTTCACACAACCATCAGGCAACAATGACAAAATCTGGTGCGAGACAACATCTGGTTAGAATCCTTTGTTCCGCGTATGATTCATAAAATGAAAATAAAAATAAAACCCAATCAGAAAACAATCTTCGACAGCCTATATTGTTTATCTTATCCTGGCATATATGCTACGCGTGCACTAGTTATATTCAAGTAATTTCGACCGCGAATGAATGTCGACACACGGTTGTACTCTAAATCATGTGAATCGTGCCAATAATTCACGGCAGCCACACAAAATCTGCAATCGGAAAATTTGAATTACCTAAAGGAAAATTTGACTATATTCACATCGTTGGATCACTACCGCAATTCAAATTTGTACAGCAATTTCAACAATAGTGGATGGCTTGACAAATTGGTAAAAATCATAGACGTCCTTGATTGTTATAGATATAGATCATTTCATTTTCATATTTCCACGGTTATTACGACAAGTCATGGCGGACAATTTGAATCCCATCTGTTCAAAAATTTTATCGAATCCACGCAAGTGTTTACAATTTAAAAGCAAACGGTTCCATATTCAATTTAAAGAATCGTTTAATATATGGTTCAATACCATCAATTGGAGCACAGAACTCGCAATAGTATTACTCAGCGCATAATAACTTCTTCCAACGAAAAAACGAAGACTTCAACTGAACGCCTGCAGAACTAGTGTATGGTCAAACTTTAAAAGTCCCAGGCGAATTCTTTGTCTACTTTCCTGCAGCCAATACTTCTGATACTTTTGAGAATATTAGTAGATAACAAAGTAACATGCGGGTTTTCATCTTTACTTCTCACTGCAACCACATCAGACCGATATCTTTATCACTGAAAATCTTAATAAGT
Source organism: Diogma glabrata (assembly GCA_963693315.1). Classification (NCBI taxonomy): domain Eukaryota; kingdom Metazoa; phylum Arthropoda; class Insecta; order Diptera; family Cylindrotomidae; genus Diogma; species Diogma glabrata. Next base: position 164,924,999 of record OY856187.1, read on the forward strand.
GTACACATATTTTTCCGAGTTGACAAAACCTTATGAACGGTCGTTTACAATTGCACGAATTTTTCATCGTGGACATTTACAGCAAGCCGTCGTGTTATGCGTTATAAATTGGACTCTGTTCAAAAGCGGGCTATACAAATTGTGGGTGATCGAGATTTGACATCAAAACGTGATTCCCTACAACATCGTCGCACTGTTGCTGACCTCGTTGTTTTTTACAAATATCGTCATAAACAGTGCTCAGATGAAATCAGCAGCATCATGCCTCAAACTTTTTCTTACCCACGTTTCACTCGGCAATCGGCTAGCGCAACCAGTCAAACAGTCGAGATCCGCGTTGTCATACTGGCAGATCGCAGAAAGACTTCTTTGTCCGAACTGCATACAAATGGAATAGTTTGCCGGAATCCATAGTCTCAGGTGGTTTCAATCCGCAGAGGTTTAAAAAAAGCGTTCATCAACACCTTAGAGCGCAAGTTGTTGTGTGACCTACGTCTTAAAAGGTATTTATGTGTTGTTGTTACTACCTATAACTAATGACTAATTACTAATATTAATTAGATCCTCTTGTGTAATATTGCACTTAGTACGCCTAAAAATGACTAAGATAGTCTACATAAGACGCATGGTGTTATTAGGAAAACTAAAACTGGAAAATGGTTGATATGAAATACCAAAATCAGTCATGACTTTCTTATCCCAAAGTTATACTGTGGGATAATCAGTTATGCCACAATCTGACGTGAGTTAGAACCAGTAGCATTTATAAAAGAATCAAAGAATCTACCTCCCCGCCCCCCCCCCCCTCCAGAACGACTTCAGGTTCTGTACTGGTGGATTGGAGGAAATGTATGCTTTGGTAGTTGGGTTTAAGGTTTAATAACCAACGAACCAAAGAGGTTTAATAACCAACGAACAGTCAAAGATATATTTCCATCCAACCGCCACACTGTTCTATTTTTCTTCCTTATAATATGACTACTTGGTATTTTTAATATCAACATCTGCAAATACGCATAACAACAAACATAATATTATCGACAATGCATTCCATTGTTCATTGTCCATACAATTAACAACAATATAAAGAATCTATTAATCCATTCTCCAACAATACGATTTTTCTTGATCGTATTGTTTCACGTTCAACATAACATTACCGATTTCTTTTATATTGATTCTGTTAAAACAAACATAAGTAAAATCTACATAATTGTATTTTTTACATTTTCGTTAATATTCTATGATACGATCTGTTTTTATTTAATGATTCAAGAGTCGTATTGGTTTATTGGTTGTATTAGTTTTCGTTAAAAATCATAAACGGGTTTTCATTTCTTTTATGTAATTAATACCTGAAGCAAAAACAAACACATTATAATTATGAAACAGAATGAAAATCCTAAACAAGTTTTTGTATTGCAATTTTGTAAAATAACATGGTGATTAATATGGTTGATCTCCAACTTTATACACGAAAAATAAAATTACAACGGAGCAGAAAATACGTATGCCTTCAATAATCATCTCCCTCACACCCATTCGCATTTTTTTTAATAAAAAAATAAGATTATAATAATTTTTTTTTTGATTACCGTGACCGAAATATGTTGTTATTGTGTAATTATGCAATTATGTAAATTATTGTGTTTTCGGATTTTTATGAAATATTTTATTAAATCAAATTTACGGAATAAAAATATTTAAAACTTTTATGTAATTTGCAAGTGTTTTTATTGCTATCAAAATTAATTCATATGGAAACAATTTTAAATTTAAATAAATAAATTGGATTAAACTACGTCATTTAAGTTTTAAAGTTTTTATAAAGCTGGAAGAATTTTTGGACATGCAATTAAATATGCTTGCATAGCACACAGTACGTTTGAACACATTGGTGATGTAGTTATTAATTCAGGACCATCAATGGACATTATATTCAGATAATATACTACTAACTGAATGATTTTCCGTTCTATTTATTCGTATAGAACGTGGTGATATAATAATAGCAGTTACCAACAAATCCAATAGTGCATATATGCAGAAGAGTTGTCGTCGCAAACATAATTCAAAAGTTGAATACAATTATGAAACTGATGCAAACAATTTCTATGAATCCAATGACCCAGACCATTTTGGGAAATATAAAATAAAAATTGGAAGGAATACATATATACGACATACAAGGACGAAAGTCGTGTTAACGCTGGCTCTTTCAATCAAGCGAACACCAAAATATAATAAGTTAAGGTTAGATTTTATTTTTATATTCCATTTTAATTACTAGATTATTTGAATTAATTGTTTGAATTATGCTTAGACCAAATGGTCTTATAAATTAGAGTTTTTATATTAGAGATTTTTCCGTGCCTGATCCATACATTGGTGTATCATTTTTAAATATTTAATTGGATAAATAAATGCCTTAGGCATCTATTTTTAATTTGAAAAGCCCAGGCCTTACAAATCTATTGCGATGATCTATTTTAAAATAGAGGGAAAGCTCCTGTTCCACGTATGTACGATCTAATTTTTGCAACAATATTTTGCAAAACCATCATTTATTGTTCTACAAGTTGATACGTCTAGAAAAAAGTCTGTTTCCTAAAGTTTTGCATATGAAAGTTGTTTTAGATTGCTAGTCAACTTGATATCAAGAGTTTAAAGCTGAGTGAGACGATATAATAGATGATATAATAGAAAATATTGCACGGTTCAATTGTTGGCCGTTGCTTAGTTCCAAGGAGAAAATTACAATAATTCCATTATACATTCAAAAATTCGAAAACTGCATAGTCTTAAAGCAAACGAAAAACGTTAATTTTCTGTAATTGTTGATCATTACAACCTAAATAAAAAGTTTTGGATATAAAATCATGTAAGAAGCAAATGTTAAGATACTTTAAAAAGCAGTTAAATATTTTAACGAATGTTTATATTAATAAATTTAACACTAAAAGTGGAAAAAACCAGATTAATGCGTTTTCACAAAATATTTACCCAAAATACAACCCTATAATCTGGTTAGATCACCATAAAATCTTTTCAACAACCAACAAATGTCATATGATCCGTTGGTCATAAAAAAAAATAATAAAACAAAAAAATATTACAAACAAGCATGTGCTCGCACATAAAATTTACAAAAGCAAGTTTAAAAAAATAACAACAACAATATTATTATTTATGTTTATATTAGCCCATATCAACCCATAAAAACATAAAAAATGTCTAAAAAATTGTAATATTATATTAATTTCGGTTGTCATGACATGCAAATGAACATCATGTATGATATAAATTATAAATTATCTTTAAGGAAACAATATGCCTTATGTCACTCAAAAAAAACATTGTGGGTTATCTGTTTAATTCACTTGTTTTACCAAGAACTTGAATAAAATATTTTGTTAGGAGATAGATGGATCATGTCAAGTATTTACGAGTATGTTATAAATCCGATATTTTTTTAACCAGAGCGCGGCATATTTTATTAGGTTAGTTGAACAGTTATACAAAAATAATATTCTGAAGCAGTTATTTTTTGTTATTTTATTTATTTATTTATTAGTTATTGTTTTTCTCTAATTTTAAAAACAACATATTTTTGGGAGACTAGAACATATTGTCTCTGCCACATATAGTCTCATTGGACTATTAGGCAAGTGTTCAATTCAGATATTCTTATAAGAACTGATCGAAAAACTATTTGCTCACGTGTCTTTAAATTGTTAGTAAAAGAGTTGGTCGTTGCTATCTAAATTTCGCCCATTCAATAATTTTGATTTAATCGTCTTGTTTAGTACCTGGAGTTATTTCCAAATAGTTAGACTAATAAATTTTAGTAATTTTATCCCATCAATTTAAAATTTGAACACCGATTTTCTACCACACTGAAAAAAATTTATGTAAAATCAACAAAAAAATCCGTTGATTTTACATATGTATACGTATTTCTTTCTGTGAGTTCTGATCTTGTATAGGATCGTTGTTCTTTGTTGATTGTTCTTTAAATCCAACAACTGATGTCAGTTGATTTTATCTTATCAATAAATTTCATGTAAATTTAACAAATATATCTGTTGAAAACTACGAAAAAAACGACTCGATGTTAAAATAACAAATACGTTTGTTGAAATATTACTTCGGTCTGAAAGACCTAAGTATTACGTTCATGAGCTCAAAGTGAAATTCTTACCCCCACTTTTTTTTTGGCATTTCTCGACGTTTTAGGACCTACTGATTCTAAAAAAGCAAAAAAAAAAAATGTGTGTCTGTCTGTCAGCCGTCCGGCCGTCACAACCGACGAAATCTAGAAAACCGCTCGACGGATTTCAAAATTTTTTTTTTCTAAAAATAGGTTTACTCAATGGGAAGAGCCGAAAGGACGATGTGTTTGATAACTGTACCGGAAGTGTGTCAAAAAAATCGTCAAGTGTGTCAAAACAAGGAAATTTGCATATTTTTTGGTTAAAAAACGTTCATTTTAAGTGATTACGAGTAGAAACGTTGAATTTGGAGAAATCTTGATGGTCGAGATTGGTATGTGAGACCAAAATCTAGATTATTGCATTATAAGTTTGTCAAAAAAATGTTGTCAAGTGTGTCAAAAGAAAAATTTTTTTGATTTTTTTACCCAATATTTTGGGAAAAAATTAAATTAAAATTTTGTTTGAAATGAAGTTTTATTATTATTTTTGAGTATTATGGTATTAGAAGTTTGTCAAAAAAATGTTGTCAAGTGTGTCAAAAGAAAGATTTTTATATATTTTTTTACCTAATTTTTTGGAAAAAAAATAAAATTAATTGTTTGATTGAAATGAAGTTTTATTATTATTTTTGAGGATTATGGTATTAGAAGTTTGTCAAAAAAATGTTGTCAAGTGTGTCAGAAGAAAGATTTTTATTTATTTTTTTACCCAATTTTTTGGAAATAAATAAAATTGTTTGTTTGAAATGAAATTTTATTATTATTATTGAGAATTATGGCATTATAAGTTTGTCAAAAAAATGTTGTCAAGTGTGTCAAAAGATTTTTATTTATTTTTTTACCCAATTTTTTGGAAAAAAATAAAATTGTTTGTTTGAAATGAAATTTTATTATTATTATTGATAATTATGGCATTATAAGTTTGTCAAAAAATGTTGTCAAGTGTGTCAAAAGAAAGGTTTTTATTTATTTTTTACCCAATTTTTTCAGAAAAAAATAAAATTAATAGTTTGTATGACATGATATTTTATTATTATTATAGAGAATTATGGCATTATAAGTTTGGCAAAAAATAATGTCAAGTGTGTCAAAAAATGGTTTCATTCATTTTTTTAGCCAATTTTTTGGAAAAAAAATGTAGCTGTTTTTATGACGTAAATGTAATTTAAAATGAAATTGGACATGGAAATTTTTGAATTTGTTATAGTTCTTGAAATATTTTTGGAATTTTGAAAAAGTCTGTATTTTTGATTTTCTAATAATTTTTGCAATATTTTTAGAATTTGGGTTTTTTTAAAAAGTTTTAATTTTTGATTTTGTAAGAATTTTTGAAATATTTTTAGATTTTGAAAAATTTTAAATTTTTGATTTTATTATAATTTTTGAAATTTTGAAAAAAATTTCATTTTTTGATTTTCTAATAATTTTTGCAATATTTTTAGAATTTTGGAAAAACTTTGAATTTTTAAGAATTTTTGAAATATTATTGGAATTTAGAAAAAATTTAAATATTTGATTTTATTCTAATTTTTGGAATATTTTTGGAATTTTGAAAAAGTTTGATTTTATTTAATTTAACAATATTTTTGAAATTTTGATTATAATTTTCCGGCAACGTATTGATGTTTCGTGTTAGTTTTGTAATAAATTTTTAAACAGAGATAAAAAATACTTGTACTTTAACAAAGAGTTATGTTTAATATACATCGCTGTCCAAAACTAAAAACCATGTCCTCATAAAAGTTTTTTGCTGAAAACTATATCAAAATCCTTAACCTAGACCGAAGTCTTGATATCTCAGAGCTGTGAGATTTCAGCCCCTCCATATTTTAAGCTTATATTTATTTAACGAGGAAATGTTTTAAAATTTTTATAAATAATTTAAATAATTTATAAATACTTTATAACTATTTAAATTTTCATAAATAAAAATAAAATTAAAATGAAAAATTAAAAATTTTAACGTGTAAATAAAATTTTAAGCAGAGCAAAGAGCGCTTATATCAAATAAAATTGTAAACTCTGCTTGATTGATTTTTTTTAAACTCACCACACCATCATTACTTCATTTTTCTGTTTCAATTTTAATCTTTAAATGAACACTAACATATTTTTTTTGAAAATAGGTGTTTTTTATTTAGCTGAATTTACTTTTTGTAATTGATTAGATTCATTTCACAAAATTCTACTGAGCTGTTTAGAAGCTGTAGCTAAAGCTAAGTAAAAACTAACGTAAGCTAAGTAATAATTAACAGACATCTCTGTTGAAATAACCAAACTGTAACAACATGTCCTTCAAAAAAATTCAAAAGACAAATGTTTGTTAAATTTTACGTACAAATTTTTTTTTATTGATTTATTTATTTATTACAGCCATCCATATATTAATAAATTTGGCTAATACATCAATGAGAAAAAAAATACAATAGTTACAAAATTTACTATTAAATAAAATTAATAAAAGAAAGTAAGCTAAAAAGTCTAAAGGTTATTTACACATCTTTTAAAAATATTTCTCGATATCATGAAATCAAAGAATTCATAGACTTTATTCAAGATTCTCAAATAGGTGTTAATTGATTCAATAGAGCCATAATTAGTACTACTGAAATTAATTGCAAAAAATATACCACGTTGGCGAAGCTGCCGAGATGAAACATATATCGAATAATTCAATAAATTTGAGCAATCGATCCGACAACACAAAACATTTCTATAGCAAAATTCACATTTCAATTATATAAATCCCTGCCACCCTGTACATTGATGCAACAAATAATATTTTTGCTGTGGGACTCTACCTTAATTACGTAACGCGTTAAGGGGAAGGGACTCTTTAATTTTGTGATATTTTGTAACAAGTGGGAAGGGGATATAAACATTTTATGTCACATCCAATTATTTGCTTAATTAAACCAAAGTTATTAATCAATAAAACCGTTATTAATTGATTTTGAATTTTTCGTGGATTTTAATGAAAGTATTTAGTTTTATTGTAATAATGATTTGAATTATATCACAACCATGTATAACTTTTAACCACGTATGTATAACTTATAACTTTAAAAACTCACAAATTGTGACGTCAAGTAATTCATACAATTAAAAATTCGAAATTGTCAATTTTGAATATCGAATAACGAACGGTGCCTTTAGCATAAAATTTTACTGACGAAATAATTTTTTATTTATTTTTATGAAATGATTTCGTAGTTTTAAATTCATAATTTGCCATAATCGCAGCACTGTTTACAAGGTTTGATGTTTAAAACGTTTCAACTTAATTATTTTACATGTTTTCTATTTAATGTTTTTACTTTAATTATTTTATTAATTATTTTTGCTTTCACCCTTTTTCTTGGAAATAATGTGACGTTGATTGTAGTTTTGAATTATTGTAAAGTTATTGCAATTATGTATAATCGTAACATTACTCGCCACCTAAGCCTGTTTGTCCCGTACAGGTTTAAATCTCCCTTCTGATTTTTGAATTCAATTTTGTTTTCCTTTTCTTCTTTATCATGCTATGTAGAATTATTTTAGTTAATGTCTATCATTTTTTATTTGGTGTATTTGGTCTTATATGATCTACTCACGGCCACCATCTAATCAAATCCATTTGTCAATAGTTTCTTCTGTTTTGGTATATCCATTTTCTTTTTCTATTTTATTGTTACTAAAAGAAATTAATCACAACACCTTTAACTTGGATTGTCCCAAATAATTTTAAAAAAAGAACAAGTTCCAATAATGTTTATATTTATTTTTCTTTGTGTGCACATATAAATTCTTTTTATTTAATTGCGAAAATGTTTCACACGAATCCAAAATAATTAAACACTTTTCCAATAATATAGTTATCAATTTAAAGCATTAATTAATAAATTTTTATTTTCAGAAAAAATTGAAATATGAACTTATTTGATATAAGTTAACACGAGATCTCTCTTTTGATCAAAAACTGAATGCCTCTTTTTTATAATTTTTTGCAATGTCATCACATTTTTTTATTTGACAAGCTACATAGGGTGGTCACGTTTAATTTTTGTTGTTTTTGTTTTCGTTCGGTTGTTTGCATGAGAAAAAGGGTTTACACGGGTGAGACAATCTGTTGTTGTTGCTGCTTACCGTTTAAGTAAATAATTCGTTTTCAAATTAACTGTTTTGTGCCTGTTTCAACCACGACTCGAGTGACTCGTATTTACTAGGAAGGAAATACCCAACTGTAGAGTCGGAAGAAAACCCTGCTTCTACAGTTTTATGTCGGGAATCCTTTGAATTAGCGTTTGATAAACATTTGTCTGGGATCAAGGAGTCAACAGTGGCTGAAGCACGGGTGAGGGACAGATTCCAATACTCGCGAAATTCCAAGGAATCGACACTGAGTATTCAAATCTGAAACCCATCTGCACGTCAACATCATTGAATCCTCGGTACAAACCAGTGATTTGATACCTCTGAAGTGTGAACCCCAACGACAAAAACCAGACGAAAGAACCACCTTACCGACCGAAAAACATCACTACTTGATGTCTGTGACATGATGGACTCCAATACTCTTACCGCTCATGTATTCGCACTCGCAAAGCACGTTACCAATTTTTGCTTTAATTATAGCAGGTAAGAATTTTGGAGCCAATTTAGCAGAAAATTTCTTAGTCGCATCACTCAAGTGGTGTTGGCGAACAAATACACGTTGTTGTGGTGAGAACGTCCTCATCTTAGCTCGTAGATTGTAATTGGGTTGCGTTTTCTTGAATGCAGAATTCAGGTTTTGCTGTATGCGTTCTCTGAACATGGCCAAATGATCAGAACGATCCAACTCTTCACCAATGTTTTCACCAAGCGTGTGAAGGGTCATCATCAGGGTCATCATCAAATGATATGTTATTCCCATCTGATACTGGGTGCTGACCAAATAATAGGTAGTATGGTGAATAGCGTGTAGCAATATGTACGTGTAGCAATATGTACTGCAGCACGCAATGCATAGGCTATCTCTCCCAGTTGAGCATCCCATTTGGTGTGTTGGCCCTTCACGAAAGCTTGAATTGCGGCGAGGACCCACCTGTTAACTCGCTCGGAAGTATTTCTTTGCGGACTATAAACACCAGTTTTGATATGTTTGACGCCGAAATCTTATAACAAATTCTGAAACGATTTGCTGAGAAATTGTTTGCCGTTGTCGCTATGTAGATATTTTGGCTCACCATAGGCTAAGAATATGTCATTCTTCAAAAATGCATTCACCTTCGGCATCTCGAAGTGGTTTCACTAGTACAAACTTTGTGGAATGATCCAGAACAATCTGTATGACCGTATTACCAAGTGTAGAACGAAGGTACGGTCGCAGAAAATCTATATAGACTCTCTGCCATGGACGTGCTGTTTCGAATTGATATTGCATCGGAGGACGCTAAATATGATTCGTGGCTTTTTATTGTTTACATTTTTCACAGGACACAACAGAGTTGTGTACCTGTGACGCCATGCCCGGCCAAAAGTAGAGACGTCCGAGTAACTCCAACGTCTTCTTTATATCTCCATGAGCAGCAGTACTATCATTATGATGTTTGACGAAACATTCCCAAAGTCAACGGTTTTGGTAACCAGAGCTTCTACATAGGCACATCATTCGGAATCGCATCAGGTCCTAGTTCTATACGAATATACAGCTTATCATCCATAATTTTAACCAATGAAAATTCTTTGGGTGACGATTTTGGATTGGATAGTTCTAGAGTTGCCACTGCACCGAACAGTTTCTCAGTTGTTTTAAGGGAGACGAAATGAAGCCTTTTCAAATCTTTTTATCTTAAATTTTTTGGATTATTCGATTTTCAGTCAAAAATTATCTCGAGCGAAAAGTGAAAATCCTACCCCCACTTTTTGGTTTTTCTCAGCCGATTCTAAGAAAGCAAAAAAACCACTGGAGCGATTTCAATATGTTTAGGTAATGTTAATGGTAAGAACCGAAAGGACGATGGGTTGGATTAATGCACCGGACGTGTGTCAAAAAAATCATAGAGTGTGTCAAAACAGCAATTTTCATATTTGTTTTCAGTGGTAATGAGTAATAGCTTTGAATCTGAAGAAATCTTGATGATCGGCATCTGTATGTGAGACCAAGACCTAGATTATTGTGTTATAAGTATGTCGAAAAAAAAAATCGTTAAGTGTGTCAAAAGAATAAGTTTCATTTACTTTTTTATCCAATTTCTTGGAAATTGTAGGAAGAGTTGAAAAATATCAATTTGTTGCAGATGAAATGTCATTTTTAACAAAAATTGGAATTATTGGGGAATGTTTTTAAGTAATTTTTTGTGTCATTCCAGATTCCGCGACTTCTGGATAACAAGAAATGTTGGAAAATAAGTCTAATTTTCGATTAAGTTATAATTTTTAAAGTATTTTTTGAATGTTGAAATTTCAATCTTTGATTTTAGATTAATTTTTGGAATATTTTCAGAGTTTTGAAAATGTTAAAATTTTGGATTTTCTTATATTTTTTGCAATATTTTTGGAATTGTGGACTCGACCATAGGAGACAAATTTATGTCGGACAAAGCCACTCTCGTTTTCTAAAACATATTTCCATCGCTCACCAAAACTAAAAACAATGTCCTCATAAAGGCACTTCTCTGAAAACTATATAAAAACCCTTAACCCAAACCGAAGTCTTGATATCTAAGAGCCTTGAGATTTCAGCTACTTCATATTTTTTATTTTTATAGAACCGTTTTTGGTTAATTTTAAAATAACCTGTATGATGAAATATAGAATTCAAATTTGACTGAATGGAATTTATTGAAGAACTTTGTAACTTTAACGTCTGAGGGATTTTCTATATATTTGCATTTGCATTCAAATGAAATAATAAGCTAAATGGAAATCAGGAATATTACTTATTATTATGAATGTTTGAAAAACAAAAACATCAACTAAACCAATCTGTGTGGGTTTTCTAAATATAATCCAAATTAATCTGGTTACACTTCGTTTAACTACCACCTTAGAGAAATATACTACAAAGTGAAATAATTCCCTTGTGCTTATATTCATCAAATCCTAAAACATTTCAATCATTAATAATATCCCATCAATTATAACTCAATTATAACCTTAAAACCAACTGAAGACATTAATCTTATTTAAAACTCTGACATCCGATTTACACTTTGAAAAAAAAATTGGAACCAAAAATGTGTTTAAAGTATTTTATTTTTCATTTAAAAACATGTGATCATCACTCTACAAATTTTCAGAATGGAAACGTCTTTTCACTCTCCATAATTGAAAACATATTACCCTACAAAATAGTCATCAAATAGAAAGTAATTAAGATCCTTAAGTAAAACTTCTTGTTTTCTTAAAGGGAAAACGCCTCTTTTAAATTTTATGTTAATTTCAACATTTAAATATAATTGAGGTCATATATGTGTAGAGCTCAGATGCTTCTCACTTTTAACTATAACATAAAAATGGTGTGGTTTTTCTGTGCCGTCAAGCGGTCGGAGTGGACGGTAAAGTGGAAATTTGAGAAGAGCAAATAAAAAATATGGAAGTGTAGACTGATCGTTTGAAAGGTAATGAAATTTGTAAAAATTTATGAAAACATCTGATAATCATAATTTATGAAAAACTGGGGAGTGTTTTAACTGACAAGATGGTTATCTTTGAAATAGATATATTGTTAACAGAATGTAAAATTGATTCGTGATTGTGATTTACTAAGGCAATTTTTATAACCTTTGCAGTTAGAAAAATAAAAGTAAAAACAATTGGGGTATTCAATTGTGCATCTTCTTAACCGAAAATATTAGCACCAATGCTTCTTTTTTGATCTGGCCGTATGCTTTTTCTGCCGATTTTAATGATCTTCATACAAGATATATTCGTTTGATTGAACCGTCTGAATATTTGTACATAAAACAGGCACCGAGTTCTTAATTGCTACTGCTAGTATCTGCTGCCACTATAATTTCTTAAGAAGAATCATAGTGTGCCCGCAAAAGTTCTGAATTAATAATGTTTTTAGTTGATCAAAACTTTGTTGTTGTTGATTTCACCAGTTGCAAATATTTTTTTAGAAGTTAGTAAATTTTTCATGTTTGGTACAAACTTGGCTTAATAATTGATTGCACCTTGAAATGATATAACCACACTATTGTTTTGACCTAGAGCATATCTTAACATCAAATGGGAATCTGTTATAAGAGAATAACCCAAAATGCGTATTTATTGTTAACAAATCCTTGCATTTTTTGTCTATTGGTATTTACAGAATTGCATCTTAAAAGATCTCGATAGCTGATGACTGATTATCTGGGTTAGAAAGTGAGTATTGATGTGGCTCTAGACTATCGTTCAATCCTGTTGAATAATCTCCACAGATCCTGGTGTTACCATTCAACTTCGTCACCACTACTATTGGAGTTGCCGGCAATATGAATGAGTGACTGGCGATATAACTTCATTGTGTTGCAGGCGTTTCATTTCAGTTTCCACAATTGACTACATATTGGAAGCTACTGGACGTTTACCTCGAAAAATTGGCTTTAAAAATAATTTTGCACAACCGTTTTTGTAGCAGCCCAAGTATTTGAGATTATGCTTGGAAAGTTTTCTTTGATAAATGAACTGTAATCCTTTGGTTGTAATTCTTGAATACTGATGCTTGGATTACTAATTAGTTTTGGTTGATTTACTTAAAAAATTGATTAACTGGAATATCCGACAGTCCTAAAACCTCAAATAAATCGTTTCCAAAATGGTTTAGGTTTTCTATATCTGAAACACAGCACAATCCGATATAGTTTTTACTATTGAAATTATAGTATGTGTCGAACTCGCACAACAAATTTAATTTATCTCCTAATACTGAGTGCCTTTTGATGGTGTCCTGATTTCAAAAACATTTGAAATTTTTTTGTGATATGATAGTGATATCTGCAGCTGAATCGCATAATAATTTAACTGACATTTTGTTAATTTTGATTGTGATAAACTTTCTTCACTGTTCGACATTTATCTTGTTTACAAACACCCCTGTGACTTTTCTGTTTGTTTTGTGACTTCACCGCTTAGTGACGATTTAAAATTCCGTTTATTGTGAAATAAGCTGATAAGTGATGTTTTTGTCTGGAATCTGCTGGCGTGTTACAGTATCCTTGTTTATGACCAATCCCGGTAACATGAATTACATCTGTGATTTTTATATGTGTAATCTTTGGCCAGATGCATCGTTCCGCAAACCCAACAAGGAATTTTATGCGTACGATTATCAATTTGTTTATTGTTTTTCATTTGATGATTACTTCGAGAGGCGCCTGCCCTTGACGAGTCCGAAAACTTTTGTTCTGCCATTTTCCTCGATGCGGCCGATTTTGTTTTAAAATGGACTATACGCATATGTAAAAGTAATTTAGTTTAACATTTAAGTAACAAGTTCTTTCTACACTTTTATTATTGTAAGTAATCTTTTGAGTTACGGGATTTTAAGTGGAATCTTCAATTTAATAGTGAAGCTTATTTTTCATATTACGAATTAAAATTCTTTATTTTTGCTATCTATATTTCGGAGGCTATTGCTCTCCATTATCAAGATGTCGGTGAAACACTATATATATTGGACAAAAAAAATAAATTAGAATAAATTATTGTGAGACAAAACTTAAAGAACAAGAGACATTAAGAAAAACTTACATTTTAAAATATTTTCAAAAAGTAATTGAAAAATTGCACAGATTAAAAAGCTAAAAACTACACCCAAAAAAAAATTCAATATTTTAAATCAACAGAGGTACATCGATTTAACAAAGTAAAAAATTGCATATAAAATTGAGGAAATTTCCCTTAAATTGACAAAAATAAGAAAATTCTGCATTCAAAGCTACTTTTGATTAAGAATTTTAAATCATTATACAAAATACTTGAATTGAATACATTTTTGTTGACTTTAATAATCATATCAAAAGTACTGCAGTTAATTGTACAAAAGAGTAGTATGCTTGATATTCTAGATGTTTATAACAACAGCATTGACTGTTGAAATAACATTAAGTCTATTCATTTGACAGTTAAAGTTTTGTGCATTTGTATTAAAAGTAGCGATACAATCGATTTAACTAAATAAAACGTCGGAGCCAAAACAATGTCATTTTATTCGAATTTACCTGCAATTTTGTCGGATCTACCACGATTATTTTTTTGGGTGTACGTTAAAATTGTTAATTAAATTGAGACTTAATTCTAAAAACTAACTAATTCATCTTGCTAAGTAAACCTGGGGTGATAGGTGGTAAAATTTAAAAGGGGAAATTAACGACCAGTAGACCAGGAACAAACCGTAGTAGGTGAAAGTTAAACAGATAGAGGGAGTTGATTTTAATTAAGAAGAAAATTGTGAAAAAATAATAATAATATACAGGGAAATAATTTATTTGATTGTGTTGATCATTTACGTTTGATTAAATCTACGTATATTTTTGAAATTCCCATTGTGTCGGATTTTTGTTAATAGCGTTATTGTGTGTTAGGATGAACAGAGACTTTTTTGTCGTCCGTTTATGGCGGTTGGATTCAATCCCAAGGATCTCCGGATTAGTCAAATGTGTGTTTGGTTTCTTTTGTGTGGTATGCTAAAGCCGTGGTATAGTCTTTTTTCGGGCTGTGTAATGGAATAGGGTTAAAGGGGACTGAAGATACTGGTAGAGAAGGCATAGTGGGATTGGTTGGGTGGATATTTGTTGGACTTGTTGAAACAGGAGAGGAGGTTATTGTTGGAGGTATTATATTGATAGCAGGTAGGAGGAGCGAGGAGGTAATAGGTAAGGTTGGTTGGGGTGTGACAGTCAAAATATTTCTGACATCCAGGGAGTGTTGGTACATTCTCTTTTTCATATATTGGGATGATTTCCCAATGTAGCAACAAGAGCATCCTTGACAGTTAACTTTATAGATGGTGTTACATCTTTTTTCTGGTCGGGTATTATCTTTAAGAAAGGTGAAGAATAGGTTTTTATTCGTATTGCCCGATCTAAATGTAACTTTGATTTCATCTGAGGGCAAGAATTCTTTGATCATATTATTAATTTTGATGGACAGGTTGTCAACGAAGATCATAGAGGTGTAAATCAATTGTTTGGTGGGAGGTGGACAGTCTACTGTATTTATGGTTACTGAATTATTGGTTATGGGAGCTGCACCTTGTACCTTAGAGAGGTACATATCGATGTATTTATTGATAAGAAACTCGGGCAATTGTTTTTTATCAAGCCTGTTTTTATGATTTATTTATTTATTTATTTATTCTTTATTTTATTCCTATATTTTATAAATTTTACATAAGCCTTACATAAAATCACAATAACTTATTATAACACAAAGAACATACTAAAAGAAATCACATCATCATTATACTAGTTTTGAAAAACAAATTTAGCCAAATTTTAACAATTTCTAACGTAAACTAACAGTACTTAAATAATTACGTGAATAGAAAACTTATTGATCACTAAAAATCTATGGATGTACACTAATAAAACATGAAAAGGCATCGCATTATAGTTAAGAATAAAATAGTAGGTGTTTTTAGAAGTGAAAAATACACTTGTGTAAAAAACACCAGCAAATATACTATACAAAAATTGAAATCCAACATGTGAGGTGAAGGATTAAATAAAAGTATGGAATAATTATATTAAAACAATTTAAAATTTGATAATTTAGAAGCAGTAAAGAGAAAAGCGACTCTAAAGCCGCAATTAGACTATTGCAGAACTCTGCAATATTTCTGCAATAATCGTGCAATGGTAGTGTGTAAAATATTCATTGCAGAAAAGTTTGGCAATGAACTCATTTCAAAACATTGCAATGAGTCATTGCAATGTTTTGCAATGAGTTCATTGCCAAACTTGTCTGCAATGAATATTTTACACACTACCATTGCAGAAATATTGCAGAGTTCTGCAATAGTCTAATTGCGGCTTAATTCAATTTGTTTTTGGATCGGAATGAAAATGAAAAGAAAATACATAAAAAGCATAAAAAAGCGAATCATAGACAAAACAAACTGTTAAAAAATATTTTTATCAGGTTGAGTTCTATTATAAATAAATTCAATGCTATCCAGACTGAAAAGCTACAACCTTAAGTTTGTGAGAAATTCTTTGCTAGCGTTAGATGTTTTGATAGATTTAGTTAACGTATTAAAAATGTAAGGGGCCATAAAGTAGCAAGAACGACGACAATCCTTTTTTGTAAAAGGAACTTCACAATGATACCAGTTTCGCAAAGAGTTATCGCGTCTTCCTTTCACCACTTTATGGCCACCCCTTGAATAAAAGATTCTTAAAACTTTATAAATGAAGATGTACCACAGCGGTAAGATGTTAGCTGATCTAAAAAGTGGTAGAGAAGGCTCAAATCGATTTTTGAAAGAAATTACTCTGAGAGCATACTTTTGTGCAATGCCTATTGGTAAAATATTATTATGGTAGTTACCACCCCATATACTAATTCCATATTCAAGTCGTGAATGGAACAACGAACAATATAAAGACATCAGTAACTTACTTGGACACACAGCTCTAAGCATGTATAACTTCCTAATGGTGGACATTAACTTATTTTTAACTTTAGAATATGTTCTTTAAATTTGAGGTTTTCGTCTACTAATATGCCAAGGTACAAGGTGAATGACTGATGAAAGCAACTGGTGGTGATTCCATTTGGTTAGGATCCACTTTCCGCATAAAGTTTATAAATTTACTCTTTGGACTCAGTACCATGTGCTGAATGTTTAACCACTTCCTCAGTAAAATTAAATCGGAGTGAACCTGATCCGAAATTTCTTTCAATGTAAAAGAAGAATAAGTAAAAGCAGTGTCATCCGCAAAGCTTGTTAACTTCCCGTAAAAATTTGTTTTACATAAGGAGTTCACATAAACCAAGAACAAAATAGGACCTAGAATTGACCCCTGAGGAACACCTGCCGTCAGTGTCAATTCTGTACTTAAAATATTGTTGACTTTCACAAGCTGTGTTCTTGAAGATAAATATGACCTAAACCAGTCCAATACGATTCCTCAAAAGCCTGAATGTTCTAATTTTTCAATTAAAATGTCGTGGTCTACAGTATCAAAAGCCGTTTTGATATCTATAAAAAGATGATGTTAAGATTGTTATCCCAAAATTTCGTCGAGCTCAGGTTGAGGCAAATTTAATCCGGACCCAACGATAAAAGGGTAATAGATTCAGGTGGGAAATCAGTATTGGTGAGATTGACAAACCAAACTTGGAATTCCAACTCAACTGAGTCTTTTGGCAATTTTTTAAACTTGTTGTCTGTGGTTAAACTATGTTTTAGATATTGAGAGTTGAAGGTATTCTTATGGATATTATTGATGATTACGTATAGACTGGTCGGTAGTGAGTGAGAAAGGATATGAACAAACTGTAATTATGAACAAACTTCTTGATGTTTCTATCCCCAAGCTAAGATACTCTCCCTCTTTGTCCTTCAAGTATGTTGACGACCTACTTTTCTCCTTACCTGCTTCAGAAACCAAGAACACTATCGACACACTAAATAACTTCCACACACGATTACAATTCACATACGAACGACAAACGAACAACCAACTTCATTATTTAGACATGACAGTATACATCAATCCAGATGACTCCATAGACACTAATTGCTACTCAAAACCAACTAGTAAATATAGACTCCTAAACTTCTTCTCAGTGCACTCATTTACCCAAAAACGCAAAATCATTAGAACAACGATCGAAAGAACCCTCAACCTGAGCTCGACGAAATTTTGGGATAACAATCTTAATATCATGAAAACAGGCTTGATAAAAAACAATTACTCAGAGTTTCTTATCAATATATGGTTACTCAATTCTTACCAATAATTCAGTAACCATAAATACAGTAGACTGTCCACCTCCCACCAAACAATTGATTTCCTTTTTTTTTTTCAAAATAATACTATACCAAATTAATTTCAGATAGCTCAATATAACCAGAATGGGATTTTGGAATTTGTAACGCGGGAGATTTTTTTATTAGAAACAATGAGTTTCCACTCGAATCAAAATTATTTGTTGTGTCGTTTTCAATCAGGAACTGAATTTTTATACATATTATCGAATTTCATTCAATAAAAATAAAAGGCAAATGTTGTAATTTAGTAAAATAATAATTGTTTCTGTTTTAACGTAAAATTAAAAATACGGTAATGTTTGTATTATATAAAGATAGATTTAAATTTATTTCATTGAAGAATGAAGATCACATTGTTTACGTAAATTTAATTGTTGTGTTGATCATATACATTGCATTAGTTGCAATTAGTATAAAATAAAATAATTGAAAAAATAAAAGAAAAACAAATAAATTGAAAGACGAAATAATTAAAACCAATACATGTTACATCTATATATACATTCATATACACCAGCTGATATTTTGTAAATCTGATTAAAAAAATGTAAAGTGGAGATCGATAAAGAAGAATATCAAATGCCTGTAGGAATAAAAGTTTTAAAGAAAAACAACATCTACCTTAACCATATCTGGTAATTTCAATAAAAATAAAGGGAAATTATAAATTAGAACAGAAAACGTATGGAATATTTTATGTGTACATCATGCAAGACATGATTATAAAAATCTTGCCGGAAATAATGGATTGGGGAAATTAGGAAATGAGACTATAAATAAAATTGATTTATTTAAGTTTGGAAAATCGAAGAAGAAACATCTCTGGTGCTAAATTGGGCAAAACCATCACCAAGGAAAAATTGGGACACAAGCCGCACCAAGCCAAACAAGTTGGAATTGGAGCCAAGAAATATTGAGGAACAGCTGGGATTGAAGTACAAAGAGTGAGAAACGATTGGAATCAAAATAATAAAAATATTTTAATTAATGTATAATTATATATATGTATATATGCCTAATAATAATTAATTATAATGTCTTAATCAAATATTTAGAAATTTTTATTTATTATTTTAATTAAATTTTTAGTTGCTTTTGGGAATGGTTGAATGAAGGATTGGGCGGTATTGTAAGGGGATTTTCTTCGATTCTGAGACAATTAGTGATTGTGTGTTATGTGGTTACCAGTTATAATTGTGTTAGTGTTAGTATAAGAGAAACAAAGGAAATTGAGGTAAGGAAATGCACTGCAAGGAAATCCCTCCACCAAAACAAGATTAATATCGCGTGGCCAAAGGGCAACGTTATAAATAGTTGAAGAAATTATATCTCAAGGAAAGGAATCATTAATTGTTGTATTATCTTCAATCCCCATTTCCAAGGCGCAACATTATTATCTTTGATCGCCGTTTTTTCTAACCCGCATTTGTCAGGCGCAGCATTTTATACACTTATCTATCTCGATTGCCATTGTAAGGGACATAGACTTTGAACTTTGACAAATGCCTTTGCTCTGCCCCTCTCGTAAGTAGCCCGCAATTGTCTATCTTCGCTCAACGAGATGATTTTTCAATTCAGCATCTACCTTAAATGAGTTTTTGTAACCACTTTAGTAGACCCTAATGAACTTCTAGATTTTATTTGAATGTAAGTATTTCTCTTTATACAGAAGTCAATGTTTAAGCGTATTAAACTTGCTTCGTTTATGCGTATTAAATTTTTAAGGTTGACTGTAAGTTGGGATCAACCTTTGCCAGACACCATAAATTCTAAAAAGCTATACAAATAGGCATTACCAGTGCTACAAGAAATAAAACTTCAATATGGATTAATTACAAATGAGTTGCATTGTTTTTGTGATGGGACAGAACTTGAATACGCTGTGGCAGTATATTTTTCAAACAAAGATGAAAAAGGGGTACGAACAGTCGTCATCTCATATTAACAGTTCAACTTAAAGTGACGCAAATAATAACAAAAATCACTTAACTAAGACTAGAACTATGGGGAGCGTGTTAGTTAAGTTATTAAGAAATGTACAACAACCAATGCAGATTTCAAATATAAAAACTTATGCTGAGTGTGAGTGATTCCATGATTGTGTTAGTCTGGATAAGAAGAAAGCTGGAGATGGAAAACTTTCGTCCCCACTCGAGTACGCAAGATACAACAGTTTACTCATGCTCCATTGGGCAGTATGAGTAAATAGTTAGAACACTATGTTAGAATAGAAGATAACAAACAGAATCTGCTTTTTAATTCGAAAACCTGCCTCATCAGTGCCATGATTCGAATCTGTTTAAGATAGAAACGCTTTCCAACTTGTCGATCACACAGTTATTCATTTAATGCTAACATAGTAAGAATAAGAAAATCTGTAAGAAATGTGTTCGTAGAGTAAAAATAAGACTAAGAAATAGACTACAAATCAGAATTGAATAGAATAAAACAAAAATTGAATAAACTCAACATTAGTAGGTACATAATGATGAAATTTCAACTTTGATATACCATCGCTTTGGGGGCGTAGTTGGATAGCGTGTCTGGCAAAACGAATTCATCTCACGACACTAATGAAGAAGGTTTGAATCAGGCAACAAGAGGTGTAGTGTCCCACATAGGAACCAATAAAACAAAGAGTTACAAAGTCTTAAAGAAACATTTAATTTATTTTTTGTCAACTCAATAAACTCCTATTTCAAAAGTAACATTTAATTCATTTTTTGTAAACTCATTAAATTCATATTTCAAATTTAAATTAACAAAACAAAATTAATTATTTCAAAAAAAGTAAATTTCTTTAAAAAAATAACTAATCATCAAATTAATCAAATAAATCATTTTACAAAAATATGCAAATTAAGGCAAAAAACATAAAACTTATAAATATAAATATCATAAACGCCATCACCAACCAAATAAAACTTAAAATAATTTGTTAATTTTAAGTTTGAACGATTGCAGTTGGTTTTAAGCTTCTCAATCAAGTGATTTTTTCCTTTAAGTTTTCAAAGCAGTCAAATTAAGTTCTATTACTAAGTCCTATTAAGTCTAAAACTAAGTTCTATTAAGTTCAAAGCAGTCTATTTAAGTTTAATAAAAAGTATAATAAAATTTAGTGTGTGAAAATTTATAAACTAAACTGTATTAAAATAAAATTAAAAGTTTTATAAGTAACTGTGTTTAAATTGTTATTAACATATAAAACAAATAAGCCCCCAAATTCAACATTGGCGCAGCCGGTAAATCTACTAATAAATCTTAAAGTAGAGTTAGAACCTTTTAAAATTTGGGGTTGTGTTTTAACAATAAATTATTACAAAACACACTATAAGTACCAGTGAAATAACAGTAAAAAATCCAGTTATCCAGTTACCTAAATAAACAGTTAGTTACGTGAAATAACAATAAAAATCCAGTTATTCAGTTACAATCTATAAACTGAATGAGTGGAAGAAAATATTACACAAGACTAAGGAAAAATCTTGGTGAACCAGAAAATGCAGTTCCAATAACCGCAGCATCATCAGAATTACGTCAGAGCTGCAGCAACAACCAAGAACTAACACCAGAATCAACATCCAATAGTACAGAAGTATCACCGAAAAACACACCAACACAAGCGAGCTACAGCAGCAATCAATTATTAACACCAACCTCAACCCACAGCACAGAAGAATTAACAACTACACCAACCCAAGCGAGGCACAGCATTACTCAACAATCAACACCCACTACAGGTACTGTTTTTTGTCTAGATTTAATAGATAGTTTATTTAGTGAAAAACAAAGTGAGTTTTTATTTGATAGGGAATAAGAAAATTTATTAGATCTTGCCATAATTAAAATTAGAAAAAATTCAATAACAAAAGATTCAAAAATGGCAAATTTCGATATTCATAAACAAATTCAAACCATCCCCTTATTCAGTGGTGAACGTACGCCGGATTTGTCTGAACTGCTTCAAATTTTTTTATACAATTGCAACATAAGTTATGATAATTTAACCGCGGAACAAAAGACATATTTTATGGCTTACATTTATAGTCGTTTTAGAGGAGAAGCTTTCATGCTTCTTAATAATTTAGAACATTTCAAAACACTACAAGAATTAAAAAAATTTTTATGCGACCATTATTTAATAAACTCGCGATTTAATAAACTGTCGTCAACTTCCTAATGTAAAAGGAAAATACTTAGAAAATAATGACGCCTTTATAAAAGAATTAGAACTCTATGCAACAAACGCATTTAAATTAGGACTAGCTCACCCAACCGTTAGACAGACGATAATTAGTTCGACGGAAACAAAACTAGAACAGTTAATAAAAATTGCTTTACAAACGTAGCTACTCATGAACTATTCGAGAAACAACGCGATGCACGAGTTTTTTAATGTATCGTTCCCTTCCCATGATTTTAATCAAAATTTTAATACAACAAAATATGAATGTCCCATAAACCACTCGCAGACAAATATCCCACCGAATTTTCAGGCTTCCCACCAATCAATATCTATTTTAATTCTGCCACCACAAATCTACCCAAATTTCCAGCATGCCTTACCAAATTTACATCCAAGCTATCAACCACCTCAAATATACTTAAATTTGCAGCAACCACAATCCTTAATAAACCAACCCTCACAATCCTTAATAAATCAACCCTCACCTCAAGTATACTCAAATTTGCACCTACCACAATCCTTAATAAATCAACCCCCACAATAATCGCGATCGTTAGTGAACCCAAATATACAATCTTCACAAAACGTAATTCATCTAAATTTTCAACCACATCGACAAATAATAATGCACCCTACACACACTTTAGATAATTTAAACCAAAATTCGATTAAAACGGAACCCGAGATGATATCACAGTTATATCCAGTATACAAGCAATCACAGCCTCTTAATATTAAATGCTATTTTTGTAACAGACTAGGGCATGTAATAGCCGAATGTAGAACAAGGATGAGAGAAGAAAATCAGCGAAATTATTCTAGCAATTATAAAAATTATAGCTATAATAATGCCAGATTTCAAGGAGGTAAAATTGATTCATTAAACACCAATAATATCAAATGTGATTTTTGTGGTAAAATGAGTCACAGTGTGCAGGAATGTTTCCAAAAACGAAAATGGGAACAAAACAATTCCATGTCGGGAAAGTCGCAGGGCACGACTTGCAGCCCACAAGTCGAAGCCAAAAATTTTCAGTCTTAGGTACGGGTAAAAACTCAAATAACATAAAATATTTAAGTTCTATTAACAACGATGCTAAGCTAAATATTCCTCTTAATATAGTAAAAAACTGTTCACTTGAAATGATTGTCGACACGGGTGCCGTAATCTCAATAATTAAACTAAATAAGCTACAACCGACGACTAAGATAGACACATCGAAAAGCATTAAAATTAAAGGAATTCAAGGAACGAAAACTAAAACACTAGGGACTGCTCAAGGAATTTTTTTTGATGATCCCTTTTTAGAATGCACGTTTCACATCGTTAGAAACGATGATCTTGAAATAACATCTGATGGCATTCTCGGTAGAGATTTTCTTTGGAACAATGCTAAAATTGATTGTTTTAACTGTTTGATTGAAATCTCTAAAAAAGATTTCATACCCGATAGTAAAGAAAATAGATCTGAAGATTTTGTGCCTGAAAAAATAGTTGTTAATGAAGTTTTCGATAAAACTGAAGTTTTTCCTAGAACGGAAAGCATTTCAAACGAAACATCAAGCATAAAGATCCCACCTAGACAATTAAAAATTGTCGAATTAGTCGTTCCGTTAAATATGACTGGTCAATTGATCTGTCAAAATCAAGAAATTATTCCTGGAGTGTTCATCGCAAATTCAATAGTAGAAGTAAATAACGGAAAAATAAATACTGCAATCATGAACACAAATACAAACGAATCAAGTATAAGTAATTTTAGTCCAATCCTTATGCCTTTAGAACACTACCAAATAGTTGATAAGATACAGACAAATTTAGATTTTAAATTAGGATTAGTAAATGAAGCAAAAACAAACGAACGCAAACAGAAAATACTACAATTAATAAGATTCAACGAAACTTTAAATAATGAAGAAAGAAGTTCAATTACAAATCTATGCGAAACTTTCAATGACGTTTTTCACTTAGAAGGTGAAAAGTTATCACATACCGATGCTATCCAACATACAATCCCTTTAATAGAAAACAGTTGTCCCGTAAATCAGAAAATGTACAGACTGCTCGAAGTTCAAAAACTAGAAATTAACAAACAAATTCAAGAAATGCTAGATCAGGACATAATCACCCCTAGCCATTCACCTTGGAACGCTCCATTGTTACTAGTAAAAAAACGCCCAAGTCCGACGGAGAAACATGACATCGAATTGTTATCGACTTCAGAAAATTGAACAACATTCGAAGAATCGAAGAGATCCTAGATCAGCTAGGAAATTCTAGATATTTCACCACACTCGATTTGGCCAGCGGATACCACCAAGTCTTAGTCAAAGAGGAAGATCGACCAAAAACTGCATTTAGCACGCCGTTAGGTCATTTTGAGTTTAAACGTATGCCTTTCGGTTTGACTTCAGCTCCAGCGACATTTCAACGTGCTATGAATTATATACTAACTGTACTTCAAGGAATAGAGTGCTACGTTTATCTTGACGATATTGTAGTGTACGCTAAAAACCTAGAAGACCATAATAAAAAACTGTCCGATGTGCTCTTCAGATTAAGATATTACAATTTAAAGCTACAACCAGAAAAATGTCAATTTCTTAGAAAAGAAATTACATATTTAGGCCATTTATGCACCGAAGAAGGTGTATCCCCCGATCCAAGTCGTACCATCTCAGTTCAAAATTTTCCGGTTCCTCATACTTTAAAACAGGTACAATCTTTTTTAGGTCTGGCAAATTATTATAGAAAGTTCATTCCAAATTTTTCTAAAATTGCTGGTCCAATTAATAAATTATTACAAAAAGGTGTTAAATTTATGTGGGATGATAATTGCAACGCTGCTTTTCAAAAATTAAAACAGTCAATTATTTCACCTCCAATATTAATATATCCAGATTTTAGTCAACCATTTAATCTCACGACGGATGCAAGCAACGAGGGTTTAGGTGCAGTATTATCCCAAGGGAAATCTGGAACTGACAAACCGATTGCTTTTATCAGTAGGACGTTAAACAAAGCCGAACAAAAGTACTCCACGATCGAAAAAGAACTTCTAGCAATAGTTTGGGCCACAAAAACTTTTAGATGCTACTTGCAAGGTAGGAAATTTACAGTTTTTTCAGACCATCTACCATTAAGAGGGGTTTTTAACGTCAAAGACCCGACATCGAGACTAGTTCGTTTGCATCACAAGCTGTCTAAATTTAACTATCATATCGAATATGTTCCAGGTCCAAAGAACGCAGTCGCAGATTCCCTTAGCAGAAACTTACACGAAAACCATATAAATAATCACACAGATAATAATCAAAACACTTTAAATGAAAAAGGACACACATCAAACTATTACAGGAAAAAGCTAAATAACAATCCAAATACACGCTACACAAGAATTAAATATACCAACAAAATTAGACAAATCGGACGAAAATCAAATTTCTTTTATAAATTTTAATGTAGAACAACAAAATAATTCGAATCCAAAAAATTGTTTAGCAGTAACTCGGGCTCAAAAACAATTAAATGATGACAAAGGAACAGAAGATTTATCAAACAATGTCGACCGGGATAGTGAAGTTATTATTAGTGACGACGAAGAATACGAAGACATTAATGAAGAAAACATACAAATACTGACCGACAAAGACGACATTCAGACCATTTTAAAGGACTCACACGACAACCCACTGGGAGGTCATCAGGGAATAAAAAGAACATATAAACGACTAAAAACCCAATACAAATGGAAAGGTATGCTAAACGATATTACGAACTATATTCGAAAATGCCCTTTATGTCAAAAAAATAAGATCTCCAAGATTTGTAAGATGCCAATGGTATTAGGTGATATTTCAAAACGACCCTTTGAAATAATTTATATGGACGTTGTAGGCCCTTTACAAACTACCTATAACGGTAATAATTACATACTAATATTTGAAGATGACTTGACAAAATTTATGGACTGCTACGCTATGCCAAATCAAGAAGCGGCCACAGTAGCTAAAATATTTTACGAAGAAATAATTTCCCGATATCGAGTCTGTAAGTTTTTGAAAATTCAAACGATACAAACCACGGCTTATCACTCGCAATCTAATGGTGCTCTAGAACGTAGCTATAGACCACTGGTAGAGTACCTTCGAAACTTTGTTGGCGAAACTGGAGAAAATTGGGATAATGGTTACGACAAGCCGTTCACGTTCGAAATAAGACACCACATACGAGTACTAAATTATGTCCTATGGATTGTCTGTTTGGTTTCACAGCAGAAATACCCTCAAGCTTAAAGCAAGCACCTTCGCCATTATATAACTTGGATGACTATTATTTAGTCCTCAAACACAAAATTCAAAAGGCACACCAAATAGCACGAGAAAATCTATTAAAAAGTAAAAAAATTTCCAACCAATACTATGACAAAAGAGTACAACCAATAAAGTTAAACCTGGGCGACCAAGTACTACTCCGTAACGAAACTCGAAAAAACATGTTCTCAAAACTTTGGAAGGGTCCTTATAAAGTAACTGAAATCAACAGTGACGTTAACTCCACACTAAAAGTAGGAAAACGTAGCGTTAAAGTTCACAACAACAGACTAAAGTTGTTTAATGAATAATTAAAAATCGAACAATGTCAAGTTTTTTTTTCTCTCTTCTCTTCAATTAAATCTCTTACTAACAGTAAAAGGGGGAAGGGAGGAGATTGCAATTGTTTCCCAACCAGAATATCACGCAGTTAAATATCCAAACTGGAACGTTTCAACCAGTTTTGAATTCAAAAATACTGGAAGAAAAAGTTTAATGATTCCAAAAGAGATGTGTTCAATTCAGAAATCTCTCTAAACAATCCTGCGCTAGATAATTTGCAGCGACATTTAAATTTGACAGAACATGAAAGAATTCTCTGGCAACATTCCAAAAAAAATTACATTTAATGAAACCATTACCTACTCAACAATAGCTTTAGTATTTTATTTAATAATATTGGGAATAACGTATGCAATTTCTATTTAGTAAAACGTATAAAAAAAAGGTTTGAAATTGCAAGACGAATCCGTCGTGCTAACAACATAGTCCTAAACACCTATAAACCAAAAACTCCTGCTTCAAATCCTAGAACCAAACACATTGAAATTGTTGACTATGAAGAAGAAACTAAACGACAAAAGGACTCTGAATCACCCTTTAATTTAGCGTAAGGCCAGATAATAAATAAAATTAAAAAATTTTATTTGGAATAAGAATAATTTAATAATAATAGATATGCAAAATTTTTTTCAAGTAGCCGTATACCAAAACTCTTTGGCTATTTTAAAATAGAATAGAGAAAATTAAAATGTCATTGAATAAAATGTTATAGAAGTTAAGAAACATCCGTTTCGATTTTTTGTTTAGTTGTTACATTTGCTTTTAATTCAGATTTTGTTTGTCTTGTCTTTAGCTATCGCTTACTGCTCCACAATTGCATAATTTTGCTGATGTTTTTTTGTTTATGTTAAATTCATTTTTGTTTAAACGGTATCGATTTATGAATAGTTTATTTTATTAATGTAAAATAAATATATATAGAAATTTTTATTTAAAATTTACAATGGTTGAAACGCAAAAAAAAAAAAAAATTTAAGTAAGTAACAAGTAAAACTTAATTAGAGATAAATCAAGTATTATTATTATAATTATTACAAAGCAAAACAATTATTAACAATCAAATTGCTTACTTTTGCTTACTTTTACTTCCAATCATGATGTCAATTCAAATGAAAAAATATGTAAACTATGTAAGATTTTTATGTTTAATTAATATACTTTTAGTAATTCTATTTTCTTTTTATTTTAGATCTCATTACATTTTATTTTATAGAACATTAAAATAAAATCATTTTAAAAAAAAAAAATGTTTAGTAGAAGAACAATTTGATTTTTCACAAATTATTTTAACTAGCAAAAAATCAAATTATTATAGAGGGGAAGGTGTAGTGTCCCACATAAGAACCAATAAAACAAAGAGTTACGAAGTCTTAAAGAAACATTTAATTTATTTTTTGTCAACTCAATAAACTCCTATTTCAAAAATAACATTTAATTCATTTTTTGTAAACTCATTAAATTCATATTTCAAATTTAAATTAATAAAACAAAATTAATTATTTCAAAATAAGTAAATTTCTTTAAAAAAATAACTACTCATCAAATTAATCAAATAAATCATTTTACAAAAATATGCAAATTAAGGCAAAAAACATAAAACTTAAAATAATTTGTTAATTTTAAGTTTGAACGATTGCAGTTGGTTTTAAGCTTCTCAATCAAGTGGTTCTTTCCTTTAAGTTTTCAAAGCAGTCAAATTAAGTTCTATTACTAAGTCCTATTAAGTCTAAAACTAAGTTCTATTAAGTTCAAAGCAGTCTATTTAAGTTAAATAAAAAGTATAATAAAATTTAGTGTGTGAAAATTTATAAACTAAACTGTATTAAAATAAAATTAAAAGTTTTATAAGTAACTGTGTTTAAATTGTTATTAACATATAAAACAAATAAGCCCCCAAATACCACAGAGGCAACAAGGCAACAAGGCAACAAGAAGGCAACAAGAGAAAAATGTAGTTTTTATCTGCGAATAATCCAAAATATTTGCAATTTGCTTAGTTACTTCAGCTTCAAGTGCTCATCAAAAATTTTAATTAATTTTAATTATTTTTTGCGGATTTTTGTAAACAATTGAAATTTTACAACCAGGTAAAATTTTCTTGTTGAAAGTTTAATGTGATCAGAATGATTTTTGGGGATGAACTTAGGGGATAAAATATCGATATTTAAATATATTGATATTTTATCATTCCAATATTGTTATTCGACATAACAAAAATAAAGATATGAATAGATGTATCGATATTTTTTTCGGCACAATAAATAACCAAAGTTGAAGCTTTTAGCCTAAAGCGTAAATATTTTAAATCCCGAATTAAATATAAGTCATAATATTTTTGAAATTAATTACAAAAAATCTCTCTATCAAGAAAAAATATCTATCTCAGAATGCTTTGTTGGCCCAGAAATCACAATCCCTGGACATATATTTATATATCAATTACCAGTATCGATAAATCGATATATCGAGCTATCGATGAATCGATATTTCGATATATCGTTATGTCGATATTTTATCTTTACGATTATCATTCCGATTCTGAATTATTTGTACCATGTCACTTCTATTAATTACGAACGTTATCAGCGTAGTCGATTTTGCTCGAGAGGACTTGCTCGATGCAATTTGTTATAGAATTATCTTCGCACTTGATCAACTTTTATGAATTTTGTTTGGTATTTCAAAAGTTAACCTTGGCACTCTAGACATCATTTTATTTATATTTAATAAATAGTTTCACGTTCTCAACCGAAAACATCTTTATAGATTTAGATATTTATACAAAGCATTAAACTAATATTTATTTGGACAAAAATATATATTATAGAAAAAAAGAGATAAGATAAACATTAGGAATTTATAATGTAAATATAATTTACAAAAACATATCACGTGTCAAAAGGAAAATAAAATAAAAATATCCTTAAAAGTTATACAAATAGAAACTTATTTAATGATCACCGAAACGATAACAATTTTAAGTTTAACTTGCTGTTTACAAAAAAATACAACTTAGCTAGCAGGTACTTGTTCTGTCTAAGAATTTTCTATGAATTTTTTTAAATAGAATTTATGAAATATGTGTTTTAGAATGATTTGTTTTGCTAATTTGTAATGGCATAGATTATAACAATGGGCTGACCGCTGAGTTAATGTCACCGGGAATGTATCTGAACCGTTAGGTATTATCAGAATGAAATAGTGTTCGATTTTATATCTTAAGCACCGATTTTCGTGATATTTTAATACACATTTTGTTTAGTGCCAACAAAAACAGTTTGTTGTGATTAAATTTATTTGTTCGAGTTTCTAGTCTGTTTATGTTAACACACTTCTTTTCTCATATCTTTGAACAAAATATGTTAGATGTCTACAACATCATGTTATTTATTTATATTTAAGGTCTGAAGACGATAAAAATAAAAACAAAAAATAAAATATAATATTTTTATGTAACTTAATATTTTACGAAAAAAAGCTATAACGGCTTAAAACTAAAAACAATATTTGAACATAAAATTCTGTTATTTTTCATTAAAAATATCACATTTCAACTGTTGAGGTCCTAAAGATAAAACCATTATATCATTTTTTTTTTTCATACTATTGTTTTTGATTACAAACTCAATTATGGTGCTACTATATAGAAAATTAGGATTATAGATTAAAAACTATGATTGCAACGGACATTTTACAATTTGGGTCTAAAAAGCACAATACTTTTTCTTAGAGAAGATTACGGCCAAATCAGTCTGCAAAAGAAAAATTAGACAAGACAACCATGTTCATCTAGAAAAGGCAGAGAAAAGGAGTTTGATATGATAATTGAATGGAAGTTTATACGGGTCAAGTATGAGCACAACACAATTAAGAATTAAGTCAGTAACATCATCCTGCAGTACAGAGGTTGAGAGGTGTATTTTTATGGATAAGTTAACTAAATCATTTGTTTTCATATCTCACTACTTTTTATTTTCATACGAAACCTGTGGTGATAGCTGCTATTTATTTGACGAATATTTAATCGACTTTGTTCTTCCATTTTATAATTGCAAACGAGCCATCTAGATATCTGGTGACCTGCAGGAAGAATTTGCCTTGCCAACGTTTCGCGGTTTTCTTTTCGTAGATGTGCTTTTGTTTTGTGTCAAAAATGTCAACGCTTAGAACACTATTAATTAGTGTTTATATCCGGGATTAAAAATTATTAAATAACGATTCCAGGAAAATCTCTATTACGACAAGATTCAGTCACTCATAGTATCAACAATTAACATAAACACAAAAAAAAAAATAATTCAAAAACAATAAAGAAAAACAATAATATATGAAATGATAAAAGAAAACTTAACTTAATTTTTGTTGATAGGTATAGTTTTTCCTTATCCAGAAGTTGCAGCATCTAAAAGTAGTGGAGTTGATTTCGTTTGTGTATCACGTGCTTTTTCTGTAGTTGTATTCATCGACTACTAACTTTTAATATCTCCCCAGTTTTGCAAGCTTCAACAAGCTCACGTCATAGATCAGTACACATTACAGTTTCCAGATAACAGGTGATGGAGATTTGCTTCGATTTTACAGTACGTTGATTTGTAGCTTTGTTCTAGTTTTTCTGAACTACCTCTTAAACGAAATATATATGTAAACAAACAAATTATTACATACAAGCAGCATTCACAACGGTAGCCCCGTGACAATCATCCACACGCTTGTTGATATGGGAGCAGCGAATGAACTAGTGGATCCAGTTGCATATACAATGTGTAAACGAAAAAAAATTTATATGATGATTATAAAATTTATAAAAATTTATATGATATGATTATTATTTTTAAACTATGTTAAGACAGAATTTTGAAAAAAATTGCTGATTATTTGCTTACTCTATTTTTTGTTTTTGGTGATTATTGGCTACTAATCTTTTACTAAACACATTAAATAAAGTTAATACATTAAAGACTAAAAGAACATTTAAAATTTACAAAAATAATAATAAATAATAATTTACTAAAATAATAAGCAAATAATCAACATTTTTTTCAAAATTCTGACTTAACATATAGTTTTAAAAAAATTCCTCATACAAAGTTTTTTACGTTTTCACATTGTAGATACCTAAAATTTATTAAACCTGAAGATGCCAACAAAAGTTAATTTATTGAGGTTAGTTAATTGAGGAAACAAAAAATGTTTTTTACTTAACTCACCTCGAAAAAGAAAAGTGACCTTAAATCGGATACCCAAGTCTGGGGAAAAAAACAAGAGATTGTTGACTAATTTGTAGCACACATAAATGATTTTATGTTTCTTTTAGTTTAAAGGCCGGAACGAAATAAATTAGCATATTTCTTAAAATATGAATTTTCTTATTTTTAGATTTTTAGCAAAATTAGAAATAGTCCGTCGTTACAAAATAGTATAATAATTCTTCTAAAGCACTCAAATTAATTATTTAAAATTGCCGTTTAGTTTTTTGTTTATTTTCCTATCTTTTATTTAAAATTCTTTCGCAGATAGTTTTAGATAAAAAAATCATCTAGACAAAGTCATATTGTTTAAAAAAACTTAAATGAAATCATGAATTCTATATAATTGTATATATGTATAGTATACTCTTTTATTCTTTTGTTTATTATTATAGCTCGTTCTTACTTTTCGTTCAAACGAAATTAATATATTTTGTTTCGTTACAGTAAACGTTAAACTAACTTATAAAAATGAATAAATATGATGACAACAGTAGTTTTTAATAACAAGTCTGCCGCCGATATCCTTAAGACTTATATATTTATTTCCCAATACAGCCAATATGTGAGTCATTAAGACTGCTGACATCTGACGTCGGATACTGATCTAAACATCGCAAAATGTGGTTGTTTTGTGGTCGTAAAGACTAGTTTGTGTTACTTGTGTTGCTTCCATTTTTTGACGTGATATGTAAAATGATACCACTTTATCGATTTTATGCTCTTTTATGTTGTAAATGGTTGTCTCTGAGATTATTTAAAAACAATAAATCAATCAAAAACAATAAATAAATGTTTGTCAAATACAAATACATAAAAATAGAAACATCGAATTATATAAACTTACGTTATTACCATTATGTTTGCACAAAAGATAGAATATCTCAAACTTCCATCTTAATTCAAGATGTTCATTACAATATAATCATTTTGTCAAACATTTTCTTACGTTCTATTCAATAAAATTTAAGTCCATTTAATGCATTTTAAATTAATCATTCAACTGTGATGAGGTTGACCGGATTCTTATTTATTTGCTTCTATATTTTGTTATTATTAGTTTTATTTATAATAAATTTTGACACAAAAAATTGGGAAAAAATCCTTAATCTTTTCTTTCAATATAGTTTTATGTTTGGCAACAACTTCACAATAATAAAACGAATTTCTTTAATAGAAATTGATCTTATCTCGAAAAAAACAAGAAACATAGAATAATATTTTGTTCCTTTTTTTCGTTTTTTGGTAAATAAAACATAAACTACAAAAAAGTAGTCGTGATCGTGCTTAGAGTTTATTTATAATTTTTTCTGAGACCCAAAAGGGTCTTATAAAAAAAAACTGAAAATAAATTAAATTCTAAAAAATGAATATACGTGATTGTTTTGTATTTATGTATCTAAAAAAAACCCACTTGCAACTTGTATATGTATACAAATAAAAATATTATTTCGATAGAACGAGCACCCCCGGGGTGTAGATTCCATAAGAAAATTATATAAGAAAATTTTCGGTTGATTGATTTGTTTGATTAAGAATTTTTTTTTAAAGCTTAAATTATATTCTATTTGTTTGTTGATTTGAAAAGAAAAAGGATATCAAATTATTTTTTTATTTTGGAATCTAATCGATCATTAAATGTAAATGTTTGTTGATGATCATTTTGATTTAAATTTTAATAGGTTTTTATGTTATTTTATAATTGGGTTGTAAAAAGGGTTTAAGTTATTCTTCAAATTAACTAAACAAAAAATTAATAATTTACTAATTTTTTGGTTAAGTTGTTTAAACTCAAACCATTGAAAAACTTTTTAATAGTTTTGAAAATCGTTTAAACAAAGAGTCGATTTAGAATTCTAGAACTAGAGAAACCATAGCTCGACAAATATTGAAGTCAAATTTAGTTATGACGATGTTGTTTAACTGTAATTTCTTTAAAATGATTTAAATGACGGGAAACATCACTGACAACCGCAGTGAGATGTCACTCACTAGTCAAGGTAGCACTGTCAATCCTTGTTATTGAAAACTCTTTGCATACGTCCGTGTCCATCAACACCTCGTAACGGCCTTTAAAAGTTTTTGTGTTGTTGTACCACATATTTCAATTCGTATACTACACAACGCCAGTGATTTAAAAAAAAAGTTTTATTGTCATTTTGCTCGGTAAAAGTAGCTGATCGATGAGCTGAAAATTGATGAGACAGAAACTTAAAACTTTAAACATAGCTAGAAACTAGATAACAATTAAAAAAATTCTAGGCTTTTTTGTCTGAGCAGCAAAAGAGAAGAGGAATAATATTAAAAATATTAATAGATAATTGGTATGATAATAACATTAAAAGTGAATTTTTCATAGATAATGAAACAAATATCAAATGCAAGCGACCTAGAGAGGAAGAGAGATGCCAAACTGACATCGGAAGCAAGTAAATCTGTCACATTACCCAAATGGCCAAACTGTTTGTTTCTGGAAAGCAGCGCAACACAGAAGTGTAAATCCCAAGAAACATATGGATAATCGAAAGGGATCTATGAAGCTAATAAGCATAGCTCTCGCCTTTACAGCCACGTAGTTTTTCAAGCTCAATCAAGAAATTAAGAGCGATTGTGTTACGAAGCAATTATCTCTGAAGTAATTTCTGCGGTAAATTGTTACTTTACCGATTCTAGGAAGTCGATATTTCTTTCGCCTTCGTTATATCCATGTCGAATAATAAGTTCAGTAATTCTTTTTCCTTCATTTTTTTTTGTTTTCTTTCGTTGAGTTTTGGACATAAATACATGTACGGGGATCTGAAAATATTCTTTCAAGGAGCAAAATGTTTTGAATAGTGATAAAAATTCGTTTTAAATTTAGTTCGAGTGCTATAAATGTTATTTAAAATTATTACTCGAATTTCTAAGAGATATAAACGCGAAATATTTGTCCTTCAAAAATATTTTTAAATTATTGCATGTACAAAATATTATTATTTATTGTGATTTTTTTAGAGCTTACCAAATAACAACGAGTAAACGCTATTATGTTATTGTTTATAAAAAGTGTTTTAAATTTCGAACTTTTTTAATCATTCATTCATTTTCAATCAATTCATTCGCCTCGACCGGTGATAAATTCTTTTATTGTTTCCTATTTTGGCAAAACGATAACGAAACAAAGGGGAACGACATACTGAGTACTTTTATTTTTTAATTGAATTTTTGTTACATCTATTGGGGAGAAAGGTTTTGCATCAGTTTTAATAATTCCTGAAATGAATACATGATGTTTGTGCATCATTGATATTATTATTTTGAATTCAACAATCGCCTGTGGCTTTGGCGCAACGATTATTATAATAATAAATCATTACTGATATTCAACATTCGCCGGTACCTTTGGCGCAACGAAGCTTTCAGTATATTGCAATATTGATGGTATTGTTTTGATTTGGCAATCTTGGGTAAATTATGTGCAACGACATTCATATATTTACATTCAACAATCACCGGAACCAAAGGTGCAACGTTTGGTTGTTTTATTATATTATTTTATAGTTTATTCATAATGATTTGGTAAATAGCTGAGGCATGAAGAGTTGGGAAACGGCCAATAATGGGGTGAGGAAATTTTTTTTTTAAATTCAGTAATCGTAGAAGAAGTTGAATGTGTGATAGTCTTGGTTCCTCCGACTTTTGGGGTTGTCAGAGTCCAATTCTTTGTTTATTTGAATCTGTCTTCTTGGAAAACGATTACGTGCTATGGGTTTTTAGGGTGTCCTGATCCTGAATAATAAAAACCCACTTTGTTCACTTCTGAATATACATACAATTTTATTCTTGAATCAAAGAATGAAAAGACTTTATTACAAAATAATATATTAGTATAAAATTAGAATACAATTAATTTATTATAATATTAATTTACCTTGTTCTGTTACACTACACAATTATACTTAAATTAATTTCAATATAAAATAGCGGTACGGTGGTTTTACTTTATTATCTTAAACTTTTATGGTCCCCTTCCCGAATGTAAATGATTTTTATAATTAAAGTGATAAGTGTCGAATCATTTAATTTAATTTTTAATAACGAAATAACGATGGTTTTAGGTGCAATCGATATTTGTCGAGGTTTGGTGATGTTCGAATTTTCGATAATCAAATTCGTTACGTAGTTGCATTTGGGTAATGTTGTGATTGTTGTTGTTGTTATTTTTGTGATAAAAATGGTGAGTATAAATTATTATATTTTTATTTATTATTTATATTATATTTTTTCTTTTTAGGTATTTTGAACATCTCTAGACGCCACAGTGCCTTTCAGCATTTGTACTAGGCTGAGGAAACGCATAATTGAATTCACAGACTGCGCTATTCTGACATTAAAAACCACATGGCACGCAACTCCTCCAATGTTCCTGATAGTGATTAAATTATCAGGAATGCTAAGTATTCATTACTATTGAGACAACCGAAACGCATGTCTTAAGACTAAAATCAGATAAAATGAATTTAGACACTCCAGACCCAAAATCTAGAGATCATCAATTTAAACTGAGGCTACGATGTCATTGAGTAATTCAATGTGTGATTGAACAACATTTTTAACTCTCTGAGAAACCGGCATTTCTTCCTTTAGACGTGCGGTTTCCAAATTTTATAATTATTGCGATTTATTTTAAATCTATAAGAAAAGTCCCTACCACAAAAAATAATATTTTCCCTGCGAATGTATAAAAACAAATGGAAAAGCGACAGTTTATTATAACCCAACATATAATTTTTCATATTTTATCAATGAATAATAATGTTGTCCATAATGAAAAAAGTTTGAAGGCAAATTTTTATAAGTATAAGATATAATATAAATATACAATATACAAAGTATATTTGAGAATGTTTACATAACTTAAGTATTTGTTCGTGTAGTTAAAAAATATTGTTTGTCCTTTATAAAATATTTAAGTTAAATAATTACTGGAAATAGCACAATAAATTTAAATCACTCTTGCAATTATTTTTATTTATTTTACAAAAATTAGCAAAACTATGAAGAAAATATTTAATATTTTTTGGCATTTTAAATTTAGAATTGCTTTTAATTTATAGTTTAATAAAAAAGTTTGTTGTAAATAAAAACAAATCAAAGCGGAAAAAAGAGAAATTGCCACTGACAAATGTTTCACATGTTTCTTTCACGTTTATTTTATATGTCTGCATAAAATTTTAAAGTAATGTTCTCTCTATATTTATATATACTCTAAGGGTATACCATATTAATACAAATCAATGTTTTTGTGGCCAAATATCAAAGCTACAATATAATTTCAGAAGTTCCGATTAAGCCAGTTTGAATCCAGTTAACCAGACTCAGTTTACCTTTTAGTGTAAGACAAAACATAAAAAACGCAAGCTATTTAGGCAAAATTGACATGATTTATTCAACCACATGATTAAGATGCCAATACTAGAAGCAATGCAGAACTCAACTTTCTAGACCAAAGTCTAGAGCAGAGTCGAGTAAAGCGGATATTTTAGTGGATAAAGGATGAAATATGACACAGCAAATATGGTCGAGCAAATTATCAAAATATACGAAGACGAGGCAAGTAATCAATACTTACCGAAACAGGAAAGGAGATAAGCATAGTTTACACTTTTTGCCGTAGGCTCTTGGCAAATTCGTTGAATAACATATTTGTTTAGCACTTGTTTGCGTGCGTATAAAACAAGTGCTAAACAAGGAGATGAACGTTAAAATGCTTAAAAGAAAAATTTGCTCCAAAAAACGTTCGCTTTATAAATAGCGACTCATGACACTAAGGAAGAGTCTGGACTTAATGATATAGATAACGACAGCAATGAGCCACCATTTTTTATTGACTAAGACTTTATGACAACGACATTTTTTTGGTTAAATTTACAAATTTTATATTGACAAAATTGAAACCGTTAACGCTACTCAAATTCCACTTACCCTGATTCAATTTAGAAACATCAAACTTTCAGGTTTCATATTTTAAAAGTAATCAAAGTAAGTAATCAATCAAAGTAAGTAAGTAAATTATACAGTAAATATGTGTTTATTGTACTATAGACGAAGAACTTAGTTTACCTTTTGAGGTTTGTGCACCATAAATGCAACCTATAATAAGATTCCTTTTATTTTTATGAAATTTCAATTCAACTACTACCATTTTATATTATTCAACCTTGACCTACTTTAAAAACGCAGTGTCTACACCGACCATCTTTTTTCAAAACCACAATTTCTTATCATAACATAACATCAAATATAACTCAATGAAACGATTAAAAATTTACACAATATTCATCTTTTATAACATTTCGTTTCGATCCAAGACATAAATAAATTAAAAGATTTCCATTATCGTCGGCAAAATAATCTCAAAGATTGGTTTGGTAGGAATTAGTAATAATAATTAAATTTTCTTTAATATTCAAATATCTTATCTTAATTTTTTTTTTTGTTTTTTTTTTAATTTTATCTTAAAGAACACTTTCAAAAAAGATATTGATAATCTTAACGATACATCTGTCCTTAGGTTGAAAACTTATCTCTATATGTTG
Source organism: Diogma glabrata (assembly GCA_963693315.1). Lineage (NCBI taxonomy): Eukaryota > Metazoa > Arthropoda > Insecta > Diptera > Cylindrotomidae > Diogma > Diogma glabrata. The sequence continues at coordinate 164,963,832 of OY856187.1, forward strand.
TGTGTTTATTTTTTTTAAAAGATAAGAAGTTAAATCTTTTAACAGAAAAATTGTTTTTTTTCGTTTTTTAATTATATAGATAACTACTTGCTGCGGAAAGGATAAAACCACTTCACAATCTAAGTCATTTAATTTAAATTAATTGTTACATTTTTTTAAAGAAAGATATAGATTTTTCTTGCGATAATGGAAAGTTAAGTAATTTGATTTTAATAAGCTAAATTCGATGTATTTTCTTCTTGTGCTTCTCTATTTTAAAATGTGTCACATAACATATCCCTTTTTCAATCGTGTTGAAGTGTACTTTTTAAAGATAATCCATTTTCTACTTTTTAAAATTTCAGATTGTGCGATATTTAATTTTTAAAAGGGCTACTTTATGAAATAAAACTGACAATATATCTATTCAGAAATATTGTCGAGCGTATAATTAGTTAAAGAAAAGGGCAATTGTGCGACAATTATTTGAACACTACTTCATGTAAGACTCAAAATGATAGTTGGCATCAACCAATTATACAGTAGATAAAAGTTCTTGCTAATCGGGCCGCTTAATTCCATTTTGATATATGAAATAAATTTAGATAAATCATAAACATGACTGTACAGTTTTATTCAAACCTTCGAGCCTTCTAGTCCTTCGAGCCGCTTAATCAGAAAAGTCAAAATGTTACATCTCAGCTCTATAATTTTGATTTTGGTATGTTAATTATTATTTATGATTGTTAAAATTTCAGGATCTGTAGCCTGATTCTCTAAAAAGCAAGATAAATTGTAATGTGTAAACGTGATATATTTTACACAATCAAAAGTTTACGCTTAAGTTTATCTTGGTACGCTTAAATCGTATTCTGTAAAAAAACATTGCGTCCTAGCTAAAATTATTGTCAGCAAGATATTTTAATGTCAAAATAGTTTGTGAAAGTGATAAATAACATACAAATAATATATAATAGTTAAAATGATGCAAGAAATTACGTGTAAAGAGATTGCGAATAACGCGATTAAGATTAAGAGACGCACAAAACTCGTTTAATGTATCTGCCGATTGCTTCAAAAGTTATAATCGTTTAACAAAATTTTTGGTTCATAATTTAATAGAAGAATTACGGCCGTTCTTGCAACAGTCCCAACGAAATATCGCCATTCCTGATTATTTATAGGAACTTTCGTTTTTGAGCGTAAAGTAGCGAATGGTTAGTTGTTTTTAAAATTGTATACGTAAAAACATATTTAATTATAGATATATTTTCACTAAAAACGGATATCAAAAAAATGTAGGGCATGATTCCCTCATAGCGTTATCGCTAACTTCCATTTCGAGGTGCGTTGAAGTTGTATCAAGGGCAATTGACACAAATTTGAGCATAAAATATATACGTTTTCCTCAAAGTGATGTGGGAATATAAATAACGATAAACATGTGTATGTTTTCATTTATATGTATATTTTTACAAAAACAATTAGTTAAAATAATTCATAACTTTATAGGTTTTATAATAAATTTGGTTAACTCCATAAATTCTATAAGGCGAACTTTTTGCTCTATCGAGGCTCGTTTACTTCTAGTTTTGGTGTTTCTAAATAAAATTTCAAAAAAAAATTTGGAGGTCAGTACTTTCATAAAAAATAAATTTAAACATATATAACCATAAGCTACCAAAACATTCTATGACATAACCCGGGTAAGAAAAAGCTAAAGGGCTAATCCTGGGCCAAGATCGCGCCATAGCTTTTATTTTTATTTATATAAATTTTTTACTTACTTTTTGTCTATATCCATATTTATTTTATTTAATAAAACAAACTATAATAATTCACAAAAATAGTAATAATAATAGTTTGTGTTGAGTTTTCCCAAGATAAAACAATTGGGTAAAGTTTACCCGCATATACTTATCTTAAGTGTTTACATTTTATCTTGAAAAAATTTACGGAATTCGAATACTCAAAAACAGCAAGATAATTTAACGTTTACACGTTTACACTTTATCTTGCCGCTTAGAGAATCAGGCTACTGTATTTAAAAAGAAGGTATTCATGCAACCATGTAATGTCTGAAACAATCATGCTTATGGCTTGTAGGTAAAAAAACAAACTGGATTATTCACAATTAGCTTATTGACACTTTATGCAAGACCATCTAGAACGAACTTGTTATATGTTTTATTACTTTATTAATTAGAAAGGAACAATACATTGGATCTAATCGCGGATCATTCAAAGATGTATTGGACGTAATTTCGACTTATATAGTTTAATCAAGTTAAGACAAGGTAAAACCTGAGTTTAATGCTTCTGCGTAAAAAATTAAAATTTTTTACTAAATTACACGGCATAAAATAAAAAATCTTATACAGATATTAAGTAAATGGTAAAATGAAATAAATAAATCAAAATTTCAAACTATTGCCTCTTGGTTATCCTTGATTGCAGAATCAATTTTCTGGTTGTTGAAACTGAGAATCTGGTTGGTATATTACATAGGTTGTAAAAGGCCAATACCTTAGGTATCAAAACAAAATAATTAGAAAAACGACAAACGAACAAGAACACAATACAAAGGGAAAACATTTGGCATAAACAAAATAGTTTGAAGAATATATCGAGTTGAACAGCAGGACATAAACCAAAAAGAATTTACCTTCTTAATCACAATCAATTATTTATTGATATAAACTAATTTTAACAAAGGTTATTAACGTTACAATTATTTCAGACTATTACAATGATTTGGTCTTAATATTAACTGCGTCACAAATTGTACAAGCGTGCCTTGTATTTTCGCGATGTCAAAATTATAAACTTAATTTTTGGAAAGCTCGAGAGTAAGAGAAGTTTGTTTCATTTTTTATTTTCTTTATAGCTATCAGAGCTATAATGCAGATGAGAGTTAGGTTGAGCCGGTGTGGAGTTGGTTGTGGAGTTGAGTAAGATGTATTCCAGCTATTTTATTGTTGTTGTTAATCCAGGAGCAATAGCTAGTCATTCACGCTATTACCGATAAAAGCTGTTCGACCTTGTTATTAAAATATTTGCAATCCACAATCTTGTAATATGTAACCAGCGAACTAATAAATGATTTCTTAATAGCTGGATTCAAATTATTTACTCGGAGAAGATTTTTCTATTTTAACAGTTAGATTTCATCTTTTTAATTTTCAATAAACACATTTATTATTATAAAAACATTTAATTTCTAAATTTAAGTTATATCAGAACAAGTCACAGGAGTGAGTTAATTGAAGTTTCTTAACAAAAACTTTAGTTTCATATTTTTTAAACTTTAACAACATTTATCGAACATTTAAAATCTTTACTTAAATCAATTGTATTTTATATTTAAAAGTGAAAATATAATAAAGGAACTTTAGCAATTAAGAACAAAAAAAGTAAAAGCCTTTTTCATAAACCGAAAAATTAGAACTTTTTATTATTTTAAGAAAAACGAGAAGTTTTATTATTTATGGAAAAATTAGAATGAATAATTTTTTGTTTTTCTTTTTAATGATCAGTTACATAAAAAACATCGCCAACTCAATTTTAATTTTTTAAAATTTAATTAAAATGTTCGCCACAACACTCCCCCCCTAGTGCCATCGAAGATGGGACGATATAGAAATTATTGTGCTACGGCACGAAGGAAACGAACAGGGGTACGAATGGTTCTACCTGCTCGCGTAATTGTTCCTGTTCAGCTTGTTCCTGTTCAAGTTCGATTAAATTATTGGGTGGGTCGATCGCAGACATTACTGAAGCGGGCAAGGAGGACGACAACAAGGTTGAAGAATGTTGCAGCCAATAAAAATTCTAGTGCGTGTGGGTTGGCAATCACAAATGCGCAGATTGCAACCAACAACGTTAACAATACAACAAAAATTTCCCTTAATATGAACAATTTTTAAAAATTTTAAAACAAAATCAATTAAGCAACTACTTTAAATTTAGAGAAAAAATTATTGAAATAATAAATTTGATACTTGATAAAGTTGAATCTTCTGTACGTTGTCCTTAGTCGGATGGTCACCAATTTATAGCTATCAGAGCTATAATGCAGATGAGAGTAAGGTTGAGCCGGTGTGGAGTTGGTTGTGGAGTTGAGTAAGATGTATTCCAGCTATTTTATTGTTGTTGTTAATCCAAGAGCAATAGCTAGTCATTCACGCTATTACCGATAAAAGCTGTTCGACCTTGTTATTAAAATATTTGCAATCCACAATCTTGTAATATGTAACCAGCGAACTAATAAATGATTTCTTAATAGCTGGATTCAAATTATTTACTCGGAGAAGATTTTTCTATTTTAACAGTTAGATTTCATCTTTTTAATTTTCAATAAACGCATTTATTATTATAAAAACATTTAATTTCTAAATTTAAGTTATATCAGAACAAGTCACAGGAGTGAGTTAATTGAAGTTTCTTAACAAAAACTTTAGTTTCATATTTTTTAAACTTTAACAACATTTATCGAACATTTAAAATCTTTACTTAAATCAATTGTATTTTATATTTAAAAGTGAAAATATAATAAAGGAACTTTAGCAATTAAGAACAAAAAAAGTAAATGCCTTTTTCATAAACCGAAAAATTAGAACTTTTTATTATTTTAAGAAAAACGAGAAGTTTTATTATTTATGGAAAAATTAGAATGAATAATTTTTTGTTTTTCTTTTTAATGATCAGTTACATAAAAAACATCGCCAACTCAATTTTAATTTTTTAAAATTTAATTAAAATGTTCGCCACATCTTTACCAAATTATAGAAAAACCATGGAACTATATTTACATCGAAATATAATTAGTGGTTCGTTTTTCGAGTTAAATATTTGTTTTAATTAATCGTGTGGCGCTGCAATTTGAATTTATCGTTTATTGTTTAGACTATTCGTGTCACAGGAAAACTATGTGATCGTTAAAGTTTGTAGTGATTATTTATTTAGATTTAAAATATATTAACCACTACAGTACTTCGCTCGTAGATGAAAGCCCCCTCTAGTGTGTCTGTTCAAAATGAACAGTTTTGTGTGTTTGAGAAGCTGGTGAACGATCAGCTGAACACAAGATACCATACTCTGGCTTCAACCTGTCGATCGAGACAGATTGTTGTTTGCATTTGATGTCGATAACGAAATGTTTTCGTAGACGTCGTATGATTCTGTATGGACCTTCATATGGGGTTTGTAGTCCTGTGCGTTCTCTATCTACTCTAATGAAAACGTAGTCGCAGTTTTCTAGCGACTTTGGAACAAATACGTCGTTTTGTTTAGTTTGTCGTGTAGCTGTTGGAATTAGATTGTGCATTGTATTTCGAAGTTGATCAATCACTGTATCGTGACTTGGCAGTTGTGAAAGAGGGTTTTCGACGAAGAATTCACCGGGCAGTTTCAGTGCTTGTCTGTGAAAAGTTCTGCGGGTGAGCACATCAGATCTTCTTTCACTGCAGCTCGAATACCTAAAAGAACGATTGGTATTTCGGAGCTCCACTGAGTAGTGTTGCTTCTGGCCATAAGTGCAGCTTTAAGTTGTCTATGAAAACGCTCTACCATTCCATTCGCTTGAGGATGGTAGGCCGTTGTACGTATACGATGTGAACCTAAAAGTTTCATTAACTCGGAGAAAAGTTTTGACTTGAATTGTGTTCCCTGATCAGTTGTGATATGCAATGGAACACCGAATCGTGATACGTAGTTAATGACAAATGTCGTGGCTATGGTAGCAGTGGACATGTCAGACATAATATAAGCTTCTGGCCATCGAGTGAATCGATCAACGCAAGTTAAACTATAAGAACATCCATTAGAGGGAGGAAGCGGTCCTACGATATCTATATGAATGTGTTCGAATCTAGATTGTGGAATTTCGAATTGTCCAATTGGAATTTTCGTGTGTCGTTGGACTTTAGAGCGTTGGCAAGATAAACAAGATTTTGTCCAGTGTTTAATATCTTTATTTATACTGGGCCAAAAATATCTAGCTGTAATCAATTTACGTGTACCGTTGACACCAGGATGTGACAAGTTGTGTAAAGAGTTGAAGATCGTTTTGCGTAAAGGTTCTGCGATGTATGGGCGATTGTTACCCGTTGATGTTTCGCAGACTATTTCGAATCCTGGAAGTTTAAAAAGCTCTAGTTTTATGGATGAACTAGCGTGACATACGGAACCAGAAAATAAATTCTGAAGTTCTAAGTCTGCTTTTTGTGCAGCGATGATAGCATCGTAGTTGAAGTGAGTCTCAACTGACGCGGTTTCGTTTTCGAATGCAGGAGATAATGCATTCTGTGTTGTCTTTACCTTGCACATGCTAGATATCGGTAGTAAATTGACTTATGAAATCCAAGTGACGAGATTGCCGTGGATTTCGTTCAGTCTTAGATTGTATTGCACGTGTGAGAGGATTATGGTTGGTGTAAATTGTGAATTGGCGATCTTCGATAAAATACCTGAAGTGTTTTATAGCTAGGTAAATTGCGAGTAGCTCTCGATCGAATGCAGAGTATTTAGTTTCAGCGTCAGAAAGATTCTTTTAGAAGAATCCCAGTGGTTCCTAACAATCATTGTTACGTTGTTGTAACACTGCTCCGACAGCAATGTTCGATACATCCGTAGTGATACTGTATGCAGATTCGTTACGTGGATGCACTAATAACGTGATATTAACCAATTCGGTTTTTAATTTGGTGAATGCGAGTTGACATTCGTTTGGCCAAGTGAAATTTTTCAAGTGCAAGTGTATCTGGCAAGTGTATTATTTCGGTATGAATCTATGATAATAATTTATCATACCGATGAATTGCTGAATACGTTTGATTGATGTTGGTGCTGAGAGTTCCGTAATGGCATTAATTCGTTCTTGAGAAGGCAGAATACCATTAGGTGTTATTGTGTGGCTGAGGAAATCGAGAGTGTTTGCGCCGAAAACGCATTTTGAACTCTTTATATGGACACCAAACTCGCTAAGTTTCTGGAAGAGTTGTTCCAAATGGAGCTTGTGTTGTTCCTCATTTTTCGATGCCACTAAGATATCGTCGATGTAGACGAATACGAAGTCTAAATCTTGAACGATTTCGTTTATTTAATGCTGAAACGTTTGTGCAGCATTACGTAAGCCGAATGGCATTCGAGTGAATTCAAAGAGGCCAAATGGAGTGGTAATTGCAGTTTTGTGAATATCTTCATTTGCGACACACAGTTGAAAAAGTAACTGCAATATTTAAAGCAAGTCTTGCAACAGGAGCTATGCGTTGCAGGTTATTATTTAATTGTAAAGTAAATGTTGCATTAAACCTAATTTCAATGTATTTCTATAAAATTTAAAACAACTCTTGCATCATAATTTATTTCTATAGAACAGCTAGAAGTTTTAATGCACCTTGCTGCAATTTAATACATTAATGAAATTTTAAAATTCACTAGAGTATTATCCTTTTTAAAAATATATAGTTAAAATCGTTTCATGTATGTTTTAGTTATCGCTTCTCAGCTGAAAGTCTATAACATAATAGTGATTAAGGTGGTATGTATGTTTTAATTTTTTCCGTTGTAAATTTTTTATTTTAATTTGATTAATTTAGGCAGGTGCTTAATAATCAAAGTATCTCGAAATTATGATGTAATTTGCATTAAAATTTCATACTAAAAAAATGTTGCGCGGAATTTATTTAATGCAAATAACAGACATTTTTAAACAACAAGTTTTTTATTTTACTCCAAGTACTCTGTTAAATATTGATGCAAAGAGCATTAGTTTAACTTTATATTGCAAGCTTTGTATTGTTTTGTAATTGAAACTTCCGTAGGACCTGTATGTGTAGCAATTTGCATTACATATTCAATTTTTTTTTAACTGTGCAGGAATGAGATGATAAGCTCTAATAAGGTCAATTTTAGAGAAAATTTTGCATCCATACAAATTCATCGAAAAATTTTGAATATGCTGTATCGGATAGCGATCAGGAATCGTGACCGCGTTTAACCTGCGATAATCTCCCCATGGTCTCCAGTCGAGATCTTTCTTTCGAACCATGTAAAGCGGACAAGAAACTGATGAAGAAGAAATACGACAAATTTCAAGTTCAACCATGTGTTGAAATTCTGTGAACGCAGCTTTTTGACGAATAGGACCTAGTCTGCGTGGTTTTGACACAGGCAAGTGACCAGTGGTACCAATATGATGAACCACGTTATGTTTGACCGGCAAATTGTAGTTTGGTTCTGCTGTTAGGGAAGGATACTTCCTTAGTAGGAGACCGTAATCGTTGTCGATCGTGAAATGAATGGTTGTAAACGTATCTACGTTAACCATTGTGGCATTGATTGACAGCTGGGTAGCTGTATCAATCAGCCGTTTTTGTTTCAGATCGACTAAAAGGCCAAATTTACTGAGAAAATCAGCGCCAATGATTGGACGATTCACTTGCACTAGTATGAAAGCTTGTGTGAACTGTGAATGTTCGTTTTAGGCCGATATCTACCTGTAGGAGTTTTGTTCCGTAAGTGTAGATTATCGTGCCGTTGGCAGCTGATAAGACTAGATTGTTTGATTTTGATTGAGAGATAGTTGATAAATTAATTTTGAATGGAGGCACCGAAAGGTTTGCTCCCGTGTCTACTAAAAAGGTTTGAGGGTTCGTTTTATCAAAAACGAATAGGCGGCTAGACTGATTGATATTGACCACAGCCGTTCCAACCTCGAGATTTATAAGTTTTTTTGACTTGTATTTTGTTCTACATCCATTGCAGTTTTGGATGAAGACTGGTCAAACGTGCATGGAGCTCTGCACTTACGCGCTGTAGCTCCGAAAGTTTGGTGGTAAAAACATAATCCTGTTCTATTGTTTGAGCTGCCGCGAGATCTGGACCGAGGTCGGTACTGAGATGGAGTTCTCCCGCAAAATGCAAGACTCGAAGGATAAAATTGTCCTCTTGAGTTCGATAGGTGCAAACGTGTTAACTGATCGAGTCGTTTCTCTATTTTAGTGAGTCCATCTTCAACAGTGTCTTTGCTACTCGCTCGTGCTTGGTTGTCTCCAAAACTTCTTCGTTGTGTTGAACGTGATGTTCGAACTTCTCCTACATTCCTATGTAACGTGTTGACAGCCATTGCCTGGAACATTTTATCTGCCATTTTTGACATAGTCTCGGTCGTGGTTGACTCTGATAGCGCAGCTAATGGGATTCGAATAATATCAGGCAACTTTCGAACCCAAAGTGAACGAACTATCTTTTCGTCGAAATTTGTTCCAGCCAATTGTTTCATATTGCGTAGGGTCTCAGAAGGTTGTTGGTCGTCCAAATCCTGACCAGATAATAACGCTTCAAGACGGTTTTCATCGGACGAAGCTAATCTATCCAGTAGCGTTTGCTTCCGCTTCACGTATTTATTTGATTCTGGTACGTCGTCGATCACATCTGTTACGAGGTTGCATGTTTCGGGGGCTAGCGCATGAAGCACGTGTAGGTATTTGAGCTGATCTGTTTTAATATTTTGAAAATCGAAAATTTGCTCTGCGATCGTGAACCATGTTTGAGGTTGGTGTGTCCAAAACGGTTGTAATTTAATTTTGGACGAAGCGCCACGCTCTAAAGACGGATCTGTTTTAATTTGCGCACCATCCATCTTTTCGTCGTCAGACATGTTTTTATTTTTTGTAATTTAATTTGGTTAACGAGGTTGTTTGTAAAATGGTAAACAAAACAAAAAAAATCAAAAGCAAACGCGGATACAAAGAAAATTCTCGAATCGCGAGAAAATAAAATATTATTCTTGATTCCGAACTCGGAATGTCTATCAATAGAAATTTGTGAAAATTTAATTTGAGTGTTGAGAGAAAAAACAATATTTTTTTTTTACGGGCTTGCGGACAAGACTTGCTTGTTATAATTTTGATAAAAATATATTATAATGTGAATTCAAATTATAAACTGTGCAATACGCAGTATACGTTATTAAATTTATATAAGAGGCTTAATAAGCATAAAATTCAATTTTAACTTAAAATCTAAGTATTTTCCCACCACCTAAATTTATTTATTAATGATGAAATGTAATCTAAATTCTAATTGATTTCAATATATTGATGAGTAAAAATTAAATGCACAAAAAAATTTAATAATTACGTTAACTCAATTCGTGAAAACAGAAAAAAAAATTATAATAATAATCGAGATAATTAAAGTGCGCCATCTTCGTTGTAATAGTTGTAAATTATACTAGCTCGAAAACATAGACATAAGAATCCAACTAAAACAACACATAGGAATCCAATAAGAGCTGTCAAAATTGTAAACTTTGAAAACCTAAATAAATTGCTTTTTCTTGCAATTCAAATGATGCAATGTGTTTAAGTTGTTTTTGCTATATGGTAAGATATTTAAATTATTATTTTGATATTTTAGTGCTATAAAAATATTATATATAGATAGATATATGGATAGATTTAACTACAAATTTCACATGCAGGCGGCGTTACAGTCCAGGCTTACAAAATATTTTGTGGTCATATGTGCGGAAAAGTAGTTTTTCTTTTATTCTATTCTAGTACATATTCTATTCTAGTACTAAATTGAATATTTTTACGCATGTGTTACAAAAATAAATTGTTATCTGTTTTCGGTCCAACGATGGTATTGAATGTTGATGACGTCAAAATATTTTAAGCAGCAGTTTTGTTGATGATCAATATTTTTGTTTCACGTCCAAAAAAAGTCTTGTATTCCATGTAATTTCTCTTATTATTTATCAGTTAAATAACGGTGGTGTTAATTATTGATGACGAAAAAAAAAATTGAATCGTTGTAATCCAAAGATTAATTAGAAAAATTGAAATTGTAATTTTTGTATTTCTATTCGATTTATGTAGCAATGTAATTGTTTTTACACATACGATCGTTGTTACTTTGTTTTAATCTCAAAATCTGATGATAATAGTTGATATTTGTAAGAAAAATTATTTCTCCATTATTGTTTTGTTTTAATTGTTGAAATGAATGGTAACTTATAGATGTATATGACCCAAAATGATGATATATGTTTTAATGATAAATTATGAATATATATGTTGTTCCGAATTTATAATTTTGTTTGGATATTATAATAGTACATTATGATGCAAGGACGTAAAGCTAAGGTTTTTGGACATATGTGGAGTTTGCGAATCGAGGCGTTAGCCGAGATTTGCACCCACATTAAGTCCAAAATGGCTTACATCCGTGCATCATATACTATTTTTTATTCGCCGCAAGTAAAATATTTAAAAAAATTTTTTTAATCTAAATCAAAATTAAAAATTTTATAAATTTTGAAGTAAAAGTATGTTGAACAAGTAGGCTTTGTTATTTCTTTTCAAACAAATCAAATAACTATGAAGGCAAACAATAACAAATATTTTAATTGGATTAGGAAATTTTGAATCGAAGCGTTACTTTGATAAAAATTTCTATTTTTTAAAGAATTTAAACAAATACAAATGTTTTTAACTTCTTTGGACGTAACTATGACAAGAAAATATATGGTTAAAAAGTGACACTTTAAGGCCGCAAATCACAGTAATAAAGCAACACTTTAATATGTAGGCAAATAAAAAAATAATTTTGCTTTGTTTGCACTCTTTTTCAATTAATGACCTTGACAAAAGACCATTGTGACCAAAAACATTACGATCCTCACCATATTCAACTTCCGTGTGTAAATCAATTACTAGTACTCAAGAAAGTTTTGATGTCACCCATATTTCTTTAGACGACATTTTAGAGGGAAACTCAAAAGACGAAATGCTAATGGCGCATTACATAATAAATAAAAAGTTCGATGAACAGCAGCGTTCTGTATTGATAACAACTATCGCTCAGAATTTTAAAAATAATAACCTGCAAATGGCACTATCGTCATCACACAGATTAGAGAATGAAATTTTAGCCAGATTTCTTTCCGAGAGAATGCATTTTTACCATTTAGGTAAGCATGGTAGAATTTATAATAAATTTTTCAACATGAAAAACAATACGCGAAGTACAGCAAAAGTCTTAAAAGACAAAGAAAGCACGTCGAAAATAGGGTCTCCAAAGAAATTGAATTGATATTTAGTAAGTTAAAATAAAAAACAAACAACAATAAATTAACAACAAAGTTTTATGGTAGAACCAGAAACAAATGCTGACTTGATTATAAAATCACTTAAGTTTGATAATTTATCGTGTGCTGAGTTCGATAGTTATTAGCAAGCAAGCACCAAATGCAGACTGTACGATGTATCATATGCTTCTTCTTTAAACGAAAAATGGTTCTCGAAAAATGGCCTTTTTATAAGCATGCCGCAGGGTATCGTTTGGTAATGAATAAATGCAAAATTTTCTATTGATTTATTTATTTAAATTAAATTTATTTTATAGATCGACCAAGACTTCTGAAGTATGTTTCCATCTAGTTCATCAATTTTAGATAAATAGGAAACTGTTTGCACTATCCTTTTAAATTTTTCTAGTTCGGAATTTAATATTAAAGAAAAAAATATTAAAATGGTGCTTCAAAAACTAAAACTATCAACTATTTCTAACGGTAGGCATATGTTTTGTACAAACAACTTGTTGCTTCAATATTCTCAGTTTACAGAGTAACTTCATTTACCTTCTTTTTATTTTCAGAAGAATCATCAGCGGCCTTACTATGGTGACTTCATGGGTACCTTGGTCCAACCCAGAAAACAATTCGAAAGAATAACGCTGGAAAAAAGGTACGATAAAGTATACAATTAAGGACTCGCAAGAATCATTTTTATTTATCGGCAAATCAGTTCAGTTCCCTGATTCTATAAAAAATAAGATAATTTGTAAACATGAAAACTGGTAAACTTTGCAAATTTGCGATCGATTTTTTTTATTTTAAATTTTTTTACTACTAAAATATTATCGAAAATTTGTAAACTAGTAAGAGTAGGCTTTGCTTTAGATAAGTTTTCCATTTTACAAATTATCTTACTTTTTATAGAATCAGGGCACAGGAGATAGAATCTTATTTTGATTATATATTAAAGAAAGGATGGAAATAATTCAGCCATTTGTTTTAGCGACTGGAAATGATATTCATAGGATTGAAAAATGTTTTGATTATTTTGATGGAGCAAAATTTATAATTCCGAATTGTTTGCGTGCGGTTGATATTTGTTTTAAGCTATTTCACCTTTTTAATATCCAATATTCCCCCTTAGCATCCACAAATTTTTGGACCTTAATTGAAATTTTTTTACAGTTTAATAGTAAGCCAAAAACGTCTTCAAAGCTGGCTGTTTTGCTGTCTACACTGGAAGGCAATTAAAAATTATCTGCAAGTATGTAAACAAATTATGTATATTTGCTATTTTTTGTTGAATAATAAAACAATTGAAATATAAGGCGTGTTTTTTATTCACTTTTTGATAGGTTGAGATAAAAGTATTTATGTGCATATCTTATCGGTGATGCTATCATTCATTATACTATAATGAACTCAGAACTGTTTTATTAAATTTTGTTAGTTACTAATCTAAAACTAAACAAAACAGATGTTACATGTTTTGATAATTTTTGATAATTATCAACTAATAAACAACAATCATTGATTAAATTATTTCAACTTTTAATTAATAAAAATTTTTCCGTCATTGTAACCATTTTGTTTATCAACTAATTAACTGCTGTCCATTATATCAATGGTTGAATTTATTACATTATAAACGAATTTATTAATGTCATTAACGTCTGTTAATAATATAATTTATTGAATTATAATCGGTTCATAATTGTTGTTATTACTTAATAAACAGGCAATTGTGTTATCAATAAATTGGTTCATCGGAAGAGAGTTAATAAAATCTTATATATTAATACGCTAAAAAATAACTTTGTATGGCCTAAAGCTTTTTTATTCGAATTTCGATTCATTTCAAATTTTCACTGCTAACCGATATTAGTATAACTTAGGTTTTAAAGATTTTTGGGATTTTTCGGATCATAAATAAAAAAGTTATAGAGGAATTAAAATGTATTTTTGGATTTAACGGCCTCCCACATACAATATGAAATGAACTTGCCCAAATCATATATTTTTTTTCACAAAAATTTGTTATTCTTTTATACATTTTATTTTAGTCTTCTTATGTACATTGATGTGAATGCATGTTAAAATTTTGTTCTGTTTTTATATTTTTTTTCACAAAAACGATACGATTTATTCTTTAATACATTGTAATTTGTATTTTATTTTAGTCTTCTTATAAATATCTAAGGAAGAGTAATAGTATTGGTGAAGTTTGATAGTGTTTGTATTCTAGCTGGGTGGTACTGTTTACAATTTGCATATTTATATTCTCATTTCTCGAAACAAATAAAAGAAATAATAAATGTTGCATATAAATTTAAGAGCCTAATATGTTTAAATAAAATATTTCCTTATATTTCCAAATATAAATATTTTTAATTGTCCATACAACACAAATTTTAATCATATTGAATTACTTTAAGAACACCTTATATTCGGCTGTGATAGCGTTTGAAATTTGGTTTGACAACGATGGATTAAGAAAAATTACATTCACAAAAATTTTTTATCTTTTTTATATTTTATTTTAGTCTTCTTATGTACATTGATGTGAATGCATGTGAAAATTTTGTTCTATTTTTTATATTTTTTTTCACAAAAATGATACGATTTATTCTTTTATACATTGTAATTTGTATTTTATTTTAGTCTTCTTATAAATACTAGGAGGGCCCGGCGTGCTTCGCTACGCTTATAAATAAAGTTTTTGCGTAGACATTTTGTTGACGTAGAAGCAATGATTTCAAAAAGTGGTAATGAGAAATGCTAGCATATAATTTTTAATTTTTCTTTTTAAATATATGATTGAAAAATAATCAGAACACTAGCTGATCAGTTCGGATATATGAAAAATTAGCGATCCAATATGTGTTCAAGTAAGCTCTCTAACTTATTTGATCGCTAATTTTTCATATTTCATTTTTCATATATCCGAACTGATCAGCTAGAGTTCTGATTATTTTTATCCGAACTGATCAGCTAGAGTTCTGATTATTTCTCATTCATATATTTAAAAAGAAAAATTAAAAATTATATGCTAGCATTTCTCGTTACCACTTTTTGAAATCATTGCTTCTACGTCAACAAAATGTCTACGCAAAAACTTTATTTATAAGCGTAGCGAAGCACGCCGGGCCCTCCTAGTTTTTATTAATACAGCGATTTTTTTTATTGAATACACGCAACTTTTTTTTCAGTGAGCTTAAACACTCAATCTTAATTATGGAATATTCCTTAATAATAGAACCCTATTGCTTGTTCGAAAAAACTAGGCCTTCATATATTTCAATATTTGGAGTTAGATATTGCGTCACATGATCAAGGAATATGCCACCGAATTCTGAATTATTGGCTTTAGTTTTATTTTTTTCTAGTAAATTTTAAAAAAATTTGCATTTTATCTCATATTTCCTCTATCCATCATATGACATAGTCGGTTATGTGCTAGAGTTTATTGTTTAGTTATCCCTAGTCTTTAATAAGGCTTAAAGACAGAAACCAAATGTTTATATATCACCACCTCAGAACGCATGTTGTTATGGGACATAGGTCTTATAAAGTATCTTTATGTTGTGAATGTTTCACATGTGTATTTTACAATACACTGGATAACTAAACAATAAACTGTAGCACATAATCGACTATGATCTGAACTCTAGCACATAATCGTGTTTACATGTGTTGTCATGTGTGTTGAGTGTTAGGCATTGTAATGCCTAACACACAACACATTATATTTAAAAAAAAATTCGATCAAATACCACAGTACTATGCATGAATATGATGACCTTTTTCTGTTTGATTGTAATTTTTGCTTAAACAGCTTAAACAAATCTGTATGTTAATTATGAAACGTCATTCATAAGTCATAACTAACCCTTTTCAGGTTTGAAGCTCATCAATTATAAACATTTTTATAAAGCAGATCGTTCATTGAAATAAATTCTGTTCTCACTTTAAATATTTAATTTTCTTATAATAATTCTCAATCCCACCTCTAAAGTTACCACCTTGTTTATTAGTAAAACCATTATATTAAGATCACACAAAAATTTTTTTAACAATATAAAAATTAATATATTGCAAAGGTGAAATCTAAATTTGCTTCTAGAGAAGACGAAAATGTCTTTGTTGATTTGTTTTTGTTTGGTGACAAATATTTGGTACGTGTTTGTTCATTTTTCTTATAATTTGTGAACGATCTTGATTTCTTTTTAAAAACCGAATTATATTCAATTCAACAAAAAACATTCATTTCAATATGGATATGGGAGACCAAAAACAAAGTTTCGTTTATATTATACACAATAACCAAACTTACTTAATTTCAAAAGAAACTTTAAGGAAATTCTATCCAATCTACTGAACTGTAATAACAACAAAAGAAGTTTTCCTTCTTCTTCAGCCAAAATACATATTAGAGTTTATTATGTTATTACAATTCCTTATTATAATATTCCTTAATAAAATTAATAGAAAGATTTCTTATCCTATTTCTACTTACACATTTAACGATCGTTAATAATAGAATTAAATTTTTAAATAACAAAAAGGGAATAGAGTAACAAAAAAAGTAAGAATAAAATAGATGAAACCTTTAATTCTTAAATAAAAATAATAATAGACAAAAAAAATAAAATAGAAATATATCCAATTTTATGGGTAAACCCAAAGATCAACCAATGATGATGATGATCACCAGAAATCAATGTATATATACACATAAATTGTTGTTTACAAATGTTTCCATAATAAATAGATTTGTTTGAAAAATAAAGGAAATTTTAAGGAATCCTATGTTCAAAAGTACGGTAAGGTTCTTTTGTTCAATAATCGTAAAATTTTTATCGAATTTTTAACTGTGCGTCGTTAAAAATGTTTTTGAGATTCATCTAATTTAATGGAAAACAATTTTTTAGTGTCATGTTGTTTGAAGGTAGGTCAGGCGAAAACAACACTCTCTGAAAAATCTGATACAGTTTTAATACTGGAGCTTGGAAAATATCTAACTACTATCTAACTAAAAAGCTACAAATGCCGATATGCCAAATTATATTTTAATAGTCTATCAGCCCTATCAAAAATATTCGAGTTTAATTAACTTGCACATGTCAAAATTTTTCTAAAAAATAGTTTGATACCTGCTAATCAATACGTGTATCGAAACAAAAGTTAAACAACAGATTTAGTGAACATTAACACCCATTACGGAAATAGTATAGGTTATTGCATAAGTTATTACGTATCAAAACTGGCATGCAACAGTTCAATTATAAGATTATTTTGTTTGGTTTTCATTTCAAAGCTAAGAAAAATGATTTAAAATGTTTTGACTGACCGAAAATTTTGAATTGCAGGAAACAGTTTTAATCTGCACCTAAAGTAACGCAGCTATCTTCAGAAAAAACTGATGAACAACAAAATCCCACCAAAAGGGACACAATGAATCCAAAAACTCGAGGGTAGGGTGAATGAAAGAAAACAATAAATTCGAATCCGACCAAAACAATGAATATAATTAATTTTGATTAGACTAGATTCGATTAGATTAGTAATTGGTGGTGAACTGTTGTAATGTGACCAAAAATATCTATCGTACTCCACCTGCTAAATCCCTTGCGAGTACTCTGTTAGAGCACCTCCTCCAATCCAGCCTCATTTAAGAACCCCAGGATATGGATAGGGGTACGTGCCCGTCAGCAAAACACTTACCCAGAGGATACCTTTTCGTGAGATCAAAGCTCAACAATATTTGAAAAGGTGGGATGGGGTCTCTTTGTTCAATATAAATAAACTACATTCGTCTCTCTCCTCGACCTCAATATTCTTGAGGTGCATTCTTATTCTGCAGTATCCTGTTAGAACATCTGTCAGTATTCTCAGGTTATTCTTATTCAGCTTAGAGTATATTACTGTTCTCAATTCTTATAAAACAACCGAATAAAATCCACCGTCTTAAGCGCTGTTAGCGCTCCTTTTCTTGCTTACATTTGCCTGCTTCTACTATCTACGAGACCCGTATGACAGTTCTATCCAGTGCTGCATTGTTAGCATTACCAAGCTTGTTTAGCGTGCTCACATAGAATCTATTTATTTCAGATGTGACGGTATATGGTCTTAGTTCCTTGACGGCTGCTTGACTGTACGACAAGAGGGCAGTTAGCTTTTCTGATAACTTCGATTCAAGCGGACGTGGTTGGATATGTTCTCATTGTCCCAACACCTTTTCTAAAGCTGTCCTGCCTGAGTTGAGCTGGGCTATTTTGTTCCATGTGATTGATACAAATGAGATTGCTGGTTCACTGTCGTGAACCAGCAATCCCACTGGATTGCATTCACATATTTTTTCCCAACAGATTTTTAGCTACCATGGAAGTTGTTATGGCTTTGCTCATCACGACTTTAATGCGGTTTTTTCACAGGGATTTACTTTTGGAAACTACTCTCAGATATTTATTATTTATCTTGTTATGCCCGCCAAATTACGTGATGTTTAACAGGTAGCATTTAGGAGAAAATCTATATCAACCCTAAAACAAATTTAAGTTCTGTACCGACCAAACAATCAGTATACACAATCTTCGGACTTCCTGTAAAAACCATCAAAGGCATAATATTTTTTTTATATGTTTGAGTCCTCTCTAAAACATTTCGTATTTTATTCTTTTATTTTATCTCTTTGCTAAGTAAAACGAAACGGAAGAGTTCATGCAATCAACAAACAAACCTTCTCTTTTTTTACTTTATTTTAAACATTATAAATACAAAAAATATTCTTGAATTCAGCTGAGTTGCAACTTAAAATTAAAATAAAAATGTTCGTAACCTTAAAGGTATAAAAAAAAGATTCGATTTAATGTAAAAGAAAATAAAATAAAAATAATCATATTGTGTTAAATTTATAAAAATTTATTGTTGAATATAAATAAAATACACAAAAAAGAATTACATAGTTGAAGAAATGTTTTTATTTACATGTGAAAGTAGTTTTTAAATTGCTTAGTGTTCGAAATTAAAGTTAGCCATTCCTTTATTGGAAACCGTGAAATTGGTTAAATAATAGCGTCGACGAAGCAAATTACGTCTGTGGATTAGAAATAAATAATATATGCATGCTGATAGTTTGTTGATGTTATTTATGTGCAACAAAATTGGTTGACCGGTATAAAGTGCAACGAGTGGATAAAATAGATATTTGATATAGAATTAAAAAGGAAATGTATGTACTATAATTGGAAATTATGTAATGCCCGATATATTGAGAGATGGATTGCATGGAAAAGGAAAGGAAATTCTTGGACAGGACTGATATTGGAAGACAACATTCAACATACTTTTAATGTAAACACTTTGTATTATTTTAATTTATATAATTTTTGTATTATAGTTCGTCTCTTTTTGTGTTAAATTATTACATTTCCTGTTAGCTAAAATTCAAGTAGAAATACTCGATAGGATTTTGTTAGTGTTAGAGTAAATTAGTATAATTATAGATTTTTCCATGGTGAAGACCGCGAATAACCGTTTATCACTTTCAAAATTTATAAATTTATAAATCCCTTGGATATAAAGATGCCTTAGGCATCTACTCCAAACGTGAAAAGTCCCACGTTTCAATCTCTTGTGTAATATTGATCCCTTTATGAAGAAGGTTTTAATCTTGTAAACCCCATCCCGTTTATTTTCTGTTTTGGTAAAAAGGAACAACGTACTTTTTATCAGACTGAGTTTTAATTCTACAGATGTGCTCCATCTGTCTACCAGATTAACTCTCCTCTAGACAATATCACAGAAAGTCTCCTTGAACTTACCTCTAGCGATCTAGCGACTAGACTCCACATGAGAAGTAAAAAAACCCTGCCCTATGAACATCCTCTAGAGTGCCAAGACTGATGTTAAAACTACCACCCTAAGTTTCATTTTCATCTAAATAATTCCTGTAATAGGTCCAAAATGATTAACAATAGTTTGCCACAGGGTGCCGTCCTGGCGCCATTGCTGTTTAATTTGTACATCCATGACATTCCTAACGCAACATCAAAAAAATCTGGAAACGCTGAAGTTTGGACCCTGGCCACTTAAAAAAAAGACATGGGTGTCTTGGAAGATTTGCTCTCAACTGTCCTGGCGATATTGAATGACTATTTTTGAACGTAGTGCTTGTTTTCTAATCTAAGTAAAACCGAGAGTTCTTGTTGCCACTTAAACAACAAATTGGCAAAACACGAACTATCAGTGTTATTTAACGGCATTGTCATTCAAAACAATCACCAGCCGAAGTATCTGGGCATTACTCTCAATAGAACTCTTTCTTTTAAACTCCACCTAGAAAATACGTCAAAAAAACTTAAAACGAGAAGTAATATATTGCACAAACTGGCAGGCTCGACATTTGGTGCTACTCCAGCTAGCCTCCGCATAGCTGCCCTAATTCTGGTTTACTCAGTGGCTGAGTACAGCGCACCAGTCTGGTTGAATAGCACACATACTCAAAAATTTGACTGCCAGCTGTATGCCACGATGCGTACCATAAGTGGTACTATCAGGTAAAATCCTTTACCATGTCTCCTTGTGTTAAGCAATATGGCTCCAACTGCACTCAGACCTTCGCATGCGCTCATGCGTGATCTTGAAAAGGTAACCAACAACATCACGTTACCCTTGCACGAATTTTACGGTGACCACGCTAGTTGTCGATTGAAGCCAAGAAAGCCTCCACATAAAACTGCCAGCAACCTGCTGGCAACTAATTTTTATATCTTGGATGCCTGGGGCACCTCCTGGAATCATTGCAACACACCTGGCTTTACTATTACTAACTCGAATTTGGCCCAACCTGGTTTCGATCTGCCACGTCATACTTGAACTACACTAAACCGAATAGGAACGAATCATGGACGATGTGCTGATTCTTTCTACAAGTGGGGTATTTCAAAGTCCCCTCAATGTGACTGCGCAGCTCCATAACAAACCATCAAACACATTGCAACTGTGTGTCCAATTCGACGATACCATAGTGACATCTCACACATCCATTTGGCAACTCCCGACGTAGTAGCATGGAAAGAGTGACACGATGGAAACATCTAATGTTCAAATATACTGCCCAATGTTCAAATATTTTACTTTTTATTTTTTAACTAAAAGATGCGCAATCAAATCGATTGTGAGCTCATTTAATGTGTATTCTAGGGTGGCCCTTAAAACACGATTATTTTTATTTTTTTTACGGTATCCCCTAAATCGGTTCTAATGTTCCTAAAAATAAGTTGTGCAAAATTTCATAAATATTAACCTGTGCCCCCGGGCCTCTAAAGTTGAGTTAAAGTCATTTATCAAAAAAAAAGCGAAAAGTCCCACTACAACTTTTCTGTTGGTATATTCACAACTGAGGAAGTGTTGGGGATTGATAGTACTCCATTAGAAAATGATTTCGTAATTTTTTTAGTTTTTTTGGCCAACCCATTTGCCGTCGGTGACGGTCACGAATTAAAAATTTTTTCTTGAACGACAAACGTCTCCCTCCAGTTTAATGGGTATAATTTTTTTTTAATAAATATTAGTTCGTTAGCATTTTTTCCGTAGCGTACGATAAAAATATTAAAAAAATGTTTGAGGGTAGTTTTTTCCCCTATTTTGAGGTTTTAAAGTTTAAAATCATTTTTTCGGAATGTATGGAATGTAATGTATGGATATGAATGTATGTGTGAATGTCGATGTGAGCGCTAGAGAGGGCTGAAAGTTTTGGGGGTGGTTTTAAGCTTCAGCGCCCTCTAGCGCTCACATCCATACAACTTCCATCACGCGATAAAAATTATTTGAAAGTGCATATTTTAAACTAAATT
Organism: Diogma glabrata; assembly: GCA_963693315.1. Lineage (NCBI taxonomy): Eukaryota > Metazoa > Arthropoda > Insecta > Diptera > Cylindrotomidae > Diogma > Diogma glabrata. The sequence continues at coordinate 164,985,753 of OY856187.1, forward strand.
AAAAAAAAAAATTAAAAAAAACGTGTCATACATTCCAAATGGCACGGGTTAACATTTACCGAATGGTCTCAAATTTTGCACAGCTTATTTTTAGGAACACTAGAACCGATTTAACGATTTAGCGGGTACCGTAAAAAAAATGAAATAATCGTGTTTTAAGGATCACCCTTAAGGATCACATGAATACTAATGTTTTGTTTTATGTAGATTTCATAGAAAAATCTACCTATTTTAAGTTTTATTTTTATTTTTAATGTATCACAAGAAAAACCATAGGCTAAATAAATCAAATTCAGTCAGTTGGGATGCAATCAACATTTTTCTCACTTAGAGACTTCTTGACCCCTTGACAAAGGCTCCATCAATGTTTAAAAAGATACAAACAGTAACTTCCTTACTAACCATCACCTTTCCTAATTCTTCCATTATCTTAAACTGTGTTCTGAACGGCTATTGACTTACCTGAAAAGACGATCTTGGGGGATTAGTTTCTAGATGGTTGTTGATCTCCTTTTCAATAATTTGTAACAGGAAATATATTCAATTTATGGTCTATGAGACTTCGGCTGAGCGATATGTATTCTTTCCTACTTCTGGTATGAATATCACTTATGCTGTTTGCCATGGTTCTGGTATATAACTAATACCAGATTGCTTCTGAATATTCCCCGGAGGTGCAGTAACTGTAATTTCAGTTCAATATTTAGAAAAAATAAGACTAAACTGTCTACCTCTGGTGATTTATATAGCTGGAAAGCGCCGATGTTCCCATTAATACGGCCCTACATAAAAAGTATGGAGCCCCCTTTAAGCCTTCTAAGCCCTCGTTCCTTTTCTTATGACTTGTTTCTACCGCGCATGTACTAAAACATCATAACAAGTGCGTCTCTAGAAGATGTTATGAAGACTGGAACTGTTGCCAAGTAGACCAACAGGAAGCAATCGGAGGACTGTGTGCCTTGAGATTTTATATTCTAGCTGACCAAAGTCATGTGGATACGAGAACGAACGTCCTCCATTCCAGCACAGATTAATCAATATGCACGCATCCGAGAATGTACAGATAGACCAAGAAAAAAATTGAACAGAAGAGACTCTGACGACCCTAGCAGCGAAGAAGCCAAGACCGTCACATCCACATCCTTACTATACTTTAGTTATATAAACAATATTATCAAATAAATGAATGACTCACCCCATGATGGTAAAAGATCCCACCTTTCAACATCTTTCTTAGCACTAGAAATTTAATCCATTTTGTATTATTATTAATGCTGATCATACAGTAAAGTTACTCATTCCACTATTATAATGTAATATAAATAAATAATTTCTTCACAATTTTATTTTATTTTACAACACAAAATACATAAACAATTATTGCAGATGATAGTGTAAATGTCTAACAATAAGTTCAATCTGTGATATTATAAATAAAAGAATTGTGTTGTACAGCAAAATTTTTTATTTATGTATGATAATAGTTTCTGGTATAATGGAAACTGTGCAAGAATTTGTATTTATCTAATTTGCTGCAGAATGTATTGTGATCAATTACAATGAAGGTTCATTATGAGAGAAAATAAATTGTGTTTGCATTTATATAAGTTGTGACGTACAAAAAAAAGGGGAATTATGTCTTCCAACAGTCTAACACGTAAATTAAAGAAAATGAGAGTTTTACCAGAGAAAAAAGGCAATGTGAATCGCCTTATGTTGTATGATATCATGGAACACGTGTAATGCAGAGTGAATTGTGTATTAAGTGGAATAATGCGGTGCTGGGTGTGCGTCCGACATAATGAAGTTGAGAAAATAACATTGTCTGACGAAGCAGATCAGCAGTTATAATAATGTAAACTTATTTATCTTAATTTTTGTTAATTCACTATTGTTCTCTTTTAATTGGTTTCGAAAAGTGTAAATAGGTTATGATTTATAAAGTGTTGATTTAGAGATCGTTTTTCTGTAGAGTCCGCGTTGGGTAGCGAAATCCGAAATTCGACGTCCACGCCGTGCTGCCAGGTTAATGCTGACAGAATAAGGTTGGTGTACCGGAGACAAGCAGGGTAAAAACTGCTTAGTCAATCATGGTACATCATGGCGAATTGGCGCCTTAAAACCAATGCGACTCAAGCGTCTGTTCTCCATGTTAGGGGCGGCTTGAAGCGGGCGTCTGTCTTGGATCAAGCGGCTCGCTATATAAACGTGTCAAAAGGTTGTTTCTGGTAACCTTAAGATGCAGAACGGACCCATTCACGATAATTTGGGTTGGGCCTAAGGTTAACACCCTAACCCCGGAAAAAAAATTATTTGTTAAATTTGGAAATCAGAAAAGAAAAACAGACCCGGACAAAAACAGAATTTTACCTGGACGTGAAAAAGGACCAGACTACCGAATCGGAACGTGGAACGTGCGCAGCCTGAGCGCTCCTGATGCTTTTATAAGTCTAGAAACAGAGGCTGAGAGGTATGGGATGGATATCATAGCTCTGCAAGAAATTGGACAGCCAATAATCGGAAAACAAGATTTGGATAGTCACTCTCTATACTGTAGTGGTCATCCTTCTCGAAGAGAATTTGGAACTGGCTTTCTTGTTGGTGCACGCATACAAGAAGCCGTGATGAAATTCATCCCGGTCAGTGAGAGGATTTGCTACCTACGTGTACGTGGTACATACAACAATATTTCTCTTATTGCCGTGCATGCACCTACTGAAGCTAAGACCGTCGACGAGAAAGATAATTTCTACATAGCGCTGGAAGAGGTTATGAAACAAACACCAACACGCGACTTCACTATGGTTCTTGGTGACTTTAATGGGCAGGTTGGAAGAGATATCTCTTATGGAAATGTGGTGGGCCCCAACAGTCTGCATTTGAATTCGAATGATAATGGTGAGAGAATGACTGAGTTTGCATTATCAAATAATTTGAGAATTGCCAGTACGTTCCTTCCGCATCGATCGATTCATAAGCAGACTTGGGTCTCACCGAATGGAAATACTCGAAATCAAATTGATCACGTTCTAGTAACAACACGTTTCTTTTCGAGCGTTCTGGATGTGCGATACTTTAGAGGTGCATACATTGGAAGTGACCACTTTCTTGTATGTGCTAAAATAAGGTTCCACTTCCCAAACCCAAGCATTCCGAAATTCAATCAACGGAAACGATTTAACATCTCATCACTAAAGAATGCAGAAACAGAAGAGAAATATCAAAACCATATTGCCGAAACATTAGAGAAATCAGAAACCATTAATGGAGACGTCGATAAGTCATGGTATTTGCTCAAAGATGCTGTTTTAAGCGCTGCTGAGGGAATACTTGGACGACCACAAAACCACTCCCAGAAGCCATGGATGGATCAAGCATGTCTTGACGCTATTCAATACAAAAGATTACATACAAAAGGACGCAACACCAGGTCCACGAAGGAGAACTATAAACTGGCAAGACAAGCCGTTACAAAGTTATGTAGACGAACGAAGAGAGAATGGTGGAAGAGAAAGTGTGAGGAGATTGAAAGCTTCAATAAGGAACATCAATCGCGTAACTTCTTTCAACAGGCTAAAACCTTAAAGAAAGGCCCTCAAACTAGATCGACTGCTATTCAAAACGAAGATGGCGAGCTACAAGTAGACCTTAAAAATATTTCAGACACTTGGGCCACTTATTTTGAGAATCTTCTCAACTTAAGTGACCAGCAACAAGTCGGGCGACGAGCAAAGCTTATTCGTGCGTCAAAGTTACATGTAGACGAACCCACCAAAGAGGAATTCAATGCGGCACTGTCAAAATTAAAATGCAATAAAGCACCTGGTATCGACGATATAACATCCGAAATGATTGTACATGGTGGTGAAACTCTATCCTTAAGATTGTTTGAACTTGTTCAAATGATATGGAGGATTGAAGCCATGCCACAGGACTGGAACACAGCTATGCTGATACCAATCCATAAAAAAGGTAATCGCCTACAATGTGCAAACTACAGAGGAATCACTCTACTCTGCACAGCATATAAGATCTTTTCTTACATTTTGCTATCCAAAATCAATCCTTTTGCTGAACAACTGTTTGGAGAATATCAGTGTGGCTTCCGGCAGGGCCGAGGTACCACCGATGCACTTTTCTCGATAAGGATGATTTTGGAAAAGTGACGAGAAGTCAACATACCAGTGCACCAACTCTTCATTGATTTCAGACAGGCCTACGACTCTCTCGAACGAGAGACTCTATGGTCTGCTCTGGTGTCAATGGGAATTCCTGGTAAACTGGTATCACTATGCAGAATGACAGTACAGAACTCTCAATGCTGTGTACGAGTAGAGAACGAAATATCAAGGTTTTTTAAAGTCGACTCCGGTTTAAGACAAGGTGATGCTATCTCTCCTATTCTTTTTAATTTAGCCTTGGAATATGTGTGCCGTCAAAAGAAACTACCGACTAATAACAATATCTTGTCAACAAACTCAGTACAGATGATTGCTTACGCTGATGATGTTGTCATCCTCGGCCGAAGTGAAGCTGTTATGAGTGAGACTTTCAAGTCACTTGAAAGTGGTGCTAGAAAAATTGGTCTGCAAATTAACTATAATAAAACCAAACATATGAATATTGCAAGGGAGGCTGAGAAGAAAGATTTGATGTGCGGCGATGAACGAAATGAGGGAGTTGAATCTTTTAAATATTTGGGATCAATGCTTGACTCAAACAACAGCATACTTACAGATATAAAAGCTCGAATCGCTGCAGGTAATCGAACTTTCTACTCAATCAAACCTCTACTTGGAACTCCGTATGTATCAACTAACACCAAGCTCAAGTTATACAAGACATTGATTAGACCGGTTGTGATGTATGGGTCACAAACGTGGACCCTTACACAAAATGACGAATCGCATTTATCTGTATTTGAGCGTAAGATCCTACGCTACATTTTTGGTCCACTTAAGACAGACGATGGAGAGTATAGAACCCGATATAACTTTGAGATCAGAGACCTTCTTGAGGGTCCTGATATAATAGGTTGTATCCGTTCTAATAGGATTGCTTGGTTTGGGCATGTTCTACGAGCCGATTCACAGTCTGGAATGATTAGAAAAATGTACGTTAGTACCCCAGGGAGTGGCCGACCGCGAGGTAGACCACGACTACAATGGGAGACTGATGTAATAAACGACCTTAAAAAAATCGGCTGCCATGGTAATTATGTCGCTGTTGCGAATGACCGTGGTGAATATTCGAAGCTGATTAGCCTGGCAACGCTCCTACATGGAGCATGAACGCCGTTAAAAAAAAAAAAAAACACGTGATAGATCTAGTAGTAGTCTCAGCACACTTTGAGAGAGAGAGATGTTTATCTTGCCAAAATAAAAATGTAACGACTTCCGTTTTGGGTAAATCAAACACGAACCAGTTTACCGTACACTCGCTGTCACACTGCACCATCACGTAACCGGATTTGAAGTGAATTTTCAAAAACCCAAATCTTTGATAAGGACGTACTATTATAAGTTTGCTCACCAGCCCTGATGTAGCGTCGTTTGCTCCCTGATCCCCTTCATATATCTGTTCTGATGGATGGGACCTTCCATTTCGATTCCTATGCTGTTAACTTTGAGTCCTCCAGTGACGTTCCATCCGTGAGAAATTTCAAGTAACACCCTGCCACCACCTCCATTAAGTCATCGCCTCAATGTTAGTCCTCCAGGGTGTGCTTTAACTAATTGGAGTGGGCATTATTTCCCGTCTACTACTTGTCCTGTCCTTAAGCATGGTTTTAACCTTCCGATTTGTACTGCTCCCTACCTCAAACAGTAAAACGTAGCTGTTTACTATCGGCACCAGAGACTCCTCCCTGCCTCAACAATGTTTCCACGAATATAATTTTATAAGTCGACAAAGCCAGAGACCTTATAAGTTGAACGGATAAAACATATTAAACATATTTGCAGGTTGCTTAGTATCCAAAAGGCTCTAGTTGGGACTGGAATGGACCTCCAGCCCGGCTGATTCTTGTCACGAGTTGCATAAAGCCACTGATTCAGTCTTTTTACTCGTCATTACCGTAACTCGCTTTACACCTGGATCGTTTTTTAAACAACGTTTCTATGCACTTGTGAGGCTTTTGGTTTTACAACAATGCGTCCGCCAATCCTTTCACTGTATTCCTTTTCACTACCTGAGAGTGGAAAGTTATCGGTATTGGGCTCTTCATTAATCTTCTGGCCGATTCCTTCTTAAGTAGTGCAAACTATGTTCCATGTTTTTCCTTTTTTACAAACACCACATCATTCCCTCTATGATACACATATTTCTGGATCAGCGAACTATCGTTTATTGTATTTTTTCCAGTTGAACAATTGGAATGTAATCCAAACTAAATATATTTGTTGGAGATATTTAAGTTTGTGATTTTAAAACTGTTGAACAAAATTAATTAAGAAAAATATTAAGACTAATAAAGACAGTCTAGTGATTAGGTAGTGATTAACCTTTAGATCAATAGATTACTGAAAACTTGCGACAAGGGAAATATTTTATATTTAATGAAAAATCAGTTGGTGCAAACTTTGCCCACAAAAATTTTTAAGTATAGGACTCAAATGAGAACATATATATGAGCAGCTTATATCTTGGACACAGAGCTTTATATCTGATCGAAAATTTCGGGTCAATGTTGACGGTGTATCATCGAATACTTTTTCAACTAATGCAGGAGTTCCTCAGGGTTCCGCTTTGTCACCAACTCTTTTTCTTATCTATATTAATGATTTGTTGCACTCAACGGTTCATCCTATACATAGTTTTGCTGATGATAGCACTCTTCATGCGTCTCATGAAGCACCTAAATTATATACACCCTTAGCGCTTAGTGAGTGTAGGTCAAAATTGATAGATTCCCTTAACACTGATCTTAAAACAATTATGGATTGGGGTATTGCTAACAGTGTTGAATTCAATACAAGCAAAACACAGGTTTGTCATTTTTCTAGGATAACGACACCCAATCCTTTTCCATTAACGTTTGGCCCCAAAAATCTTTTAGAGAATGAGTCTGTCAGACTTCTAGGAGTTGAGATTGAAAATAATATGAAGTGGAATTCTCATATTTTCAATCTGGCTATGAATGCTGTTCAAAAGTTAGGATTTTTGGGGCGATGTCGTAAGTTTTTCGATAGCGAACAACTTCTTTTAGTTTATAAATCTTTTATACGTCCCTGCATGGAATACTGTTCTCACATATGGGGTGGAGCTTACTTGAGTAGTCTCAACTGCCTTGATTCTGTACAGCGTAGAGCTATTAAACTCATTGGTAACCCTAGTCTTACTAACGGTCTTGATTCCTTGCAGCACAGAAGAAATGTTGCTGATTTGACTATATTTTATAAATATATTATGGATGAACGAGCTTCTGAAGAGATCAAATCGATTTTACCTAAATCAGCAAACCTTTCGCGTCACACCAGAGCAAACGTAGCAGCGCATCCCTTTACAGTTCAAATAATTAGGTGTAGAACTGTAGCCTTTCAACGTGACTTTTTCAACAGAGTATCTCATCTTTGGAATGCCTTACCTTCCTGGGTTTTCCCTGATGAATTTAATCCTCAAGGCTTTAAAGTTAACGTTCATAAATTTCTCAGAGAATCTTAATTTGCATTCCATTCTTATCCCTAGTTGGCATGGTATCTTCGGATATTCAGAGACGTTAATTTATAATTTATTATAATTAACACTAAACATGCCTAACTTTGAATAAAAAAAAAAAAAAAAATAACTGTCCAAGTGTTCCATTGTTTAAGAATTAGTAAGTAAACATGACAGTCTAAACCTCTGGTGTTTGATTTGTAACTGCAGGTTTCTACAAAAACAGTTTTCTAAAATACTAAAGAAACAAAAGTTTAAGCTTATTTAATAATTTGAATTATTTTTATGATTTGAAAAGTTTTCTTAACATCACATTTCTTACCATGAAACCACAACGCACAGCTCCATTTAAAAAAAAAGCTATTTACTCTATTCACACTAACCCTCAATCTTAGAAAAAAAAATTAAATTTTAACAATGTCATTATTACCATAATTTTCTAATTCAAAACGATACCATCCCTTATTTCAATTCAATTTATACACAATAGAAAAATAAAAACACAAAATATATTTTTTTTTTCAAATTTTCTAAAACTTCTGAAATTCTAAAGAAATACATTTTATTTTATTGTTTTCGCCTTTTTTGAATTACGAATAGAATTATTTTCTTATTGTTTGGCTTATTTTCAATTCAATTTAAACATTCTTTTTATTATTTTTTAACTAAAAATAACAATCAAAATATTCTGACACCCGTAATCATGAATTTAACCGAATAAAGAAAACAGCAAGAAAACTATTATGTCATCCTCAAAGATCTTGTTAAGTCAAAAACTCTACTTTTGACTAATAATTTTCTGGAAGAAAAGGTGATACTAGCAAAAATATGAAGAATATATATACATATATAAACTAAAAATAAGAATATTGTTAGATTTTGTTTTCGCGTTTAACGTTATATTTAAACAAAGAAAACACCCCCTGGAATGTTTTTCAAATTTTTTTGTTCAATAGAAAAACCATATACCAAAAGGTTTTTCTTTGGTTTGTTGTATGAAAACATAATAAATAAACCTAATTAATATGATTTACTTGGTTGATTCAAACTGGTAGATCAATTTACACTGAAATCATTAGAAATAGCAGATGTTGGTAGCTCACATACAAAAGAGTTCAATTAAGAGACGAACCTGGATTTCGATTATTTCATAACAAATAATTTTTCTTTTTATTCAAACGCGATAGAATATTTTGAAAAATCTTAATTCTTTTCGTTTAAGCGTTTAGTCAATAAATAATATTTTAAATAGTAGGGCTTCATTGCAATTTACCGACACCCAATCAGCAGAAGTAAACGTAAAACGTGTTAACATGCTTCAAAATCGTTAACAAGAAATACAACTTTCAATAAATCTACTACAATTCTTCTTAAAACAAACATAATTCAAAATGCCCATTTTCAAATATTGATCATTCAATTTTCTAATCACAAATTAAACCAAACTGAAGTAATATTTGGATTGTGGAATGATTTCGGTAACAAACAAAACTAAATCAATAAGGTATAGCAAATTATGGAGTTAGCATGAGGAATTGATTTTTTTTGTTTACAAATAAAACTTGAATTTTTTGGGTGACAAAATAGAGAAACATAATGGTAAAAAATTGGTGAAGAACTTTATTGATTGTTGAAAAACTTAATTTAATATTTGTATAGTTACATTGTTGGAATTATTCAATTAGGGATAGAAGAGATTTATCAATATTTTTATTGGTTGAAACTAAAATAAATGATATTTTAATCAACGATATGATATTTTCAATAAAATATGTAACCAACAACAGTCACTTCATTTAAAAATTATATCTACTGTAAGATATTTTTAGATGCCTTTGAAAAGGTTAAATCAATTAAAATACTGCGAACTAGAAATATTCTGTATTTTACCGTGGGAGTTTGTTAGAGGGTAATTTATTTCATAAAAAAAATATATGTTATCCAAATAAAATGACGTTAGTCATTAACTCAGTCAATCTTGTTGTGTAATATAAATATGGACTTCATTAAAGGACGGTAAGATCAAAAGGAATTGTAGTAAACGAACAAAAGTTCAGAGTAGAAAAACTATGCATAAAGTATGAAAAATGAAGATGCAAGATTTGGACCAAGAATTCACAAGTTTTTTACAGCAACCATCGCTACAAATTTGCCATAAACTTTTGTACAAATGAAAAGGTTCCTGAAATAGATACTAAATATATCAGAAGTACACCAAGAACAAAGGCGAAAACTGCAGATGATATTTTGAGCCTACCAGACATTCTCTTGAGCCTACCAGTATGCGTGAATGGCTCGTGTGCAATATTTGTTGTGATTAAGAAAGAGTCCATTACGGTCAAAGAGTTTATTACATGTTTGTTACCAAATATCAATAATAAGATAAACGTAGTCAAAAAGTGCAATAAATCTAACAAGTATTAATTTAACAAAAACATTTGTTATGCCCGCCAAATTACGTGTTGTTAAACATGTATCATTTACGATTAAGGTTCTGTATAGAGTGTATTGACTGGAATTTAAGTCTGGACAGTTCAAACAACTAAACCGGTTCCGCTAACAGAAAAGATTATATTCTCGCTAGTTCATCCCATTACTATCATAATTTTACATATAACAGATCACCATACAAATAACTTTTTGCCTCACCCTCGGCTATAATATACATTGCATTTTTCATTAAAATTTTTATTAACATTCAATCGGTATATCTTTTCTTCGGACTCTCTGTAAAATATCAAGGCTATAATGATTTTTGTTATATATACTTGCACTCTATTTGCAATGTTTAAATAAGAAAAAAATGAAACAAAAGTATTGCTACGTTTAAATTTCTCTTTCATTTTATTAAAATGAAACGAAATATTATAAATAGAAATGAAATATTGCAAAACATGAACGTTTTTCCTGTCTTTTTGCCTGTATTCTTGATTAATGAAAAGGGTGTTCATATGGTCTGTTCATGTTCTACGTGTTAATAAACCAACAAGAAGATATTTGTGTGGTAGACGGGATAACCTGTGGCTTCGTAAATGATTTCATTTTTTGTATTGGAATAGCAATATGAATAACGAGCATCTGTTTCATGCAACCAACTCTTCTTTCTTGTTTAGAGCTATTTTGAAAATTATAAATAGAAAAATAATTTTGAATATTTTTTGAGTTGTGTTTAGAGCTTAAAACTAAATTATTATATAAATTAATTTCAAAGTGAACATGTTATTATAAAGGAAAAAAAATATAAAAGAAAATGTTTTTATTAATAGTTCATATTCATTGTTCTCGTGAAACTGTTTTATTTTTGAAGTGGTTTTGATGTGAAAAATCTATTGTGTTTTTAAAATTGTAAAGTTTTCTTAGCTTTTTGCCAATATTGTGTGCCGGAAGGTTTAACTATCATCAGTTGTTGAAAAAAAAAGAATCCAAACAAATATTTCAAATAAATCTCAACATGTTATTTGTTTTTGGATAACATAGTTTTTTTGTCACTGAAAGGAACATAAATCGATAGTGGCTGAAGGAAATACAACGGACGTGGACGTCTGAAACTGAATTCAAAAGAAAAGGTAAATTAGTTGATACAAATCTAGTTTGGCGACAGAATTTTACCGAGATAGATTTATTTCAACGCAAAACATATATGTACAAATTTTCATAGGGGCAACAAGCTATAGTTTGGAAGGCTATATGCTAAGAAGTAAATCGAGTTGAAATGAGTATTATATGTGTGAGCTCGTCATGCTGGTTCAACTTTTGAATTTGTGCATTTGTAATCACGCCAAAGATTATTATTGTATGGGCCATTCTACAAAGCGTCCACATGGATGACTATCTAATTCTTTTTTTTGAAGAAATGATTTTTGAAAGGCAAATTGTTACCAATTCCGATCAACGTTATTTTAATCTTTTCCACTATTAATTTTATGTTGTATGTTAGATTAATAAATTATTTGTTTTAAAAGTCAAAATAAAACGTCAAAGATAAATCATCTTTAGAGATCTTTCTCGTGTATCAGCTCGCGTTTTAGTCCGTACATTCGTTTATAGTTAAAATACCCCTGGATAAATAGATATTAGATATAAATAAAGTCCAATTGCTTTACAATTTTACGCTTGACAAATGCAAATGTATTTAATTTTGGAATTTAATAAATAATTTTAGGCCAACTTATTTTTTCTTCAGTGTTTTAGTAACTCATTTGTTTCAGAAAAGATTAAATATTAGAATTTTTTTCGACTCACCAGCATTCCAACCCAATAGCTTAGTGAGTTTTAATAGTTGTAAAAGAACGAATTGGCAATGCTATAACGAATTATTTGTATACTAACTACAAACCCAGGTGAAAACATACACCAAAACAAAGCTATCCAGATCTGACCTCACTGTGCAATAAAACTAGATCCTCTATGATAGCAACATGCTTTAGGAGCAACAACATTCAAACTTTAATTAAATGAACCCATAATCCACGGGAAGTAATTAACCAAAATTCTGGATATTATTCTGTTAAAACAAAAACCAATCCACAGAAGTGTTATAGAATCGACCTCAAAGGAATTAGTTTTTGATGCAAACGTTCTATAAGCAAATAACCAATTAAAAACATTTATGTCAGCTGGGCTGCAAACACTGATTATTTTTTAGCTGGAAATTATCTTTGCCGTCTTCATTTTTCTTTCTTAAATATCTTAATCATAGACTGTACTTAACATTATTTTCATACCTGAGGTAATCTTATTGATACCTTTAATATCTAAAACACTATCAGCTAATTTTATTTATTTCATAAAACTATGTCAAAACGCATTGATGTTCATCATCGTAAAAACAGTGACCAAATAAGCTGTCAAAAACACAAATATACAGCAAACGCAAGTTCGTATAAATAGCCACGCTCTCTCGAAAACTCGACATCACAAATGACTTGGTGTTAAAATAATTTCCTTAAGCATTTAAAAACATTACACCTGAAGCAATCAAATAAGCATTAGCGGCACTGCACGAAAAAGAGTCCTTGTAGTAAGTTTTTTGGTGGTCAATGTCCACCACTTAGTATGAGTATTCTAAAACATCTTCATTTTGTCAAGTAGCTCCAAGGGTTAAGGAGTCTTTTAACCAATCCAACCTTATCACAAAATTTCAGTTTTGTTTTATTATTTATGGTGGATCTGATCTTCAGATTCAGCAACAAATACGCTCTTAAAAATTAGGAATGTCCTTCAAGCATTCAAATTAAAGAGATCGACGTCTTCATTCTCAGATGAGTTGGATCGGATTGATATATTTAAAAAATTCAACCATTCATCGATGTTATCAACAAGCGTTTGATACAGTTATAGGTGTGGTGTCATCTGCTATCGATTGATAGTGAATTCGTTCTGAGTGCTTATTCATTGCAAACCCATTCACGTTGGGTCACAAGTCACAAGTCTTGATGCTAATGTTGAGCATATGAATGTTTGTTTCAACAATTTCTATTCTTAAAATGAAGGAGCTGCAGCAGTGCATGATAAAAACGTTGAGTTTGGATCTCGAGTGAACCATATAATAAGAACCATATAAGAAGAATAAAATATACATGAAGAAGACACTGTCCTAAATATTAGTGATATGGAGGTCGTTATGGTGAAATAAATAGATAATTCAACTAAGACTGTATGATCATTCCAAACCTTGATGCTCATTTTGTTGGTCACAATCGTAACGTCGTGCCGTTGCAAGTGGTTTCATAATCGAATGATTTGATTGATACAGATTTGGATTGATTGACTTTTCACCATAATATCTTGAAAAACTTTTGAATCGGCATACGTGGAAACGCATTAATAGACGCTTTACATCAATACTGTCAATTATACTCGAATTGTCAATGCTTGGGACATACATTGACAAACATGGAGGGGCAAAAGCGATATTACAATCGGAACTCAGAAATCAAATCACTACACCACTTAAAGCATAAAAATTCGACGAGAACAATGGCAACCACATCTAAAGGAGAGGAAGCATTTGTCAAGGAAAAGATACGAAAGAATAACACCTTGTCGATTTAAGGTTTGCGAATGTAAAACTACATCCATTTGTTATAAGTACAATGTAAACTTGCATACAAAATATTTCCAAAAATATTTCAAACTTTGATACGAAATAATAATATACACACTGAAAAAAAAATTGAAGTTCATGACAACCTCATCTCGAAGTTGGCAGTTTATTATTCATGCAAAGAAAAATTATTTGCAATCAATTTCACCGTGATTGGGACAACTACACGATAACATTTTCCTAACAACAGAATGAGGTTTATTTAAAATATAAAGTGTTATATCCAATATAACAATAGTTGAATAAAGATAATAACTATTTCCCTGAAAAAAATTTTCTTTGGCCTTATATCATGAATTTTCCATTTAAAAGTTTAAGTATTTGAGATTAACTGAACTATATTTTATTTTCACATAAATATTTCGTGTGATTGTCTCAACTTTATCGATTTATAATTGTAGAGTTGTTGAAGCAATTTCGTAGTTTGATTCGCCATATGTGACCGCACGGCGAGGTTGAGACAATTGCATTTCGATTGGAAATAGGACATGTTTTTTTCAGTGCATTTGCCGTAGTTCAATTATTATTTTGGTCTAAAAAACCTAAAATAAAGCAGAGAGGGATCTCTAGCTAGAACATATATTTATTTGAAACCTCAATAACTCTAAGTCTTGTCATTCGATTTTGATGAAAATCAGTACATAAGATTTAAATGCATTGATACGTAGTTTTGAAAGCTTATGGCAAAAACAAAAGTAAGGGAGCTGGTCTTGCAAAAAATATTTATTTGAAAATTCAATTACTCCATGTCTCGTTATTTGGTTTTTATGAAACATTTTAGTGTGGTGTGTCATAATTATAAAAACTTTTGTGTAACGAGACGAAGGCATATTCGAACATATATTTATTTAAGGCTTTTATAATTTTAAGTTCTTTCGTTCATTTTGATACAACTTGGTGTTGTAACAAACACCGTGCATTCCTAATAGTGGACTCACTATCAGGAACTTTAGAGGAATTGCGTGATTTGAGATGATTTCAACCAGCTTCAGTATGTAAGCTCAACCATACTATTTCTTTCCCAGCCCCGTACAAATGTAGTATTGCATGCAAAAGTTTCACAAGAAAACAGATTCAAATTAGTAGAAAATAGAGACTCTGGCGTCCTCAATAGTCAGTAGAACCAAGACCATTACACACACCACCTCGACTACAATTACTACATTTACAAAATCAAAATGTTTCACTCACCCCAGGATTGTACAGGATCCAACTCCTCCTTCTTTAGGGTAGTTTATCCAAACACAATGAATCAACTACAAACTGATACATTAAAACGTTGTCTTTGGTCCGGCGATTGTTGAATCAAAAGTTGCAATAGTCCCAACGATTGTTGAAAATGAATCATAATTGGATACAATAATCATTATTTTGTTTTTCCATTGTCAAAGCACAAATCAGGTAAATCAATAGGAAGATTACCAACTTTAATTCTATTCTTTCATTTAAAATTCAACTATCAATAAATTTAATTAAAAATATGACTGAGATCAATCTCTGAAACAGTTTCAAATTAATTGGTAAACAACAACATCCAATAATTCTATTACGAGATTGTAATGAGCGAGTTCTTCGGTGTCAGTCGAACTTCCTTTTCGCGTTCTCATTATCCATAGTAATATACTATAGAGTTATTCAAAAATAAATGTTAAATATTTTCAACAAAGTTCTCAGCCCACTTGTGTAAGGAACACAATTTTTTAAAATAATGCGAAGTATATCTGACCCTCCCGGAAGCTCGTGTCAGCTTTTTTTTTTATGTTTTTATTTTTGGCAGATCTTTCTAGAAAAGTCGTCCAGAAAACTGCGTTCACTGTGCCTAGTCGGTCATTGTACCATTTTTTAAGGATGCCCTTGTCATGTCAGACCATGACGAAATTAATGGATCAGGCGATCACTCCCCAGCAAAGGTTCTGTGTGTTCGTATATTTAGACGATCTTCTGATTGTTACTGACACCTTTTTAAACAATATCGTTGTAATGCAAGAAGTCGTGACGATCAATGTTAAGAAGAATAATTTCTTAATCGAAGAGGTTAAATAGTGGGGCTACGTAGTAGGTGGAGGGATGCTAAAAAACGATAAGTCTGCTTAATACCACTTATTTTTGCTTTCGTCTCATTAAGGGCACCAATATCAGTTTTGTTTATAAAATCTACTAACAAATTAATGTAGATCGCTGAAGCTGATGTGGTCTTTAACTCTTTAAAAAAACATCAACTTCAGCACCAGTGCTGTTGAATCCTATCTATTTCGAGCTGTTTATTGAAGGATGTGACACGAGCAATGATGGTGTAGGCTGTGTAGTAGTACAATTGGGCAAAAGGGTGTTGAGCATGTTATATACCATATATGTCCAAGAAACTGAACTCAGCTCAACGTAATTACTCTGTCAGGGAAAAGCTATCCTAGGTATTAAAAAGTTCCGTGCATATATCGAGGGTCACTCTTTCAAAATAATTACCGATCACGCTTTTCTAAAGAGGATAATGCAGCTGAAAGATCTGTCAGGTTGTCAGGTACGATGGAGGTTGAAGCGTGGTAAGCTAAATGTGGTTCCAGATTCTCTCTCAAGAACGTTTTTGTTGATTCTATTACTGATAATAAAACATACTTGTTTTTATTTCGAACATACGTGTTTGAACTCCCCTACATACAAAAGTAATGATTATCTTAAATTAGTATAGATAGTCACTCCCATGGTTCCCTTCCACACTGAGAAAAGAATGTATGTAAAATCAACAGAAATCTCTATTGAATCAACATAAATTTCGTTCGGTTTTGATCCTACAAATTGTTCGTTAAATTCAACAACTTATTTCGGTTGATTTAATTTTTCCAACAATTTTCAAAGGACATTAAGTAAATTTAACAAACATGTTTGGTGATAATTACACAGACTAATACTTGTAATTACTTATAATCTTATAATAATTACTTATAATCAATTACTTTGAATCTGACTGTTAAAATAACGTACACGTTTGTTGAAGTATTTTATCAAATATATTAGTATTTTATCAAATCAAAGAAGCATATTATCAAATATATAGTAAAAGACACTATTGACATCGGTCCAATCTCAATCTGAAAAATAATAACACGAATTTGTATTAAAACTCTTTAAGAATTTTATTTATTTTACAAAATAATACTGTTGGATACACATAATTTGTCAAACAAATCATTATAATTTAAATCTAATATATATTGCATAATTAAAACTTGCAAAATTAAAACATTTAATAATAAGATTAAATAAGATTAATAAGACTAAATTTAATATCTCGTCCCAAATAAAAAATTATCAAATTTGTGTCTGCTGCACTTTTCAATTACATTGTTTTCAAGCGATTGATAATGCTTTTTTTAAGAGGTTGATGGTTTAATCTGTGTGGGTTGTGTGATTGCATAAAACATCCATAGTCCAGTGAAGATTGGGAATTCTAATTTAAAATAAATTAGTATTACTAAATGTAAAAACTTTAAATAATTTGTTCGTACTTCTATGCATAATTTTTATATAACCTTCTTTTTCGGACCTAAATTCATATTTAATTATATATTTTAATATTTTAATGAACTGAAAACTTTAAAATTTAGTTTTACCTCCTACAATTCACTTGGTAAATAACTTGACACATTTTATTTTAAAATCTAACCTACATTTTATTTTGCACAACTTAATTTCAATAAACATGACTAATTTCATCAAAATTAACTAGCAAATAAAGAAAATAGCCACTACTCTGCATTCTGCGAATGTTTTCAGTCTTTGTTTTCATTTGTTTTGTAATGAAGTGCCTCTCATGATGATAATGGGAGTGGCTTAGCAGGAAGCGTACCTAGAAATGTTGTATTGCCGTTCGACTTAGTCTCAATCATCGTGGATAAGAGATATTAATAACCTGCTGCTTCAGCACAAATACGGAAATGTACGCATTTTTCAAAGTAGATCAGAAATGGAAACAAATACAAGTGTGAAAACGAGACTCTGGCGGCCCCCTTCTACGAAAGAACCACGGTCGGCACGTTCAACCCCCTCATTCACTCACATACGCCCACACACACACACACACACACACATTCACACCCCTAAATCCCATGAATAGTAAGGAAAATCAATCAAAATAGACTCACCCGTGGTTATATCCGCCTGGCCTCCAATCCTGCTTAAATCAGCACTCCATCAGCACGGAATTATAAACGTTGATTAAAGTGGTCATCACATGCGTGGAATGAGTTGAGAATCCAAAATCGTTGAATAATTTGTAATCCAAATTGTTGAATAAAATTGAATTCCAAATCGTGGAGTAAATGTGTAATCATAAACATCGAAGAAATTGGTAATTATAAACGTTGATTAAATTGGTCACCATAAGCGTTGAATTTTATAATCAAAATTGTCGAATGAATTTGTAACCAAAATTGTTATATAAAATTGTAATCAAAATCGTTGAATAGTTTGTAATCCAAATTGTTGAGTAAAATTGTATTCAAAATGGTCGAATAAATTTGAAATCGAAATCGTTGTATAGTTTTATAATCCAAATCGTTGAATAAATTTGGAATCCAAAAGGTTGAATAAATGTGGAATCACAATCGGTGAATAAATTTGAAATCGAAATCGTGGTATAATTTTATAATCCAAATTGTTGAACAAAGTTGGAATCCAAAATAGTTGAAGAAATTTGTAATCATAAACATCGAAGAAATTGGTAATTGGGAACGTTGATTAAATTTGTAAACAAAATTGTTATATAAAATTGTAGTCAAAATCGTTGAATAGTTTGGAATCCAAATTGTTGAGCAGCATTGTATTCAAAATTGTCGAATAAATTTGGAATCACAATCGTTGAATAAATTTGAAATCGTAATCGTTGAATAATGTTATAATCAAAATTGTTGAAAAATGGTAATCCAAAATCGCTGGATAAACTTGGAATCAAAATTTTCGAATAAATTTGTAAACCAAAATTGTTGAACAGGATGGAAATCAAAATCGTTGAATAGATGTGGAGTCACATTCGTTGAATAAATTTGAAATCGAAATCGTTGTATAATTTTATAATCCAAATCGTTGAATAAATTTGGAATCAAAAGGTTGAATAAATGTGGAGTCACAATCGGTGAATAAATTTGAAATCGAAATCGTGGTATAATTTTACAATCCAAATCGTTGAACAAATTTGGAATCCAAAATAGTTGAAGAAATTTGTAATCATAACCATCGAAGAACTTGGTAATTATAAATGTTGATTAAATTTGTAAACAAAACTGTTATATAAAATTGTAATCAAAATCGCTGAATAGTTTGGAATCCAAATTGTTGAGCAGAATTGTATTCAAAATTGTCGAATAAATTTGGAATCACAATCGTTGAATGAACTTGAAATCGAAATCGTTGTATAATTTTATAATCCAAATCGTTGAACAGATTTGGAATCCAAAATAGTTGAAGAAATTTATAATCATAAACATCGAAGAAATTGGTAATTATAAACGTTGATTAAATTTGGTATATGAATAAGTTGGCAAACAAAGCCGTTGAATTAATTGGTTATCAAAAAGGTTGAATAACTTGGCAGACAAAATTGTTGCATAAATTGTTATCAAAAATGTTAAAATAAATTGGTAAACGTAATCGTTGAATTTTATTTATAAATCGTCGAACAAATTTGTAAATCCATTCGTTGAATATATTTCTTAACAAATTCGTTGAATAAATTAATCAAAAATGTCGAAGAAATTTGTTATCCAAATGGTTGAGTAGATTCGTTACCAAAACCGTTGAATATATTTGTTAACCAAATCGTTGAATATATTGGTTAACAAAATCGATGAATTTATTTGGTAGCAAAATCATTAAATAAACTGGTAATATTAATTGTACGAAACTATGTTGTCAAAGTTGGCCGAGGTGATATGAGATAGATGAAAACATGGTATCACAGCTTGGCAATGACGGTATAGATGACTTATAAAAACTTGGTTGTACACGTTGCCAATGATGATCCAAGTCGGAAGAACATACTGGTCATAAACTTTGATGTGCTAATGTCAATATCGCATGAAATCCCGTTATGGACTTTGGCAAAGATGATATAAAAACCAGCATAGAAAAAAAATGTCGATACACCACGGTTGATTGATACAATAATTTATTTAATTACAAGATCGTCACAGTGACGCATATAATAACACTATATTATTTAAATCACATATAGGTAAAGTTTAACTTAATTAAATGCCTACGTAAACTTTTATTAACCTAGAATCAAGGTCAGTTCAATCGACTATCGTAAGTATTAAAGGTATTCATTAATTATTCACAGGAACAAAATTAATCATGAAGTATGTATATCAACAAATCATTTTACTAATAGCTATCTAATGTTAATAGATTCTTACACTATGATTTACAGCAATAAACAAAAAAAAAAAAAACAGCAAACAAAATTGATAATTAATCTAGTTCGATACATTCGAAAAATCAGCCGACACTTAAGAAAAACGAAAACTGTACATCTCTTAACAATAATGATAATGTAAACTTTTGGTATATACCGTAAAAAAAAAAAATGACTAGACACGAAAACCGGAGTTTTTCTTCATTAAATGTACCGTAAAGTTTCACGAATTCACTGGAGCAAGTTTGCTTTATAAAAAAAAAACGTTCTCAAGCAAACTATAATGCCAAGGGCAATTAACTAGATATTAAATAAAGTTACCTTAGATTTGCGAATCTTCAAACAAAATTTCACCATATGCGCACCGAGAAATATATCACGGATTTTGTACACTGTTACACATAACACAGACACATCACAAACAACAAATAAATATATTTTTTTTTTGATACACGGATAATTCCTTTTTTATGGAGTTTACTTTACATTTAATTTCTTTTCGTTTTTTTTATTATCTTTTTGTTTTCTATAATTACGTTAATAAACATTTTCCTTGGCAACCGTAAAAATGAATACTTTTCTAATAAAAAAATCTGAACACCTGTTGCCAGCTGTCAAAGCAAAATCCAATAGGATAATTGTAATAATATTAATCGACGTCAACCATCAAAAATCAAAAGTAATAGAATGAGCGTATTCGTGTGAATCGCGATTAAACTAAGAGAGTTTAATGATGTGCAGGGCCGTATTATATAGCAAAAATTTTGCTCGAAAAAACTCGAATGCGGTGTTTTGGATGTGATATAATTTCCATTGAGTTTTCAATTGATGGGAATTTTTCATAGCTAAAAAAAACCGTTCGTTATTTGATACTATTGCCCAAAGATAAGGTTGAGGTACAAAATATTTCCGACACATCAATAACATTTACCATTGAATCCAAAATGAACCAAAATCAAGTTCGTTCGATGTTATGTTGTTTAGACATTACAAAACTACAATCCAAAGTAGTAATATAATGAAACGGAAAAATTATTTTGAAAGAAATTAAGACAATAGAATGTTTAACAAAAACGAGATATTAAATCGTTGAATGTGGATGAATGGAAAAATATTTAGGGTTTAAAAAAAATTGTTTAATTACGGTTGATGTCTAGAGAATTCAAACTTTAGCAGTATATTGAAAATAAACGAATAGAAACACAGCGCGCGTCGCTTTTAGTGTGTGGTAAGATTAAATTCTGATTAAAGTTTAGCGGTCATACGGATGATGATTAAAGAAAATTATCAATTAATTCAAATTAACCAATATTATATTATATCAATGAATAAATAAATCAGGGTAATTAGTGTGATTTTCTTTCTCCCATACGTTTTTCCGGCCATTGCAGATTTAGTAGATTCTGAGAAACATAAGGAAACTATGGGTGAAGGAAACTACATGAAATATGACTATGGATGACGAAGGGATGAGAATCTATTACAAGTGGTACAGATTAATATAAGAAACAACAGCTAAGGAAACTGCGACTGTAATACACTGCGTTCTGACATTATGCCAGACTATCCATTACAGAACAAGTGCTTTTGGGACGAGCACCTACGACCAAAAGAAGTTGACAAAGGCATAGGCTGGTCGCCAATAGACCTGGTATATACATATTAGCTTGGTGAAGCACCCCGACGTACCACAGATTAGCAATCAATGCGATCAGTATTACAAACTCAGTCTTAGCAGAAACAAAGTAACAAAGTATCTAAGAATATGCAAAAAAAAACTTTTGGGAGGGGTATCGATAAAATCAGTATTCTACTCTATTGCAAGCGGTGGATAACTAAAATCTTCCAGACCCAATTTCGGGCAGATCTGGGGGTTCCCGAGACTCTAAAGTCACAAAAAAAATTTATTCAATCTGCTACAGATCGAAAAGAAAAAAAAAAAAAAAAACACCATTGGACCGACTCCTTTAATGAAACGTCCGACACAATTTCGTTTTTACGTTATGCAGGCTCGCAACCCACACCTGAACTAACACGAGTCTCATACTTCTCCGACTGAGCTAGCCGGGCCACACTGTTGTACGCTTCCGTCCCAGTGACTCTGAAGGATGAGAAAAAAACTTCACATAGGTTCAAAGCAACTAATTGAACCACATTCAATACATTCGATCTCGGTATTTTCGCTGGCAAATAGACTACACAAAAAAATTTGAAACAAGACCCGAACACCAAAGTTGATACACACTCACTGAACTGTGAATTCAAGATGAAACTACCCTCATACTTTATGGTCGTCGATAATCTTGACTTACCATGGCGGTGAAACACGCACGAAAGTTACTATCATACTGACAGAAAAAAATTATTGCCGATGTTAGGCACGAATGTCCTTGGAGTGATAAACACCTCTACGTTTAGAAGCCAGGTCCTCCAGTTCGTAAGCAGCGCTACCTACCAACCTTATTACTCTGGCTTCAATAAACTTCTGTGCAAGTTTAGCCGATAATTTCTTACCGGCGTCACTCAAAATAAAGTTCCTTCGGAACACCGTATCACCTGGTTTAAACAAAGTTAACCGAGCTCGTAAATTGTATCTTTCAGCACGTTTGACAAATGCTTCGGCAGTTAAATCAAGAATTCGACTTCGAATCTTATTAAGATAATCCGGTCGCAGAATCGTTTCACCTGGCTCAAGAAGACTATTCAGTCGTCTCAGCAGTTCATATGACGAACCATGAGTCACCATAGGTATTCCAAACATTGCGTAATACGGGGAACATTGAAGTGTTTGATGCAGGGAACAACGTAGTGCACAAGCGATCTCGCTCAAGTGCAGATCCCATTTAGAATGCTCCTCCTTTAAATAGGCTCTAATACCAGATAAAACACTTCTATTTACCCGTTCCGAAGCGTTAGCTTGAGGTGAATATAACGCTAGTAGTGTATGTTTCACTCCGTGCTTCGCCAAGAAATCTTCAAATAGTTTAGACTTAAACTGCGTCCCATTATCGGACACAATAACTTCGGGACAACCAAATACGTGAAAGACATTGGTAGCCAATAGATGACAAATTGGTTCAGCAGTTAGTTTCCGTAAAGGAAATAAAAATGGATATTTAGTAACATGATCTAATACTACCAGAATAGCGATATTCCCGGCCTTTGATCGAGGATAAGGGCCAAGAATATCGATATACAATCGCTGACCAATTCGTTCTGTTTTCATCTGAGAAACCATGGGAGCACGAAGTGGAACATTAGTCGCTTTGATTTCTTTACAGGTCTTACAATTTCCGATGTACGATTTAACCTGGGTATACATACGAGGCCAATAGTAAAATTTACGAATATTAAACAAGGTTTTTGCTAGACCTCCATGAGATGAGGTAGGAGGATTGTGGGCCCTTGCAATACACTCGTCAGTGTATTCCTCAGGTAACCACAATTTCCAAACCTCACCCTCTGAAGGAATATCAAGATCTAGACAAGCCAATCGTTTATAAACCCGACCAGAAATTACTTTCAGATCAGGCAATGTACCGTCTGCTTCGGTAACCAGATTTACCAACTCCAAATATCGAGAAGTGTTGAAGAAAGGGGAATTAAGATCTAATTCAGGCACTGGACATAGTTCAGAAATGATGTCGACAGAGTCACGTCTTGATAGAGTGTCAGGAACAGTATTTAATTTTCCTTTTCGGTACTCAATATCAAAGACGTAACCCTGCAATTTCAAGCTCCAACGAGCCAATCGACCAGAAAGGTCTTTTTGTTGCATTAACCATTTTAATGAAGCATGGTCAGTTATGATCTTAAAGGCCTGACCCTCGACATACGCTCTAAATTTCTTTACTCCCAGTACGGCGGCTAGACACTCTTTCTCACTAGTGGAGTAATTGCGCTGCGCAGAATTTAGCTTTTTGGACATGTACGCTATGGGATGTTCCATACCGTCCATGTCACACTGCATTAATACACAACCTATACCGTCGTTGCTAGCGTCGCACTGGAGAGTAAAGGGTTTAGTATAGTCGGGGTTTATGAGGACTGGTGCTGAGATGAGAGCATTTTTGAGGTTTACAAATGCTATTTCAGCTTCGGGTGTCCATACGAATTTATTAGAATTTTTCTTCAACAAATCTGATATTGGAGAGGACATAGCAGAGAAATCAGATATAAAACGGCGATAATAACCCGCCATACCCAGGAAACGTCGAATCTGTTTGGACGTACGCGGTGTAGGAAATTCAGAAATAGCTAGAGTTTTATCAGGATCAATTTTCAACGTACCACCTCCCACAACATATCCCAAATATTTTACCTCCGGCAAGAGAAACTTACTTTTTTCCACGTTTATCGTCAAGTTCGCACGTCTAAGACACTGGGAGATATCTTCTAACAGTTTCAGATGGGCCTCAAAGGTATCTGTAACTATTAGAAGATCATCCAAGTATACGAAGACGCACGACTTGAGATGTGGAGGAATTACTTGGTCCATCAATTTGGTCATTGTTTGCGGCGCATTGCACAGTCCGAAAGGCATTCTTACGAACTGATACAATGGCCGCCCTGGGACCGTAAAAGCAGTTTTCTCTCGGGAGTGTTTTTCTAACGGTATCTGCCAGAAAGCGTCTTTCAGATCCAAACTGGAAATGAAATTACTTTGTGGCAGACGACTCAAGATCCCATCTATCTGTGGAAGGGGGTAAGCATCCTTCTTAGTAACGGTATTGACCTTTCTACTATCCAAACAAAGACGATTCTTCCCAGGTTTGCGAATTAAGACCACCGGACTTGACCATGGGCTGTTTGAAACCTCTATAATACCCAGAGACAACATCCTATCCAGTTCTTCTCCCATCAGTTTCTCAATGGCGGGCGATATTGGATAGTGTCGTTGCTTGATGGGAGCTGCAGTCCCCACATCAATAACGTGTTCCAACAAATGTGTTCGACCCAGACCCATTTTTGAAAATGATGGTAGAAGCTGAATAGTGTTTTGTAGACGTGTTTGATTGTCCATAGACAATTCTGAAATTCCTGACTCCGTAGTCAAAAATGTAGGTAGGTTAAATATCGGGTTAAACAAACCAAAAGCGTTAAAGAAATCTATACCTAGATATAGATTTTGAGTCAAAGACGGGATAATGAAGACGTCCAGGGTTCTGACTTGGTTCATAAATGAAACCTTTGTTTTTACAAACCCCAAGATCTTCTGTCTTTGGCCATCGGCAGTACGAACTACGGCAGACGAATAAGTCAGAAGGTCTGGAGTCTGTACGATTTCTTTAGCAAAATCACCACCAATTACAGTCAAGGACGCTCCACTATCCAACAGTCCAGTATGTTGTTTACCCAATATTAACACTGTGGCATAAGATCTCACATCGTTGTCCAATTTCACAATAGAGGAAATGGTTTTAGTTTTAAACAAATGACGTTGTTGCCAATAAATACGAGAACGGAGCGCAGAGCGCGATGGAATTTTCAAAGATGATAATGAATCGACAAATATGTTTGAGCGCACCTTCAGGTATTCGTTCAATCGTTGTTGGAACGATTTGATTTTGGTCCATAATGGAGGTGGTTCAGTATGAACGGGTGTTCGTTTCAATAATTTCATATCAGTATCATGAGTGGGTACCAAATCATTAAAAGTCGCATTTGTAATCGGTGTTTCAGGGGTGACGATAATGGAATTATTATCTGCTTCGTCTCTGTTTGAAATACTTACAGGTAGAGTATTCCAAGAGTGTTCTATCAAATTGGATGTTGAAGCTCGGTTCAACAGTGTATTGTGTACTAATAGGTTATTGGGACTAGTTGATGAAGTATTTGAAGGATCAGGAGACAAATTAAATTTGGTCTTAGATGAATCTAAGACAGGTCTTGGGAGCGAGAAAAGGTGTTGGGATTCTGGCCCCCCCTTCGGTTTCCCTGACAATTTTCACAATTAGGACACAACACATCGTCCTTCCCACATCCCCAACAAAACAATCGCTGTGATTCACGACAATCGTGCCACCGATGACCAGGTCGTTTGCAGTTCCAACAAATAGTTGAACTGGTTATTCGTCTCATATTAGGGGCAGGCTGTATTGCCGCAAGTTCGTTGGATGTAATTGGTAACGATTCAGTTGGCAATTCGTTAATTTGTATTTGTGAAAATTCACGATCTAAATCCACCTCAGACACCGGTCTCGATGGTCTAATGTTATAATCGCGCGGTCTGGTTGTTGACTCGGCCCATAATTTTTCGCGGTCACGGCAGAGCTGGCGCAGATGTTCCAGTCCATAGATGGTGACATAAAGTAGCTCCCTTCTAATTTCCAATCGTAAGTTGTTGCGAATCAAGGAGAACAACTCCACATCCGGCATCGGTACTCGTAGTTTATCGCCTAGTCGATAAATTGATTGTAAGAATTCATCAAACAATTCGGTGGGCCGCTGTTTCCTGGCCCTCATCCGCTCCTTTACCTCTTCGTCCGTCTGCCTGTCCTGAAATTCTATTCGAAGAGCATGACATAAGTCAGTCCAAATAAGCTGTCGGTTCTGGCGAAAATATCTCCAGAACCAATCAGCGGCACGATCTGTGAACAACAGGTACAGACAGCGGGTGATAATAGTAAAATCGTTATTTAAACACATCTCTGTCAGCCGCTCTATTCTGAAGATGAACGCTTCAACATCCAGACCATCGGGTCTGCCTGAGAACGTTACGTTCCAATTTCTAACTGTGGTAGAGTGCTGAT
The DNA here is from genome assembly GCA_963693315.1 of Diogma glabrata. Classification (NCBI taxonomy): domain Eukaryota; kingdom Metazoa; phylum Arthropoda; class Insecta; order Diptera; family Cylindrotomidae; genus Diogma; species Diogma glabrata. The sequence goes on from OY856187.1 coordinate 165,012,676, forward strand.
CGAGATGTGTTCGTATTCTAGCTGGAGTAAGAGCAGGATGAGGTTCAGCAAACATTGGTGGTACTGGTACATTATTTTGCACAAACGCATTTACTGGCGTGTAATTTGAATGAACCGATGGATGACGCGGGGTGGTGGGTGATACTGCAATTGGTGCTAGAGGAAACAACACTTCAGGTGCTGGAGCACGGGATTGCATCATTGAGTGGTTAATTCTCGAAATTTCCTGATCGATGTGTGCATTTACCGCTTCCTGGAAACCGTGATCTTCCGCTGCAGCGGCACCATATATGGGAGATCGATGAGCTATGTTCACTCGCACTTCATCGGCGAGTCTAGATCGTGGAAGGCGGTTTGCCAAGGGAGTAGAAGAGTGTTGATTTCCGAGACTAGGACGACGTTGCCAACCTGCGGTAATAGAGCGTGTCACCGGTCGCGGTGGTGGTGGTACCACTGTATCATTAGTTTTATCCATCCCTCGGGGTAACCTCTGTAAGTCTGCACGCTCACACGCGGCTCGACAAATTGGGCATGTGCTATTCTGCAACAACCAGTCGTTGAGGCAGATGTCATGAAAGAGGTGGTTACACCGAGTGAGGAGTCGCACGTCGGCCGGCACTATTTCGTGTTGACAAACAGCACAAGAGCTGGACCTATCCAGAACGTCCATCTTATCAGTGGCAGACATTATGAATACTCAAACGCACAAACAGCTGCACAATACTTGACCAATCAAAACGAGAAGGTGGAGGGTGCAGAGAAAATCGACACACTGACTATTGCTGGTGGTAGGATGTACCAAAAAGAAAGAAAAAAATCGTTAGACTTACTATTGTTGACGATGGTATTTAATTACAAATTACCCCCAAAGAGACCTCGACAAGTGGCCAAAAGGGCCAGGACACTTGTCCAAACCACCAATAACGCAGCGCTGTCTAAACAACAAATTCACAGGATGGCTGATGAATGGGATGATGATTTCAGTTCACAGGGAGTGCCTATGCACAATACCAATTTTACCAGTAGTACAGATAAAGCTGAATCATCTATAAATGGAGCCGAAGATGATAGTGAATGGCAAGGTGGTATCAGCGGCAATACAGAATCCTTCCTCTTCCTTTCCACCTGAACTAGCAAGACAAAACAAATGAGATGGGAGATGAAGCAGGTATACTACGCTATTGCAAAAAAAAATGGAGTTAAGAAAAATGAAATTCCAGACCCAATTTCGGGCAGGTCTGACGGCTCCCGATACTCAAAACTGAGTGACAGACAAAAAAAAAATTATATAAGTGCGGCAAGCCTACCGGTTAGACAAGGAGAATTAACTAGTTCTATCATGCAAAAGTTATATAAAAAAAAATTAAATCTAACATGCAAAGATTAATTTAAGTGAATTTAATAGGATTATAAGAGCAGGACTAGGAAGTTTTCCCAACCAATCTTAGACGTTGAATTATTTTAGGACACTAAACGGGTAAACTTAGGCCTCCCGAATCCGACAATTTTCGTTACTTGAAGTAGATTAACAATCAAAAACTTCCTTTTCCTAGTCTCTATTCCTTTTTCCTTTCTTATTTAATAATTATTCTTAACTTACAGTTCGAAGTAACCGAATGTGTCTTCAATTAACCTAAAACATAGATTTTAGTTATGCCCTAATACAAAAAAACTAACAATTTACAAAATCACACATTCGGTACTTTTTCTCCAGACTCCGCAAGATGTTTCCGGAGTATTAGTGTTATTTCTTATGATTTGTTAATAATTTGGTTTCTATGTAATTTCTTGATACTTTATTTTCTTTATAATTTCTTGATAATTTATATATTATATTACTTCTTGATAAGTTATTTACGTTGTAATTTCTTGATACGTTATTTTCTTTATAATTTCTTGATAATTTATATATTATATTACTTCTTGATAAGTTATTTACGTTGTAATTTCTTGATACGTTATTTTCTTTATAATTTCTTGATAATTTATATATTATTGGTTGGACCTAAAATTTATAGATAAACGAATATTAGAGTCTGATATTATCAGCTGTTTTTATTTATTAATTTATTTATATATAATTATTCATATATACATTTATTTATTTAGATGTACTTATTCATAATTATATTTATTTATTTATAATCAACTATTTATATATACATTTATCTATTTATAAATATGTATTTATATATATATAGTTACTAATTCTTTTTTTTTTTATTTATTTTGGCGAATGGAGGGAAGTCAGATTCAACCACGGGGTGCCCATCACTACGGGGTTGAAGGTGGTGACCGCCGTTCTTTCAATTCCTTTTTTTTTTTTGTTGGATGTTTATGGGTTTAAATAAGAAAGAAAAATAAAAACAATTTTTGGGATTAAAGAAAAAGAAAAAAAAAACTACGTTAAAAGGATCGGAAATGGAAAAGGAAAGGGGGCAAGACGGGATGAATAAGGAAAGGAGATGGTAAGGTGTGACAGGAATAAGGTGGGGTATGTGCGAGTAGTGTTTCACCCAGCTGACGAGTGCTGATGGGATGGTCAGAAGATAATATCCTCTGCACCACCATTCTATCAACAACACTCGGCAGCTGTGATCCACGCCACCAACACATACGGTAAGGTGCTGTGGCAAAGGTGGACCAGTTACACATCAGCATGACAGCCGAGCGAAATCTTCCCTCGACAGCGGGCCAATGCTGTCTTGGAAGAACTTCCTCGGTATCACCCGATGAGAACCAGCACACCTCAACCACAGGAAGCTAGTATTGCCGGGAGGGGTCGCTAACGTTAGGCAATAGTAGCGCAGGTTGGGCTCTGCGGACCCCGCGAACCCGAAGCCTGACCAGGTGACCAGACTCGGACGAGGTTTGGCGTATACACCAAACCACGTCGTTCTAGGTCTGGCACCTGAGACACCTTCGGCATTTGAGACGTCTCCAGACACCCAACCCGTAACTAGGGTCCGTGGGGTTGTAATGCCCATTGAGAATAATTCCGAAAAATTATTCTCACCCATGCGTTTTAAAAAAATACAAAAAAAGAGAATATTTGCTGGAGGCGTAGGGACGCAACTCCCCATCAAAGTAAAGTCTGAGGAATCTCAGACTTCCTTTGCTCCTGCGCGTTTGAAGCAGGGAATTGCTTCTACGCCGCCAGAGTCTTTACTATTGTTTTGGTGGAAAATTAAAATTAATTTGAAGAAAAAAAAATTTTCGGAAAAAAATTTTTCAAGATTTTTGAAAATATGGAGGGACTCCTCCAGAGTCCTACATTGCTGTAGGGACCCTTAGAGAAGCCCCACGTTGGGCGCCAATTTGTAATGAAGTGCCTCTCATGATGATAATGGGAGTGGCTTAGCAGGAAGCGTACCTAGAAATGTTGTATTGCCGTTCGACTTAGTCTCAATCATCGTGGATAAGAGATATTAATAACCTGCTGCTTCAGCACAAATACGGAAATGTACGCATTTTTCAAAGTAGATCAGAAATGGAAACAAATACAAGTGTGAAAACGAGACTCTGGCGGCCCCCTTCTACGAAAGAACCACGGTCGGCACGTTCAACCCCCTCATTCACTCACATACGCCCACACACACACACACACACACACATTCACACCCCTAAATCCCATGAATAGTAAGGAAAATCAATCAAAATAGACTCACCCGTGGTTATATCCGCCTGGCCTCCAATCCTGCTTAAATCAGCACTCCATCAGCACGGAATTATAAACGTTGATTAAAGTGGTCATCACATGCGTGGAATGAGTTGAGAATCCAAAATCGTTGAATAATTTGTAATCCAAATTGTTGAATAAAATTGAATTCCAAATCGTGGAGTAAATGTGTAATCATAAACATCGAAGAAATTGGTAATTATAAACGTTGATTAAATTGGTCACCATAAGCGTTGAATTTTATAATCAAAATTGTCGAATGAATTTGTAACCAAAATTGTTATATAAAATTGTAATCAAAATCGTTGAATAGTTTGTAATCCAAATTGTTGAGTAAAATTGTATTCAAAATGGTCGAATAAATTTGAAATCGAAATCGTTGTATAGTTTTATAATCCAAATCGTTGAATAAATTTGGAATCCAAAAGGTTGAATAAATGTGGAATCACAATCGGTGAATAAATTTGAAATCGAAATCGTGGTATAATTTTATAATCCAAATTGTTGAACAAAGTTGGAATCCAAAATAGTTGAAGAAATTTGTAATCATAAACATCGAAGAAATTGGTAATTGGGAACGTTGATTAAATTTGTAAACAAAATTGTTATATAAAATTGTAGTCAAAATCGTTGAATAGTTTGGAATCCAAATTGTTGAGCAGCATTGTATTCAAAATTGTCGAATAAATTTGGAATCACAATCGTTGAATAAATTTGAAATCGTAATCGTTGAATAATGTTATAATCAAAATTGTTGAAAAATGGTAATCCAAAATCGCTGGATAAACTTGGAATCAAAATTTTCGAATAAATTTGTAAACCAAAATTGTTGAACAGGATGGAAATCAAAATCGTTGAATAGATGTGGAGTCACATTCGTTGAATAAATTTGAAATCGAAATCGTTGTATAATTTTATAATCCAAATCGTTGAATAAATTTGGAATCAAAAGGTTGAATAAATGTGGAGTCACAATCGGTGAATAAATTTGAAATCGAAATCGTGGTATAATTTTACAATCCAAATCGTTGAACAAATTTGGAATCCAAAATAGTTGAAGAAATTTGTAATCATAACCATCGAAGAACTTGGTAATTATAAATGTTGATTAAATTTGTAAACAAAACTGTTATATAAAATTGTAATCAAAATCGCTGAATAGTTTGGAATCCAAATTGTTGAGCAGAATTGTATTCAAAATTGTCGAATAAATTTGGAATCACAATCGTTGAATGAACTTGAAATCGAAATCGTTGTATAATTTTATAATCCAAATCGTTGAACAGATTTGGAATCCAAAATAGTTGAAGAAATTTATAATCATAAACATCGAAGAAATTGGTAATTATAAACGTTGATTAAATTTGGTATATGAATAAGTTGGCAAACAAAGCCGTTGAATTAATTGGTTATCAAAAAGGTTGAATAACTTGGCAGACAAAATTGTTGCATAAATTGTTATCAAAAATGTTAAAATAAATTGGTAAACGTAATCGTTGAATTTTATTTATAAATCGTCGAACAAATTTGTAAATCCATTCGTTGAATATATTTCTTAACAAATTCGTTGAATAAATTAATCAAAAATGTCGAAGAAATTTGTTATCCAAATGGTTGAGTAGATTCGTTACCAAAACCGTTGAATATATTTGTTAACCAAATCGTTGAATATATTGGTTAACAAAATCGATGAATTTATTTGGTAGCAAAATCATTAAATAAACTGGTAATATTAATTGTACGAAACTATGTTGTCAAAGTTGGCCGAGGTGATATGAGATAGATGAAAACATGGTATCACAGCTTGGCAATGACGGTATAGATGACTTATAAAAACTTGGTTGTACACGTTGCCAATGATGATCCAAGTCGGAAGAACATACTGGTCATAAACTTTGATGTGCTAATGTCAATATCGCATGAAATCCCGTTATGGACTTTGGCAAAGATGATATAAAAACCAGCATAGAAAAAAAATGTCGATACACCACGGTTGATTGATACAATAATTTATTTAATTACAAGATCGTCACAGTGACGCATATAATAACACTATATTATTTAAATCACATATAGGTAAAGTTTAACTTAATTAAATGCCTACGTAAACTTTTATTAACCTAGAATCAAGGTCAGTTCAATCGACTATCGTAAGTATTAAAGGTATTCATTAATTATTCACAGGAACAAAATTAATCATGAAGTATGTATATCAACAAATCATTTTACTAATAGCTATCTAATGTTAATAGATTCTTACACTATGATTTACAGCAATAAACAAAAAAAAAAAAAACAGCAAACAAAATTGATAATTAATCTAGTTCGATACATTCGAAAAATCAGCCGACACTTAAGAAAAACGAAAACTGTACATCTCTTAACAATAATGATAATGTAAACTTTTGGTATATACCGTAAAAAAAAAAAATGACTAGACACGAAAACCGGAGTTTTTCTTCATTAAATGTACCGTAAAGTTTCACGAATTCACTGGAGCAAGTTTGCTTTATAAAAAAAAAACGTTCTCAAGCAAACTATAATGCCAAGGGCAATTAACTAGATATTAAATAAAGTTACCTTAGATTTGCGAATCTTCAAACAAAATTTCACCATATGCGCACCGAGAAATATATCACGGATTTTGTATACTGTTACACATAACACAGACACATCACAAACAACAAATAAATATATTTTTTTTTTGATACACGGATAATTCCTTTTTTATGGAGTTTACTTTACATTTAATTTCTTTTCGTTTTTTTTATTATCTTTTTGTTTTCTATAATTACGTTAATAAACATTTTCCTTGGCAACCGTAAAAATGAATACTTTTCTAATAAAAAAATCTGAACACCTGTTGCCAGCTGTCAAAGCAAAATCCAATAGGATAATTGTAATAATATTAATCGACGTCAACCATCAAAAATCAAAAGTAATAGAATGAGCGTATTCGTGTGAATCGCGATTAAACTAAGAGAGTTTAATGATGTGCAGGGCCGTATTATATAGCAAAAATTTTGCTCGAAAAAACTCGAATGCGGTGTTTTGGATGTGATATAATTTCCATTGAGTTTTCAATTGATGGGAATTTTTCATAGCTAAAAAAAACCGTTCGTTATTTGATACTATTGCCCAAAGATAAGGTTGAGGTACAAAATATTTCCGACACATCAATAACATTTACCATTGAATCCAAAATGAACCAAAATCAAGTTCGTTCGATGTTATGTTGTTTAGACATTACAAAACTACAATCCAAAGTAGTAATATAATGAAACGGAAAAATTATTTTGAAAGAAATTAAGACAATAGAATGTTTAACAAAAACGAGATATTAAATCGTTGAATGTGGATGAATGGAAAAATATTTAGGGTTTAAAAAAAATTGTTTAATTACGGTTGATGTCTAGAGAATTCAAACTTTAGCAGTATATTGAAAATAAACGAATAGAAACACAGCGCGCGTCGCTTTTAGTGTGTGGTAAGATTAAATTCTGATTAAAGTTTAGCGGTCATACGGATGATGATTAAAGAAAATTATCAATTAATTCAAATTAACCAATATTATATTATATCAATGAATAAATAAATCAGGGTAATTAGTGTGATTTTCTTTCTCCCATACGTTTTTCCGGCCATTGCAGATTTAGTAGATTCTGAGAAACATAAGGAAACTATGGGTGAAGGAAACTACATGAAATATGACTATGGATGACGAAGGGATGAGAATCTATTACAAGTGGTACAGATTAATATAAGAAACAACAGCTAAGGAAACTGCGACTGTAATACACTGCGTTCTGACATTATGCCAGACTATCCATTACAGTTTTATTCAATGAAAATCAACGTACAGTTCGTAAATGTCGTTAAAAATATTTATCAAACATGCTTGTTGAATATTAGAAATTAACAGTTTTGTCTGTTGAAACACTCCAATTCAAACTTTATGTCGTTTAAATAAATTTAACAGACAAATGTTTGTTGAATTTTACCTACATATTTTTTTCAGTGCAGATTTACGCATGTCCGATAGACTTCTGTATAAAAAACATAATTTCTCTCAGAGTGATGTTACATCAGAAGGTGAAACTTGAAAGCCGTGGATCCCAGAAGAGTTAACGACCAAGTTGATTTTGTTATGGTGGAATGCGCTGAAATGTACGTAATAAGAAAATTAAACCCATAACAACCTCCTTAGTGGGTTCAATAATCGTTCCACATTTACAAGATGGTGCTTACCGTTGTTGTTATCGTTTAAAACGGCCTCCGTATTTAATTATAAATACTCAAGTGAAATCATAGAGGTCCTCTCAGTCTCCTTATTTTATTACTTCAGATTTTAGTACTTTCGACATCTGGTTGGGTGTCCATTGCGGTTTTTTGCCTTTTCACGTGTTTGGAATAAGAAAGGTTTAAAAAATGAAAGTGTGTTCGAATATTAAAATCCGTCTCGTGAAATTAAAATAAAAAAAAGAGTTTCCGTTCTTGCATGATAATTAATGATATTGTGTGCCGTGATAGCAAATTTCATGTTGATATAGTGCTATAATAGAAAGCCAACTGTTTCTTTTTTTCGGATAAAGATTTAACCGACGTAATTTTCTTGGTTAAAAATAATAAAATTTAAAAAAAAAATATTTGTGGTTATGTGTATGTAGTCGTGGAAAATAACCTAAATAATAGGAAAAGTATATAAAAACAGTGTTCATGTCTCGACTTAAACTCATGGATTCCAATTAGATCAAAGATCAAAACTACAAAAATATAAGGAAACAAAATAGATTTAGCATGTTTATAAAAACAAAAATTTTTAAAAAAAGGAACAGAAAGGGAAGTTCATATCAACAATCGTAAGTCTCCAAAAATTTATTTTTCTGGTAGTCGTTTTAAAAAAGAAAAATTAAACTCTTACCCTATGAGATTTTAGAGTCCTGCATCTCAAAATTTTATTAAGAGACCAAACCGGTCGTGTGCAATTGTTGTGTATAATGTAATTTGACAGTTCTTGTTTTCTGTTTATTGCCTTGTCTCTAATAGACATAATTTGTGTACTTAATTAACTTAAAACTAGTGTAATTAAATTAAAATAGAATTTCGTAAATTAAACCCCAAGAATAATTAACTTTTTAGGAATATCAGGTATGGATATCGTAATGGTATGTCGAAGTTACAAGAAACTAACTATCAAATTACAATTTGACAATTCTTGTTTTTTTTATTGCCATGTTTCTAATAATGTTTCTAATAATTTGTGTACTTAACTTACTTAAAACTAGTGTAATTAAATTAAAATAAAACTTCTTAAATCAAAACTAAAGATAAATTAATTTTTAAGAATATCAGGCACTGTCATCGTGATGATATACTCGTGTAATTAATTAATGTTAAACGATTGTAATTAAATTAGAATATAAATGCTTAAATGGAAACTATAGTGGAATTATTCTATTTATGATTGGCAAGTACTTTCATAATTGTGTGTCGAAGAGAAAAGAAATAATCAATGAATGAAATGTTATTCACCCTGGTTTATGGTGTTGATGGTGATTAAGTGATTACGGTTTGTTTTATGGATTGTCAACAGAAGCATTGCGGGCTTGTTATGTACACTATGGTTTCGTGCCAACCATCCTATAGCTGATCCATCAATTGATGGCGTGGTTTTCACTGTCAACGATTACATAATTCGATAAACAACAACAATTTTGGGCTCAATTATATTTTCTTTCAAGGCGTTGTTGATTACCTCATTATCGCGCCAACAACAGTTGTTTGGATTTGTTGGAAAGCAATTGATGAACTCATCAAATACCTTCATGTTCTATCACATTGGATTCATCGCCGGATACCGGCCTAAAAATCATATGCAGATACTCTAGTCATGAGGGACTAGGCTGATATATAGAGAGGAGTGGAATTCGACATCATCATAGGGTGAGTTCATTTTATTACAGTTATGTACGTGCATGGAAGTGTAGGTGTGTAAATGTACATGGATATATGTCTTTATATATGAATGTGTGTGTATGTTTAGGGGGGAGGGGGAGTTATTTATATGTGTGTGTGTGTGGGTGTGTGTGTGAGTTTATGAGATGCGAGAGCGTGTGAATGTGTGATAAACTATGGGGGTGGACGTGTTGATCGGGGTATTTTCACGTATAGGGTCGCCAGAGTCTTCTTATCTCAATTGTCTTCTTTCTTTATCTGCTTAAATTATGAGAAACGCGTACTATACTGTTTATTTGTGCTGGAATTTGCAGGTTATTCTTCTCGTTCCCACAGGCTGAAGCTAGCTTGGGGCCTTAAAAACTCTCTAGGTGCGCGGCCTGCTAAACAACTTTTTTGGTTTACCATTGAAGCCAGTTCTCCATTACAATTTCCCATGATCCTCCTACCTCTGCACACGGTTGTGTTGCAAAAACTTTATATCACTTACGTCGATTTTACTTCTGGCCCCGGATGGCCACGCAAATTAAATCGTATATTTCTTAATGTGAAATCTGTAAAACTGTCAAAGCATCTAACACCCTGCTACGTGCTCTCATGGTAACGTCGCTGAAGTCGGAAAGACTCGGCCAATGGTTATAGACATTGATATAATCGGTCCTTTCTCCCGAACTAAGTTCGGTCATAAACTAATTTTGATTGTCTTAGACCATCTCACTAAATTCCAGATTCTTTTTTCTTTACGGACACTTGCCGCCAGGTCTATCTGTAAACTTCTATAGAAACCAATGTGTTCCATGTTTTTGACTGTCCCGAAACAATTGTACCAGACAATGGGTCGCAGTTTAGATCTAAATTATTTGAAAATTTCCTTTCAGAGTATGGGATTCACCATGACTTTACAGCTTTATACGCCCCACAAGCTAATACGACATAGCGAGTAAACAGAAGTGTCATTGCTAGACTACGTGCGTACATGACTGAAGACCATACTCGGTGGGACGTGGAACTTAGTGTAATTGTTTGTGCTCTTCGATGTTTTGTACATCAAACATTAGGTTGTTCTGCCTATTATACCTCCTTCGGGATACTCATGGTACGTCCTATTCTTTACTTCAACACTTGAATTGTCTAGACGAGAGTGCAGAAACCCTTGATCGTCCAGATCACTTATACAAGATTCGCTCCCAAATTAAAGAGCTGACTACCGAAGCCTTTTTGTAAAATGCAGCTCGCTACAATTTGCATTCTCGATAACGTGCTTTTGTCTCCGGTGGTATCGTTTTCCAACTTTCTATTGAGTGACTCTGGAAAATAGATAACTGCAAAATTAGCCCCCAAGCAAATAAGTGCAAAATTAGCCCCATTTTTGAAAACGAAAATTATCAGGTTAGTTGGTAACGGGTCTTATAAACTTGGAGACGTTATACCTCGCCGACGTGAAGTATACCATTCTAAAGACGTGCGTCAATAGATATATGATTCCCTTTAGTCTCATTTTATTTCCTATTGTCCGAAAAGTTCTTCTCATTTTGCTTGTATATTGGATCCCCCACTTTTATTCGGTCCTCGTCTTAATTGTTTGGCTGGTCCAGCTAGCTCAGTCATTAGAGCCTGAGAGTCTATTTCGGGGTTTGGGTTCGAACCTAATTCCCATTTCATTTCTTAATATTTTTTTGATTCTAAGGACGAATGAAGTCAGATTTCCTCCTTTCGTCTTTCGAGCTGGATGTTTAACCTTCCGGCTTACCAGACCTTCTACTACAATATCACGATGCGTATCGAGGGATCGATCCAGGTGGGTTAAATAAGGTGAGCATTCTAATCACTAAGTACCAGTCATTCACAGTTTTATACATATATCCAACTCTAAATCCTAACTTTCACTTCTCGTAATGATAGTGATAATCGTTTTCTTCTAGATCTCTATCTCACATCTGTGCCAGATATTACGAGTGTCGATGTCGATAAGGATAAATTATTAGAAATTCTGACCACTATTTAATCACATCTGTTATCAAAACTGATTTACTAACAACTACAGATTCTATGACCCTGTAAAATACTTCACTTCTCAAAAATTGACAACAATGGTCTCCGAAGTTTTTTTCTAGGTTTCCCTTACGATCGTCATTGTTTTTATACTGACGATATAAATGTTTCTGCTCAAAAATTTCCTGAAACTATGGGTGATATTAAGAAGATTATAGAAAATATCGATATAAAAAAATAAACAGATATATGTACATATCTGTAGAGATCGATATTTCGATAAGTATCGATATAAAGATATATCGATGTATAGATATAAAGATATATCGATGTATCGATATATCGATATATCGAAATATCGACATATCGACATATCGATTTAATATCGACATATCGATTTATCGGTATATCGAGTTATCGATATATCGATATATCTATTTAGGGCTATTTTATCATTGCTATACCATTGTTAGATTTATCCAGATATTTTTTTCCTCTTAAGCCGATACAACACCCTCCGTTGCTGATCTCGTTGCTTATTTACAAATTTATTAAAAATTGTGGCCGGAGTATCATATTGGTAGCACAATCCATGTTTATTTAGACAGACATCTAAACATAAAACAAATCATCATAGCGGATGTGTATAAATTAGTTTTGATTTTTCTTATGTTAAAAAATCAGTCAAACGAAATATTTTCATCTCCAGAAATGCAACATATCAACGTAAATCCTAGTTGGTTATAAGAGAATTTTCTTCGAACTAAATAAATAAATTCTAATACAAAGTGACTGCTTTGATTTAACATTTGTCTTTATAAAATCGATAATTTCATCCCACTTGTCAAAACTGACAACCGTTGCATTGTTCTAAGATTTAATACAACATTTACATTAAAACATATACATTTTAAACAATAAAGCTTCAAATAATTCTCTACTGTTTTCCTTCTGAACAATCGAAATAAAAGCAAATCACTATACCACCTGACCATCAAGCATTTAATCCCTTGATACCCACCCATTTTTTATTCTGACAATGAAATTTTTTGGACACTCATCGTTTTTTATTCGAAATCGAAAAATAAAATTAAAAAATAGTTTTTTAAGTCTAAACTTTTTCAAAATAATAAATATTTAGATCGGATCGGAAGATAGCAAAAAAAATCTTCATAAAAAAATGAATATTGGAGAATAAAACTGAAATAATTTTATCACATCGAGAACATCTGCAAGTTCATGTTCATCATATTGTTTTGTTATTCATATAAACTTTTCTTAAAAGGTGTAGAATTACATGCTGTTTAGATCCTCGTTTAATATAATATTATTTCTCTGAGATAAATGATAAAAGATAAATTGATAAGATATCCTTATTTGTGATTTTTATATTTATGCTCTTCAAAGTTATTATTTTTATTTTTTGTTAATATATTTCCGATATCAAAAAATAAATCTAATTTTAGCAAGTGGACAAATCATATAAATTCTTTTTTTTTGGGATGGAAAAACGAATCAAGATTTATTTCTCAGAATTAGTTAAGTGTTTTGGCTTAGATTGGTTGATATCGATAAGAACATAACGACTTTTTGTGTTCGTTTGACAGATTTTTGAGGTGGAAAAATTGAGGTTTAGGAACATTTTTATGGTTTTGTCACCAAATCGAACTAGTGAACATGATATCTATCACTGATTAGTTTGGGTTTTAATTTTTTTATGTTCATATTTTCAGAATCCGAAAACCACTTCAAAAAACATTGACTCTTGAAAATAAAATAAAATATAATTAATAATTGGACCTAATTCAACATAATAAATAACCGTCTAACTGTTTTGGAAAAGGTTTTCTATTTGAAATAGAATTTACATTATTTGTATTTTTTTTAAATTCTTGAAACACTAGAAATTGAACCATGTTATGCTCCAAAACCTAATTATTATATATTCAAATTATAGAATTAATATCTTGATCAAGCCTGTTTCTCCGGCTGAGTTAAGCCCAATTTTTGTTGTATAAAAACGTGAAGGACATGAAGGGTATTTGATTTTACAGTGAAATAATTTGTTTGAGAATTGAGAACTTCATCATGTAGACACCTTGAAAAAATTCTGAGACGGCGTCCATTTGCAAAATATGTAAATTACGATGAGCAATATCCATTAATATCTTACTTAACTGTAACGAACAACCAATGCATACGTTTCTTGATAGTTAAAACCTTCTCGCTGAGAACACCCTTTTGCTACTAAACTCAGTTTATATTTACTAATATTTCCTTCTTCCATCTATTTTGGTATTGAACACTCATTTGCTTTTAATGACCTTTGCATTTTTTGCCGGATGATCTAACTACCATGGTTGAATTGTCAATTAGTAATTTATACTCACCATCTATAGCTGGTTACTGGTGTTTACTGTTGATGTGTTAATTGACTGTTGACCAGATTGATTTTCCGGGTGAACTGATGGGTTCTTGCATATTTTCTATGTGATTTAATTTTCTTAAAACGAAACGAAACGGTTTCATTTAACTTTTAATAAAATAATAGATTTGTATAATTAAATTTATTTTCATCTAAAAATATGTGCGAAAGAAATTTCTAGTGAAGGTAATGAAAACAAACACAAATCAAACGGGCACTTTGAATAATTAATTTTAATGATTTTAAAAAATTGTATTTTTTATTATTTTTTGGTTGTCTTATTTCATGTTGGTTTACTGATGTTTAAATTCATTTGTTTATAATAAAATATAAATATATTATATTAATATAATATATAATTCATTATAATTAACGGCGTTCTTGCTCCATGTAGCGGGCTAATCAGCTTTGAATATTCGCCACGGTCATTCGCAACAGCGACATAATTACCATGGCAGCCGATTTTTTAAGGTCGTTTATTACGTCAGTCTCCCATTGTAGTCGTGGTCTACCTCACGGTCGCCCACTCCCTGGGGTACTAACGTACATTTTTCTAATCATTCCAGACGGTGAATCGGCTCGTAGAACATTTTCATTTTAACAAAATTCTATGCACATTTTGTAAACAAGTTTGCATGATTTAAAAATGGTAAATTAACACAAATACGTATGACGTTAGTACTTAAATACTTTTAAACTAAAAATGGCTTAGAAATTAGAAAAAAGTGCACGAAATATGAATACACTCGTGCGCTATGCACATTACGCTTGTCAGACAATGCATGCAGTGTATTTGAAATAACAATACGAATTGCATTAAAAAATTAAACAAAGAAATAAAATTAAAATGCATATAAGTTATAAAATTAGTTATATTCACCAAATAATGGTATTACAAAATATTTTTAATAATTTAAATTAACAACGTTTCATTTCATAAATACACTTTGCATTTCGGTATGTTTAACATATCATTCCCAAGCGGAAACTAGAATAAAAGAATTATAAATTTTTTAACAAAAATAAAAAATAAATCAGATTTTAAAAATTAATAAATTAACAACAGTAAGCAAAACATAAGAAGAAACAATAACAAATTTAAGTTTTAAAATCAAACTGATTTAACGTTCAATCAAATATTTCTATATTTGATTATGAAGCAACTTGCCCATGCTCATGCATCAAACTCTTTCTGGATATTGATTTGTTTCAAAAGCTTTAAATCAATATTGGAGTGGCCTGTTTCAATCACATAATGACCATGAGCATTATTAGGTCTATTTAATTTAATATGTGCTATATGTTCTTTGAATCTTACATCGGTAGATCGTTTTGTTTGACCAACTTAAATTTTATCACATTCATTGCAAAACATTTTATAAATACCAGATTTTTTTAAATCAGTTAATTTGTCCTTTGGATTGCCAAGTAAATTAATTAATTTTGATTTGAGTAAACTAAATCTATATATCATATATTTTAAAGATAGTTTTTAAAATATTACTCAATTTTCCAAGTAGTTTGTAGAGATGGACTTTATATTAGAAAAAAAATTACAGGAAATACCGGCTTTCGTTCAAGCGACTCCTGGTTTAGTAATTCTTATAATAAAAAAAGATTTCACATTAACATAATCATAATAAAATGAAACATGAATCTAAATTCAAATTTAAATGCAAGAAATTACTAGCACAACTAGAAAATCAAATTACATTATTCAAATAAAACAAGATAAAAAACAAAAAAGCTTCCAAATCCAGTCCTGAACTGACCTTTGCAATCATTTACCTGATTGACTTTTCTCAAAAAATAATTATTTATATCAGGTAAGCAGAGAGGATTGTTAGGGTTCCGTACTTTAAAAAAGTAAAAACGGTACCCTATTGGTGAGACTTCGGTGTCCGTCCGAATTTCTACATAATCAATTTACTCACAAACTATAAGTGCTATCAACTTGAAATTTTCTACAGTTTTTAAACGTGTTTTTCCACGCCTACTGATAACAAAAAAATTCAAATATTTGTTTTAATCTATATTTTATGAACATAGATAAGGAGATAGTAAAACAAAAGTTTTTTGTAAGGAATCGAGTTTGGTCTAGAAAAATCGAGAAAGTTCAAAATATTTCAAAAAAAAATTTCAATGATTTTTCGACTGCTTAGTTTTTTTGATATTGCCATAAACGGGTATTGTCTTTCCTGTCCCCCCCCTTTAACTTCGAACATTAGAAAAGAAAAAATTTGAAAAAATTCATGGTTATGGTCAATGTTGTAAAGATAGAATCAAAACTATAGCGGTCGGGTCATCATTTCAAATGTGATTCTGAGGGGGTTGAGAGTGGAAATTTTGAAAAAAAACTATTTTTGACCTCAGTGAGTGGGGTGTTATATGAAAGTAGATTTTTTTTCTAGTCCAAGCCAATTTTTTTTGCAATTTTTAAAAGCGCAGTTTTTGAGGTATGTTAAAAAATGTGACAAAAATTTCCTGTCCCCCCCTCTTAACTTCGAACATTACAAAAGAAAAAATTTGAAAAAATTCATAATTATGGTCAATGTTGTAAAAATTGAATCAAAACTATAGCAGTCGCCTCATCATTTCAAATGTGATTCTGAGGGGGTTGAGAGTGGAAATATTGAAGAAAAATTATTTATGACCTTGTTGAGTGGGGAGTCATATGAAAGGTGATTTTTTTTCAAGTATAAATCAATTTTTTTTGCAATTTTCAAAAGCGAAGTTTTTGAGTTATGTTAAAAACTGTGACAAAAATTTCCTGTCCCCCCCTCTTAACTTCGAACTTTACAAAAGAAAAAATTTGAAAAAATTCATGGTTATGGAAAATGTTGTAAAGATTGAATGAAAACTATAGCGGTCAGCTCATCATTTCAAATGTTATCTTGATGGGGTTGAGGGTGGAAATTTTGAAAAAAAAATATTTTTGACCAAGTCGATTGGGGTGTCATATGAAAGATTGATTTTTTTCTAGTCCAAAACAATTTTTTATGTAATTTTAAAAAGCGCAGTTTTTGAGTTATGTAAAAAAATGTGAAAAAAATTTCCTGTCCCCCCCCCCTTAACTTCGAACATTACAAAAGAAAAAATTTGGAAAAATTCATGGTTATGGGAAATGTTGTAAAGATTGAATGAAAACTATAGCGGTTGGCTCATCATTTCTAATGTTATTTTGATGGGGTTGATGGTGGAAATTTTGAAAAAAAATTATTTTTGACCTTGTTGAGTGGGGTATCATATGAAAGGTTGATTTTGTTCTAGTCCAAAACAATTTTTTATGTAATTTTCAAAAGCGCAGTTTTTGAGTTATATTAAAAAATGTGAAAAAAAAATCCTGTCCTCCCCCTTAACTTCGAACATTACAAAAGAAAAATATTTGAAAATTTTCATGGTTATGGGCAATGTTGTAAAGATTGAATGAAAACTATAGCAGTCGGATCATCATTTCAAATGTTATTTTGAGGGGGTTGAGAGTGGAAATTTTGACAAAAAATAATTTTTGACCCCCACTCGGCATATGAAAGGTGAATTTTTTTCTAGTCCAAAACAATTTTTTTGTAGTTTTCGTTTTTTTCGGTTTTGATTCATTTGATTAAAATTCTAAAATTGTGTTTTGTGAAGGACTATTTACGTAAAATAATCGTAGAAGAGGATAAATTTTACTACGTTGTAGGAAATGTATATTATAGTAAATATTGAGTGAAACGAAGTAAAGAAATGAACAAACAAGATCAGATTAGATCAACACAGTTTAACAAGTCAGATGAACTAAACTTCAGGCGAAAGGCGTTAGGTTGAAAAATTATGCAATAACATACCAGATACCTGTTTGCTATTCGATAGATTATCATTTAATATGGTTGCATTGCAAATGTTCTCTGTGAAGTTGATCACTAATTACAAACATTTTTGAAATTTTTGAACTATTGAACTACTGTTGAACTAGAAAATTGTTACAGTCAAGTTAATCGAGGTTGGGGATCTGTTCTTTTCGTTAAGTCTGATACAGTACCACCAGTGCAGAAAAATAGTAGCCACCATCACTTTGAGTTTAGCTCTGCTGGCAGTCATTGTGAATGTTCAACTAGCTGAAGTACAAATCCTGTTGGTATACTATACCGATCTCCCCAATGTTCAGTAGACAAATCACTCGACTGTGTTAACAATGCACTCGTTGGAAATAATTTGACGACACTTTTTCTCCGTTTTTTCCGTTGGTTTCAATAAAAATCCTCAAAACTGGCTCTCAAACTATTTTCTACAAAAAAATTTACAAAGAAAAATTCATGAACCAACAACAGTTGAGGCTACCACAATTGATAATGTATTTTCCACCATAAACAGCTTTGGGTAAGATTCAACCCAACTTGAAACTATACTTACAAAAACTGTTTTTTTCTCATATTATATACACGGAACCCTCAGCGAGCGAATTATATTCGCACTTGCCTGACTTTTTTTTACATTGAGCCAAGCTTGTTTTAAGGTCGAACAATGTTGGAACAAGCTTTAAATAAACTTGGTTGAATTAAAAATAAAATAAAAAAAATAATAAATAAATAATAAATTTAAATAATTAATTAAAAATAAATTAAATTAATTTTAAATAAATTTAAATAATTAATTTAATAATTAATAAATTTAAATTTATGTTTCCTTTGTCGATATTAATTGCGTTTATGTTCTTATGAATGTAAAGGGATTCAAAAGCATCCAATTTATTGCTGTTGTGCACCTTTTTCTTTAACCTCATATTATCTATTGAAAAATTTAAATAATCATTTTATTTTCCAAAACATGTTTTGCTATTGGGGTTTTATTTGGTTGATCTGTGTTAATGTATACAGAATTTGCCTTAAAGCGTTTTATCAAAACCCTACGTGTCTGCCTGTATAATATTTTTAGAGTTATCACAACAAGATAGTTCATAAACACCGACTTTACAATCGATTAAATCGATTTAAAGGTCAAAATTACGAAATGGGAGCCGCACAAATACTATACAGAGAAGCATAGTTGATTAAACACAAATGGCAATCATGATGAACAAACTAATTAAAAATGGTGGGACTTAGCTGGAAACACGTATGCAATAGTTATTTTCAAACGGTAACAATTCATTAATGAATTCATTAACGAATTAATTAGATACTCCCGCAGGAAGAAATGTAAAATTTAAAAGTTTTAATCTATGGGTGTGACAACCCCACGTTCTTAGGTCCCTGCTATTTGTATATGAGTTAGCTTGTGATATCGTATACCACTGGCAATAGCAGTGAGATATCACTAGCCAAAGTGATATCTTATGGGTTTCGGCGGATGAACTTTTTTCAATCAACGATAGCACCCTTAGTCTTAGTTATAGTATTAATATTCTTTGATAATGATGATGACACGCTATTGTTTTTTTTTAAATAAAATGTGTTGGGTTATACAAATTACAATGCGTGCAACAACAAAAAATAACAACCTTTGAAGAATAAGGTCCCACAACAACATGCTTTCTAAGGTGTTGATGGACGCAAATTTTTTATTTTTGTATGTTTTTTAAAGAATGGACTTTTTCGCTCGCTCGAAGGAATGAGCTCCCATATAACTATTAAATATGCCGGGTTTAATCCTTGAGCAAAACCATGTTTTCCATGATCTTAGTATATGCTTCTAGCACTATAAGGATAATTAGTAACCCAATTTTGCTTTGTTCCTACAAATTTGAAGAAAAAAAAGTATTTTATATTTATTTCCTCCATTTTATCATGCAATATTGCCCTATGTCGTTTATTATTATGTGAAAGGATTTATTATTTAGTTTTCTATTCTTTAAAAAGAATATAAAAAAAAACCAAGAGATAAAAAATTTGCGTTCATCATCTTAAAAAATATGATGTTGTGGAACCTAGGTCTTAAAGGGTTTTATGTGTTGTTGTGACATTGTTATTCCAACTACACAACACATTTTTTAAAAAAAATATGCCAAACATTTTAAAATAGCACAAATTTTTTTAAAATTTTCCGTGAAAAAGATGATGAACAATGTCATTGAAGCTACAATTTTGAATGGAAAATTCAAATTGGAAGATGTACTGTTCCCACGCATTTCAATGATCCCAACAGATATGGCATTTTAATTCACACGTTTAGTTTCCAGTGCGACTCGCTTTTGCAATGACCATCAACAAAGCACAAGGACAATTGCTGCAAGGATGTGGACTAGGTTGCTTTGGAGAATCCGTACTTCTCACATCTGGGCAACTGTATGTAGCCATCTAACGTCGGAATACCTTCTGATTTATTCGTGTACGCATCTAGACGGAAAAACACAAAATATAATTTTGTGCCCACAAGCACACGAATAAAGAAATAGAATTAAAACGACATTTTGAAATTTTTTCCTTATTAAAATAAATAATTGTTGCAATAAAAATGATACAATGTAAATTGAATGTTAGGTACGTTTAGTGTAACTGAAACAACTGTAGGAACAACAACAACGGTATTACATTTTTTGTTGTTTCAAATGCTTCAGTCAAATCGAACGCGGCTGTTATCAATACGAGTTTTCTTGAATTTCCTTTCTTATGAGATACCGACAATATGCGACGGGTATAATGTTAAATAAACAAAAGTTTTACACTATTTGGTGTAAAATAAATAAAGTTTTGGGAGATTTTTAGAGTGATTAAGCTTAAAGTAATTATTTTAATTCACATGAATTTTGCAATTTTAAAGCATTTTTTATTTTCTCTCAGCAAAGCTTCTTTAAAACAGTTTTTGTGTGTTTTGTGTCGGGAACGAATACAATTTACAATTGTATAATCACAGATGGAGAATTCAATTTAAATAAAAATATGAGATAATGAAGTTTCAATTTAGAAATTATCTGAACATGAAAATTAAAATATGTTGCATTGTGGTTTCATCCACTGTGGCTGAGTCTCTAAGATAGCTTTGAATTATGATCAATGATGTCCCTGATCAGTGTAAGTTCAATCCCGACAATAATTACTTATTATCGGGAATAATACTTTTAATAATTACTTTGAGCAATAATTACTCACAAAATCGCCTAAAAATTAATATTCCAATATAGAAAATCATTTCTCTTTACTACTCTTTGAAATTATTACTACTACGTCAACAAAATGCATACACACAAACTTTATTTAAAGGCGTATCAAAGCACGCCGGGTCCGCTAGTTATTAATATAATAAAAATGTGATTGGTCAAATTGAATGATGTCATTACATTTCAGAGAATTTCATTAGGTTAAATTCAAATAAAAATAAAGCAAAAACATTTTCAATACAATTCTTTAAACTTAATTATAACTAAATATAAGATAGAAACAAAAAAAACGAATCTTTCAACATAATTGCTGGACGATGCCGCGAAAAACAAAAGCTTTACTGATATAGTTTAAAAAAAATGACAAACGTTGTTATAGCCAAATTGAGTAAATCCCTAGCGGCTAGAGATACGCTTTTCGCGACATTTTCTGTTTCTCGGGAAAAATTGAGAAGAGAAATCTGTTTCTCGAGAATTCTCAAGAATTCTCGAGATAATTATTTATTAATTTTCTTTATTTAATACATAATTTTCTAACCCAATAACTCCTCATAAACCCTATTCTCTAATTATAACCGCCAAATTATCAATAGCTATCTGGGATTTTTTAAAGTTACTAGAATTGAGAGATGTTTCTTTTTAAATCAGCGGACGCTTTGTTAAAGTTTCTTGACAGTCAAATCATTTTCTGTATGGGAAACCAGTCTTGTAAAAATGCTCTATCAAAGTAAACAAAGTATTCTTACGAATTTTGTAATCAAATAGAGAAAACAGTTTTTTTCTCGGTTTTTACAGTGTTGCGATACACAATTTCTATTGGGGGTGTAATTAAAACAGCTACACTATTTGAATAAACTTTGGTCCTCGCTTAGGTCTCCCATATAAAACTAATCGATTAAATTAAGTCTTCAAGTGAAATTCGGCCATAAAAATTACGTTTCTTTATAGACATTATACGAAAAAAAATCTAATAATTCGTCAGCGATTCATCATTTTTATCATATGGATAACGGAGTCCTCACTTTCAATATTTACAATATTTATCATATAAAACAAATATTGTGTTCGTTATCTAATTTAAAATTTTAGTTTATAAGGCAAAACATGCTCAATCTAATTTAATGAATTATTCTGACAAGTATGCTGACTGCAAGAAAAGCTTAGTGAGTTTTAAAAAATTTAAATTTAAGGTTTAAAAAATTTAATGAGTGATTTTTGTTTGTCTTTAACTTTTTTCAAATTCTCGAGAAATAAAACAAAATTTATTGAGAAATGCGAAATAAAAATCTATAGGAAATTCTTGAGAAATCGAGAAAAAGAATTCTCGAGAATAATCTCTACCCTAGCCCATCTGAGGGAGTGGACCTCTAAACGATTCAAAGTAACACATTTATTTACCACATATATCGCACAATTTGTAGTTAAATACGTTGTCTATTAATTCAAATCGTTCACTGTCTACTCTTGATCAGCAAAGTAGATAACAATTGTTTCCCCAACAAGAAATTCAAAACCACCAATTTTGTAATCTATTTTAAATATATTTCCAATCTAAAACGAATCGGCGAGATGTTTAAACTCCCATGATCTATCACTTAATCATAAAGTTGAAAACAAGAAAAAGTGAATGTTTAGGTAACCCGTATGTATACCCAATCGTCCATTAGATGTTTCTAAGAATTTGTTTGTTATTTTTCGTCTGTTTTTCCACTCATATCACCTTCTATCAAACGAAAAAAAAGAGTGTTACACCTCTAAAGATCATTATTTTTTTAGGTTTTGAATAAATTACATCAAAAACATAACACCTGAATCGTCTAACAACTAACACATATTAACCGATACATAATATAAAAACTAAATCTAAAAATCCATTAATTTCTTCAACCCATTTTCATCTGATTCTCACCTTTCCACGTTACAGAGTTTTTTTTATCTTATTTTAATTCGTTTCTACATCTTATAATGTTATGATTATTATTATATTATTTTAAAAGATCATTGATCATCTTGCTGATCATGATCATCTTGATTTAAATTTATTTTTAAAAAACTTAACACGTCGTCTAGATTTTTTTGTTGTTGATTTTTTACCTTGTATAGTAGAAACCAAACGAGGAATAATAACATATTATTATTAGATTTTTCTTATTCTATTATGACTGATGACTTTCCTTATTTATTTATTTATTTATTTCAAGGATATTGTTTAGTTTTTCTTTTTTGATTCTTTACTACATGCAACAAAATTAAAATAACAAAACACCGCATTAACAGCTTTTTATGCATCTAGAATATACATAATACATATATTATTCCATTCTAAAAAGGACATAAAAAAAATTCGTGATTTTAAATTTTTTGAATGTTATTTTAAGACATTAAAAAGTAAATAAATTTAAATTATTAAAAAAATATTTTGATAACGAATTTACATTTATTTGTGAGAAATGTGTTTTTCTTAGAATTTTTTTGTTGTTTTTTAGAGGATATTAGTTTTGTTGATTGATGAGTTGATTTTAGGATTAAAATTGTTTGTTGTTATTTAGTACAGGGGCATACGTAAATATGGCCTATTTAAAATATAGGGATTTCTATTTCTCACAATTGGTTAATAATGGTGTGTCAAAAGTGAACAAAATGGAGACAGATTCAGAACCACGACTTGACCACTTATATATGCAGAATAATTGATAATGTTGTTTTTTCTAGACGCAGATTTTACCACTGTTCGTGGTTCGTTCCAAAATAATAAATTAAAACTATGACACACAATAAAATAATGGTTTCATATTCACCAATCATATTAATTTTAGAATTATAAATTGCATTCTGAAGTATTGTAGAGGTTTAACCGCCTTACATATTTGTTGACAATTTTAATTTCAACTGAAGCTCTTTCATATTAGCTTTTGAAGTGAAGATTTGGAGAGTTGCTCCACAACCGTGACGGTTGTCACGGCTGTCATGGGTGTTATAGATGCCAAAGGTGCCATAACTGTAACGGGTGTCACGATTGTCACGTTTGTCACGGCTGTCACGGTTGTCACAATTGACACGGCTGTCATGACTGTTGCGACTGTCAGGGCGGTCACGGCTGACACAACTGTTACGGTTGTCACCGCTGTCATGGTAACTGTTACAGTTGTGACACCCTTGCACTCCATGACACTAATCACAGTCGTGGAGGATTACTCCAAATCTTGTTGTCAGAAGCTGATATGAAAAGGCTTCAGTTGGTATTAAAATTGTAAAAAAAAATAAATACGGCTAAACATCAACAACAGCCGTGATAGCTGTGACAGCCATGACAATCGTGACAGCAGTCACCACCGTGAAAACTGCTACAGCCGTGACAGTCATGACAGTCGTGAAAGTCGTGAATCGTGACAGCCGTGGCAGTTTTATTAGTCGAAGTAGCGGTTGAATAAGACGTGTTTGTATCGATGTCATATTTTGAATAAAATTAAATACAATATTTTTTAAAAATTATTTTAATTTAGAGAATTTTTAATTATTTTGTTATTTTTATTTAATAAATTACTAAATAAATTTATTATTTTTCGTTTTAGATAATTTTTTGAAAATTGTTTTAGGGAAATTACTTGCATACACTAACACATTACACTAATATAAAAGTAATACATTTTTATACAACAAGGATCTAAAGAAAATTTTTAACAGATAAGTTTGAAAATTATTTACATATTTAGAAAAATTAACGAATTATGTTTATTTATTAACTAATGGTGGTACTTGGGCTGACAGTAAACTTATTATTCAGACAACTTAGTCTTAGTTAAAAGTTTAACCAGTTTTTCCTGTCTGGATATTTTCCCGTACATGGTACAGTTGTTCATTTAAGGTTGAGTGTATTTTTTTCATTGAACTTATTGAACCCGATGTAGTAGCATGGATAGACTCGCTCGATGTAAACATCTAATGTTCAAATGTACTGCTCAATGTTCAAATATTTTACTTTTTAATTTTTACTTAAAAGACGCGCAATCAAATCGATTGTAAGTTCATTTAATGTGTATCCATGTATTGTTTTAGGTAGATTTCATAGAAGAGTCTACCTATTTTTAAGTTTAATTTTTTGGTGTGTCACAAAAAAAACCATACGCTAAATAAATAAAAAAATTGAGCTTATTGTGCATTTGATTCATTAATCTATTAGTTTTGATTCTTTCCTTATTGAGTTTGAGATTCTATCAATTGTAATGGCTAAATTGTCAATCAGAATGTTAATCTTGACTAAATCCATCTTTACCTTGATACTTGAAATACAAAATATCATAATATGTTATCCCTTACGTTTAGTTAGATGATTAGAACAATCAATATTTGTCTTTGTATACTGTATCGCTCACCCAAGTCACCTGAAAACATAAATTTATTTCATGCGACCTATCGGAAAAATAGATAGGTTTACTGAATATCTTAATGCCAAATTATTTAATTTATCTCGATTAGTTTAATGTTCATAATAAAGAATGGCTCATTCACATTTTGCTACCAATGAGGTAGCTAAACAGACTGAATTTTTTGCTCTTTATCACAATTACACACAGATAATTGACCAGCCTGCCAGAGTTCCTTACATTCCTGGACCAAGTAGTAACTTGCTTGATTTATTTTTGACAAATGATCCTTCCTTGGTACAATTTAAAGTACCAGAGCCTTCAGGCAGATTAGATCATAATTTGATCTCCACACAATTAAATATTCAGACCCCTAAGCCATTTAAAGCAAATACTCGTCTAGTATGGGATTACAAAGCTGCAGTTTGCCAAGGACTTAAAGAGTTTTTTAAATTATTTTCATGGAAACGAAATTGTCTTACTAGTCTTAATTCGAATCTATTAGCTTTCAATTTTTCCGAAACAATTCACGAGGGTATGAGTAAATATATTCCTAACAGATTAATTATCCCAAAAGTCAATTCATGGTTTTTGAATAAATGCAAAAAAGCAATGAAAATTAAAAAAAATGTTTTTCGTTAGAGTCATAGAGAGAAATTTATATAGAAAACTAATAGATGCGGAAATAAATTTGTTTAATAAGAAAAAGTCCGACAAGTGTGAATAAAATTCGCTCGTCAAGGGTTCCGTGAAGCTCTATTAGGATAGCGAACAAAAAATGAAGGCTACAACCAGGACCTAGTCAGGCATTTGTAGCCAATTTGTTGTGCGATTAAAAAATTTGTAGCCCATGCCAATTTTGAGAAATTCAAGAAACCGCTATCTTAAATTTAAGCTAGCGGTTTTCAAAATATCTCACGATCTATTCATCCAATTTTAATTCTTAATACATAAAATTTGAAGCCAAAGTGGAACCAATTAGTTAAGTCATCAAAAAATTTGAAGCCCTTGCCAATTTTGAAAAATTCAAAATACCGTTATATTGTATTTAAGCTAGCGGGTTTCAAAATATCTCAAGTTCTATGCATCTTACTTTAATTCTGAATACATAAAATTTGTAGGCAATGTGGAACCAATTTGTTACTTCATTCAAAAATTTATAGCCCATGTTGATTTTGAAAAATTCAAGAAACCGTTAGCTTAAATTTAAACTAGCGGTTTTCAAAATATCTCAATTGCTATTCATCCAAATTTAATTCTGAATATATCCAAGTTTGTAGCAGCGCTGAAGCCAATTTGTTGATTCTTAAATTTGTATCCCATGTTGATTTTCAAAACTTCAAAAAACCGTCATATTATATTTAAGCTAGCGGGTATCAAAATATCTCACGTTCTATTCTTCCAATTTTATTTCTGAATACATCAAAATTTGAAGCCAAAGTGGAACCAATTTGAAAACCGCTAGCTTAAATATAAGATAACGGTTTCTTAAATTTCTCAAAATTATAGGGAGAGGCCTCAAATTTTTTGATGACGCAACAAATTTGTTCCAAATAGACTTCAAATTTTGATGTATTAAGAATTAAAATTGAATGAATAGAACGTGAGATATTTTGAAAAGCCGCTAGCTTAAATTTAAGATAACGGTTTCTTGAATTTTTCAAAATCGATATGCGCTACACATTTTTTAATGGCGCAACAAATTGGCTACAGCTAGGCTACAAACTTGAACGCATTAATAATTAAATTTGCATTAATAGAAGGTGAGATATTTTGAAAACTACTATCTTCAATTTAAGCTAACGGTTTCTTGAATTTTTCAAAATCGAAATTTTGCTACAAATTTTTTGATGACGTAACAAATTCGTTCCACATTGACTTCAAATTTATATGCATTCAGAATTAAAATTGGATGAATGGAAAGTGAGATATTTGAAAAATCGTCGCTAGCTTAAATATAAGATAACCATTTTTTGAATTTTTCAAAATTGAAGGGAGCTACAAATTTTTTGATGACGTAACAAATTGGTTTTACATTGTCTACAAAATTTGAAGTACTCAGAATTAAAGTTAGATAAATAGAACGTGAGATATTTTGAAAACCGCTAGCTTAAATTTAAGATAGCGCTTTCTTGAATTTTTCAAAATTGGGGGATGCTACAAATTTTTTGATGACGTAACTATTTGAAGCCTAATTGGCTACATATTTTGATATATGTATTTATTAAGAATTAAAATTGGTTGAATAGAACGTGAGATAGTGTGAAAACTGCTACTTTAAATTTAAGATTACGGTTTCTTGAATTTCTCAAAATTGGCAGGGGCTACAAATTTTTTGGCTACAAATGTCTGTTATCTTAATAGAGCTGTTCCGTGATTGTAAAAGAACACAATATCAAAAATAATTTACAAAAAGTTGTGTTGTATAGTCTATATATTTAAATGACTAATCCGTTTAAGTAATCCATAGCTGTTTATGGTAACTCAAGAAAGATTAAATTACACCAGCATGTTTATGGTTTAAGTTGGAATTTTTTTTTCAATCAACTTCGAAATTTAGGGGGGTGGATGGGCTACATACTAAAAGTAAAATTTTTTTTATACTAACACAAAAACTTAATAAAATTATATTTTTCCTTTTTTCCTAAATTAGGTGTTCTTTCATATGGCACCCCATTTGACTACGTTTTATATGGATTTTTGGCGCCTTAATTAATATAATTATAAGTATGCGACACTTTTATACCTTTTTCAATAAAAACTTACTCATTTTTCTTTAAATCCAAACACATTTGAAGATTTTTGATCAGTTAGATTCGGAGTTAATCGGGATACGAAAACATGAAGAAAACGACCTCTAAACCAAACGAAAACAACTTAAGTTTTATTTGTACCAAATTTGCTAAGCATCGAAATGACTCGCATAATTTCTTTAAAGCCATTAAGAATCCACAGTAATTTTTGTAAGTCTTCTCTACCTCCTCTTCCTATCATTGACCCAAAAGAAAAAGCATATACCCAAAAGAAATTCCTAGCTAATCTGTTGGGCGATTACTTCTCTAAAAATTCTACTCATAGAAGAACCTTATTTTCAACCTAGACCAATTTCCAGAGTATCTCATAAAATAAAGTGCATTATTTTTCGTAGAAATTTTATCCGGAAAATGCTTCTAAAATTAAATACTAATAAGAGATCCGGCCCCGATCGTATACTTCCAATCATTCTTAAAACATATGTTAAGAAGTTGGCGCCGATCCTCACTAAAACCTTTTATTTGTCATACATTAAAGGAAATTTAAAGAAATATGGTAAATTGCTAGCGTTCAGCCTGTTAAAAGAAAGGAATTAAAGCTGTTCCTTCATATTACAGACCAATATCAGTTTTGTCCATTGTTGCTAAAACTTTTGAAAAATATGTTAATTTTAATTAACCGACTACAAAAAGAAGGAGGTCATGTGTTTCATTGTGGATTTTTTAT
Source organism: Diogma glabrata (assembly GCA_963693315.1). Classification (NCBI taxonomy): domain Eukaryota; kingdom Metazoa; phylum Arthropoda; class Insecta; order Diptera; family Cylindrotomidae; genus Diogma; species Diogma glabrata. The sequence goes on from OY856187.1 coordinate 165,041,646, forward strand.
GTATACTTTCTTGATCTTTTTCTTAAACATTGATCTGAAAACAATTTTGGATTAATGTGCTTACGTGGTGTGTTTGTGGCTATCATTGTTTGTCACGCTTGTCATGGCTGTCACGACTGTATCCGGTATGACGGCTGTGACGGCAATTACGATTGTCACGACTCTCACGACTGTTACGACTGTCACGACTGTCACGGCTGTTAAGACTGTCACGACTGGATGGCTGTCACGGCTGCTTGAGAATTGTTTGCAGAGTTATTGAATATGTGCTTTTCTATGAGATTAGAGTCCAATAAAAGTTCAAGATATTTAATATCCTGTTACTTTTGACACATCAACGTCGCTAGATGATAGTTTTTAGGGAGAGGCGAAGTATGCATATATTTGATGTTGTCTTGATTTATGTACACTTTGTTTTGTTTACACTTTTTTTTTTGTGAATGTATTTATAAACTTTCACAAAAAATTATCTTTTGCACATAATTTTAGATGAAAATAAAACTCATCAATTTTTACGAAAGCCATATATCTCATAAAAAGTTAAATGAAACCAGTCATTTTAAAAAATGTTAAACTACTTTTTCACTCTCCATTTTTTATTCTTTGCTTATTATTCTTATCATTAAATAAATTTCGTTTTTTATTATTCGTGAAACATGCGGCTAACGTTTGTGTGCACATATGTGCTAAGGAGTTTTACGACATAATGTGCATGACATGTGCTATGCACAATTTTGTGCGCGGAGATTTTGTAACATGCACAATAAATGCACATTACAACCACTTTTTCCAAAAATTTTTTAAGGGATATAGCCTTGGACAGTGATATCTCACTGATATTGCAGTGAAAGCTCACATTAACTCATATAACAAAAGGACTGGAGTAGGCAAGCTTATCACAACCGTAAATCAAAAATTTAAAAAAAAATTCACAAACCATTAAACATTGATCTCACCATTTGTAGTATACGAGGTTTGTTTGGTGGTCTGTGGAGGTCTAACAGTAAGTCGCGCACGCACTCCAACCTGCCGTTAGCTCGATTGATCGAAGTTTAAAATGACAAAAAATTGCGAGTCTCAAAACTCCACCCAGGATAAGGGAGAACTGTCAGGTCCCAACCCTTCCTAGTTTAAAGTTACGTTATCAAACTATCGCCGTAATAATAACAGTAAAATATAAAGGAGCTAAAATCTCACAGCTCTAAGATATCAAGACTTCAGTTTTGGTTAAGGATTTTGTTATAGTTTTCGGCAAAAAACTTTTATGGGGACATGGTTTTTAGTTTTGGGAAGCGATGTATATCAAACATTAAACTCTTTGTAAAAGTACAAGTATTTTATCTCTGTTTAGAAATTTATTACAAAACTAACACGAAACATCAATTCATCGCCGGAAAATTAGAACAGCAGCCAAATTCTGTAACTGTGAAGCGGTGAAGTGATAAAAATTTCTTCGTTTCTTTTCATTAAAAAACTTATCACTTCACCACTTCACAATTACAGAATTTGGCTGCAGATCATAAATGAACACAATTTAGTGAAAAGATGATACAATACAATCAGCAAACTACTCAAAGACCTCTCCTTTTGGCGTTTCGAGAAAATATTACAAAATCATAAATTCATAGTTTTTTCAAAATTCCAAAAATATTGTAAAAATTAAATAAAATCAAACTTTTTTCAAAATTCTAAAAATGTTCCAAAAATTATTACAAAATCAAAGATTAAAACTTTTTGCAAAAATTCTAAAGATATTGCAAAAATTATAACAAAATTAACGTAAATTAATTGTAACTTTTTTCAAAATTTCAAAAATTGTGATAAAATTTTAAATATTTCAAAATTCTAAAAATATTCCAAAAATTCTTACAAAATCAAAAATTGAAACTTTTTTCAACAAAATTCAAGAATTTTATTTTCTAATCCAATCCCGAAAATTTCCATATCCAATTTCATGTTCAATTACATTTTGGCCATACAAACAGCTAAATTTTTTATCCCAAAAATTGGCTAAAAAAATAAATGAAATCATTTTTTGGCACACTTGACAATAATTTTTGACAAACTTATAATGCAATAAAATTCTCAATAATAATAATTTCATGTTCATTACATTTCATTTCATACAAATAACCAATTTTATTTTTTTCAAAAAAAATAAATGAAAATCATTCTTTTGACACACTTGACATTATTTTTTTGACAAACTTATAATGCCATAATTCTCTTTAATAATAATAAAATTCAATATCATACAAATAATTAATTTTACTTTTTCCAAAAAATTGTATACCAAATATATTAAAAATCTTTCTTCACTTGACAATAATTTTTTGACAAACTTATAATGCAATAATCTAAAATCAAGATTTCTCCACATTCCATGTTACTATTCATTATCACTTAAAATGAACATTTTTAAACAAAAACAATGGTAAACTTTTTGTTTTGACACACTTAACGATTTTTTTATATTCCGTCACCTATCAAAGGGTAGCGAAAATCCGAAATTCTACGTCCACGCCGTGCTACCTGGGTAACGCTAACAGAATTAGGTTGGTGTAGTTGAGAGGGGCAGAGTAAATACTGCTTATACTCAATGATTCTGCACCATGGCGAGTCATTGGCGCCATAAAACCAATGCAACTCAAGCGTCTGTTCTCCATGTTAGGGGCGGCTTGGAGCGGGCGTCTGTCTTGGATCAAGCGGCTCGCTATATAAATGTGTAGAAAGCGTCTGTTCTCCATGTTAGGGGCGGCTTTCAGCGGGCGTCTGTCTTGGATCAAGCGGCTCGCTATATAAACGTGTAAAAAGGTTGTTTCTGGTGACCTTAAGATGCAGAACGAACCCATTCACGAAAATTTGGGTTGGGCGAAGGGCTAACACCCCATTTCCGTAAAAAAATTACTGTCATGAATTCTGTACACAGGCCTCGGAATATCTCGGATTTATTATTGGAACGACCTCGGAAACTGTACCCGGACTACGATTTAAAAATAGGAACCTGGAACGTGCTAAGCCTTAGAAGACCAGGAGATCTCCTAAAACTAACCCAACAAGTCGAGAGCTACACACTGGATATAGTGGCATTACAAGAACTAAGATGGCCAGGCAGTGGAATCCATGAAACAGCGAAAGGATACACTCTGTATTATTGCGGTCATCAAAACGGAGGAGAATTTGGAGTTGGCTTTCTTATACACCGTCGCGTGAATCAGCATGTTATCGACTTCTGCCCAATTAATATGCGGTTATGCACACTGAGAATCCGCACAAAAAAATTCAATGTAACGATCGTCAATGTTCATGCACCTACTGAAGATAAAGCAGATGATATTAAAGACCTGTTCTTCCTAGAACTCGAGGAAGTCATCAATAACATCCCGCGGCACGATATAAAAATCGTGGTAGGTGACTTTAATGCTCAAATCGGTAGGATTGCAGAACTTAAAACACATATCGGCCCTAACAGCTTGCATCATACCAGCAACAATAACGGTTTTCGCGCAGCCGAGCTGGCTATGATGTATGATCTAGTAATTTCCAGCACTTTCTTCCCTCACAAGAGAATTCACAAGGCAACGTGGAAATCAAATGACGGAAGAACGGAAAATCAAATCGATCACGTCATGATCTCTAAGAGACACTCTACAAGTATAACTGACGTTCGATCATACAGAGGTGCTGATATGGACACCGATCATATGCTTGTCATCTTTAAGTACAAGTGCAAGTTGTCATCTACATTTAACAGACAAGCAAAAAAGACCGTGCGCTGGAATGTCGAAGCATTTAAACATCCGGAAACGCTGAATAGATATCAGGAAATAATAACACAAAACATAGAAGAGCATGACATCTCTTCTGAGATGCCATTAAACATACAAGAAGAATGGCAAACGCTTCAATCAACCATTATAGCCGCAGCACAAACCTACAATCGGAAAACGACCACCGAAATCACACAACGAATGGTTTGACGACGAGTGCCGCCAATCCGTTGAAAATAAACAAAAACTGCGAGAAAAATGGTTAACAAGGAACACCCGAAGCTCCCAAACTGATTATCTATGCGCCAGGAAAGCCTCAGCAAAACTTCTACGTAAAAAGAAACGCGAACACATGAAGAGTTGCATCGAAAACATCAACCAACATGCGGCCAACGGAAATTCAAAAGAGTGCTTTGCCAATGCACGGAATCTGACAAAAGATTTCCACCCAAGATCTACAGCCATCAAAAATGAAAATAATGAACTTACAACAAGTGAACGTGATGTGCTGGCAGTGTGGCGATCCCACTTTCAAGACCTACTCAATAGGACAAACGAAGCTCATCCTATTCGAGCAATTGCTCCATCAACTGAGGAGATTTTTGTCCCTTACCCAACAATAGAAGAAGTGGAAGCTGCCATTAAAAAACTGAAAAATGGCAAATCACCAGGTTTCGATGGAATTCCCGCAGAACTTCTGAAAAATGGAGGAGCAGCTCTGGTCTCAAGTATATACGATCTGATTCTTGCAATCTGGGACCAAGAAGAACTACCTGCTGAATGGAAAACAGCTCTCATTGTTCCGCTACACAAGAAAGGTGACCGTCTAAAGTGTGAAAATTATCGTGGCATCGCACTGTTGAACACTGCATATAAAATACTAGCTAATGTTGTACTTGCTCGACTCATCCCGTTCGCCGAATCTATCATCGGTGACTATCAGTGTGGTTTTCGTCCCAACCGCTCAACCACAGATCAATGTTTTACATTAAGGATGATTCTGGAAAAATGTTGGGAGTACAACATCAGCATTCACCAGCTCTACGTTGATTTCAGGCAAGCATATGACAGTATCATCCGCGACAACCTCTGGTCCGCACTCATATGCCTTGGTATTCCAGAGAAACTTGTTTCTCTATGCAAGCTCACAACATCGGGATCAAATTGTAGAATAGTAATCGAAGGGTCTGTTTCTGATCCTTTCGATATAACATCAGGTGTTCGACAAGGTGATGCACTCGCGCCCATACTATTTAATTTGGCGCTGGAGTACGCGATAAGAAAAAGCCGAATTGAGACACAAAACTGCATATATAACAAATCTAGTCAGGTTCTTGGCTATGCAGATGATATTGTGCTTCTCGGACGTAGAACAAGCGATATCAAGGATAGTCTCTCTCAGCTTGAAAGAAATGCTAAACGACTTGGATTATGCATTAACACCGGCAAGACTAAACTTTTAACAACATCCAGGAATATACCTCCCGGCAATCTGAATACTGGCGACTATGAAGTGGAACGTGTAGAAAACTTCAAATACCTCGGGTCTGTAATAACATCGTCAAATGACATGCAGGCAGATATTAAAGCCCGTGTCTCAGCCGCATACAGAGTTTTCTACGCATACTCAAAACTTTTGCGATCCAAACATCTTTCGCAGTCGTGCAAACTCACACTTTACAAAGCATTAATCCGACCTGTGCTCACATTTGGAAGTGAAAGCTGGACACTGACTTCCTCCGATTGTAGAATTCTATCAACATTCGAGAGGAAAGTCATACGAACAATTTATGGTCCATGTAAAGTTGCTGAAAATCAGTATAGAATCCGAATGAATCATGAAATCAGACAGCTTCTTGGAGGCTGCGATGTAATCGGATTCATTAAATCCAACCGGATTAGATGGTTTGGTCATGTAGAAAGGGCTCCATTGGAAAGAATGATAAAAAAAGCGTCCCAACAACAACCAGCTGGTGTTCGTCGAAGAGGAAGACCTAGACAACGCTGGCGTGACGACATCATCCAAGACCTTCATGATATAGGATGTCGAAACTGGGGTCAACTGGTCATGGAACGAGATGATTGGAAGCTGGTGGCACAGACGGCAAAATCCCTTCATGGGATGTAAACGCCAGAGAGAGAGAGAGTCACCTATCAAACAAAAAAACGTTTGATGAAATCGGTATAGCAATTTTTGAGCAATTTCATTTCAAAGTTACATTGGATTGGCAGAATTTTCATTTTTCATGCATGTTGGGGTGCCCCCTATGCTCAAATTATGCACTTTAAAAAAATTGTAAAATAAGTTTTATTTTCTATTTTGTCCATTCTACTTAAATGCCAAGTTTCAGGAAAAATACAAAAATGGTCAAGTTTTCACAACTCGGTTTGGAACACGTTTTTCTTCATTACAAAGGAAATTTTATTGATTTTCTTTAAAAGAACATTGTTCACATTATTTCGAAAAATATTAATTTTTGTGAAGTTAAGCCTTAACTTCATTTGTCGTTAAGCAAAATTCAGTTTTATTTGAAATAAAATATTATTAGACTAAAAAATAACTAATTCTACTACTCAAAAATTCACAGCCGAACTCCGAATTCAAAAACCAACCCAAAACAAAAGACCAACTGTCCAGACCACTAAATCACAGCTCAATTCAAAAAAACTAAACGAACTCCACTCTAGAAAATTTTCAGACTGACTGCCTAACTCTATCAAAAAAACAATTTTAATACATTCCCACGGCATGCACGAGCCAAAAAAAAGCCAGCATAATTTTTTTTTTAAAAATTTATTTTGTACATTTGTGAATTCTTTTTAGTTTTTTCATAATTGGTGAAAAGATAAAAAAAGAAAATAAATTTATTACTGGCTTCATAGAAGTGTTAAATGAACTTGTAAGAAATAATAAGTGTGTTGCAGACCAAATAGGCTAAAACGAATTTAAAAATGTATATTCACATTTTCGAACAACGCTATAGTGTATTACTATAGGTAAAGAGGACGGAAAATGAAAGTACGGCTGACAAGGAATGTTTTGTCCATGTAATTTCAATACTTAACAGAAATTACTTCGGTCTGAAAGACCTAAGTATTACATTCATGAGCTCAAAGTGAAATTTTTACCCTTACTTTTTTGGCAGTTTTCGACTGATTCTAAAAAAGCAAAAAAAAAATGTATGTCTGTCTGCCGGCTGCCGGACGGCCGTCGCAGCCTACGAAATCTAGAAAACCGCTGGACGCATTTCAAAATTTTTTTTTCTAAAAATAGGCTTACCCAATCGAAAGAGCCGAAAGGACGATGTGTTCGATAACTGTACCGGAAGTGTGTCAAAAAAATCGTCAAGTGTGTCAAAACAAGGAAATTTGCACATTTTTTGCTTAATAAACTTTCATTTTAAGTGATTACGAGTAGGAACATTGAATTTGGAGAAATCTTGATGGTCGGGATTGGTATGTGAGACCAAAATCTAGATTATTGCATTATAAGTTTGTCAAAAACATGTTGTCAAGTGTGATTTTTATTTACTTTTTTACCCAATTTTTGGAAAAAAATTAAATTAAAATTTTGTTTGAAATGAAATTTTTGATATTGTTATAATTTTTGCAATATTTTTAGAATTTTGGAAAAAGTTTGAATTTTTGAATTTTTAAGAATTTCTGGAATATTATTAGAAATTAGAAAAAGTTTAAATATTTGATTTTATTTCAATTTTTGGAATATTTTTAGAATTTGGAAAAAAAAACATTTTAATTTTATATATATTTTTAGAATTTTGAAAAATGTTTCAATTTTTTAATTTTTAAGAATTTTTGGAATATTATTAGAATTTTGAACAAAATAGAATTTTTGAATTTTATATATATAAGTTTTTAGAATTCTGAAAAAAGTTTCAATTTTTGATTTTGTAAGAAAAAGTTTAAATTTTTTATTTTATTCTAATTTTTGAAATATTTTTAGAATTTTGAACAAAATAGAATTTTTGAATTTTATATATATAAGTTTTTAGAATTCTGAAAAAAGTTTCAATTTTTGATTTTGTAAGAATTTTTGGAATTTTGAAAAATTTAAAATTTTTGATTTTATTATAATTTTTATAATTTTGGAAAAAGTTACAATTTTTGATTTTGTTAAAATTTTTGCAATATTAATATTACTTTATTAATATAAAGTTTTAATCTGTGATTTTGTAATAATTTTTGAAGTATTTTTAGAATTTTGTATGGAAAAAGTTTGAATTTTTTATTTTACAATATTTTTGGAATTTTGCAAGGAATATGAATTTATGATTTTGTAATATTTTCTCGAAACGCTAAATGGAGAGGTTTTTGATTAGTTTGCTGATTGTATAACCGTAAAACTAAATTATGTTAATACATATATGATTTGTTATAATTTTCCGGCAACGTATTGATGTTTTGTGTTAGTTTTGTAATACATATTAAACAGAGATAAAAAATACATGCACTTTAACAAAAAGTTGTGTTTGATATACATCGCTGTCCAAAACTAAAAACCATGTTCTCATAAAATTTTTTTGCGAAAAACTATATCAAAATCCTTAACCCAGACCGAAGTCTTGATATTTCAGAGTTTGAGATTTCAGCCCCTCCATATTTTATTCCTTTTATTTATTACGCTCAAATAAATAAATGTCTGGGGTTAGTTAAAGAAACGATGTAAAGAGGTGTATAAAATAAAGTCGGTCAAGTGCGAATTTTCAGAAATACAATTTTCGAAACTATTCAAAAACGGTGTCTTTGCAAATTACAAAATAATTTGTTTTGGACTGCAAACAATTCACCTTATTATATTCGTCATTTGTCAAGGTCAAAAATAATTTTTTTTTAAATTTCCACTCCCAACCCTCTCCAAATAACATTTACATGATGAGCCGACCACTTCATTCAATCTTTACAACGTTTAATATAACCAAACATTTTTTAAATTTATTGTTTTATAATGTTTGAAGGGCGGGAAAAGGAAAAAACTTTCACAATTTTGAAAATAGGTCAAAAACTGTGTTTTCGAAAATAAGAAAAAAATTGTTTTGAACTGGAAAAACATTCACCTTTCACACGAACTCCCACTCGTCAAGGTCAAAAATATTTTTTTTTTTTTCAAAATTTAAACTCTTAATTTTCTCTAAATAACATTTTAAATGATGAGCCGACCGTTATACATTTTGTTCAATCTTTACAACATTTCCTATAACCGTTAATATTTTTCAATTCTTTTGCTTTGTAATGCTCAAACATAAGGCGGAGTGAGAGAGACAGAAAAAATGTTCACATTTTTGAAAATAAGTCGAAAGCTGTGGGGTCGAAAATTACAAAAAATATTGCTCTAAAATAGAAAAAAGATCACCTTACATATGATACTCGTTATGGTGAAAAACTATTTTGCTCTCATTTAACGTATTATTTAGTAATCCTCTGTATATATATACAAAGCACTGTTGCAAGTGACATTTAAAGCTATTTACTAAAAACTGAATTGATCTCCAAATTATAAAATATGTAATATAACTGTCCTGTTTTGTAAACCACTGTAAGAAATTGCAAACCTGAAAGAAAAAATTTTTCAAAATATAAAGAAAATGAAAATAACCAAATCCAATGAGATTTGGGACCTTGAAACCAAAACCGTCTACGAAATGATTTGATTTACATTTGTTATTGTCTTTGTGTAAAGAAAAAAATAGAAATTCAATTGAATTCAAATTGTCATCTTTTATTTTTCTTATGAATTAAAAATCAGGTCGGACAGAAACAACAAATTCTTTTGATACCCTTAAAAGTTAATAAAATAATATGTGTATAGTATAATCAAGAAACAAACAGTTTTTAATCTTCAATGGAAGACTACAAATCAGAAGAATAAAAAAAAAGTTCATCATTATTTTGCTTTTGATGTTGTCTTCTGACATGAAATAAGAAATTTGGCACGTTTACGATTTTCAAAACAGTCAATGAATTATAAGAACAAAGAATCTACAATTTCTTAAGAAAAACTTAAATAAAAAGAACAGCACGAGTCTTACAGTCCATTGAATTTTGCGATGGTAAATTCGAGTTTTTTTTTCTGTCTTACGTTTTTTCTTACATGTTTTTATGTGAAGGAATAAGAAAAAGATTCAGGAAATTCGGTTCATTGAATAATTCTAACAAAAACAAAATATACGATGCTTCATACATAGATTTTTTATTAGTTTTAAGTGGATTTTTATTATTTTATTGTTTTGATCCGTGAAATACACAACATGAGATTCACAATCAAACAATTATCTTTTTTTATCTTATAAATTGAAGATGGAATTTGGAAGAAAAAACTTTGCAATAATAAAACAATTGAGTGCAGAACAAATTGAAGCTCGAGTTTTATTGAACAATTTTTGAAGTGCTTTGTAATCGATAACAGATAGATTTTTATGATATAAACACGTGTGATCTCGTGTAGAGATAGTAAATGTGTGGTTTATTGTTCAAACGTTGAGCGGATGTGAAAGAGCGTTGCACTATTGATTTCTCGGTAAAGGTGATAAGTTTGATAGTAGAGATAATAATTGAATGAGTTGAAATGAATGTTTAATATTACTTATTGTCTAGATTTATTATATAGCTCAAGTTTTGAAATTTAAGTTAATGTATAGTAATACAATACGTACTACAAAATTTACCGTGACAAAGAACAACTGTTGTAGGAAATGTTTCAAAAATATAATATATGTACTCAGTATACTGTCGACTATCGTTTTTTATTTTTATTATTAAACATACGTTAAATGAAAAACAATTACAAGCATTAGATCTAATGCTTGTAATTGTTTTTCATTTAACTTATGTTTAATAATAAAAATAAAAAACGATAGTCGACAGTATTCTGAATTCAAGTTAGATCAGATCTAAGATATACACATGTATCATAGACGCCCATCACCAATTATATATGTACTCATTAGTTACTACCAGTGTTGCAAAACGAAAAAAAAATTCGTAACGTTATGCGTTTCGTTTTTATAACAGTATATTTATTTTTTCGGTACGTTATTTCGTTATGAAACAGAAAAATATTATATTTTATTATGTTATAACGTTATAATTACGTTATTTTAAAATTAAATGTAATTTTTAAAAGATTAGTTTTAAACATTACATTTAATTTTAAAATAACGTAACTTTAACATTATACTTAAATGTACAAAAATCGAAAATCTTTAATGAACAATTATAAAATTATTATTTTTAAAAAATCAAAGTAAAATAAAACAAATTTGACTCATTTCAAATTCTTTAATTTTAATTACGACACCGTTTATTATTCACTATTGTTATATATAAAAAACAATTAAAAAACAATAATTTTAAAATTTTTTAGTATATATATTTTTTATGATTCACACTACTATAGTTTCGATCTCGTGGAGATTATCAACGGGCGTAGATATGTAACTGACGTAATTAAAACTAAAGAATTATACAATGGATTATTCACGTCACTCCGACGAATATTTTGAAATCATTTCAAATTAAAAATAATTAATTTCTACCAAAACTAAGCAATCTTATCAGGAGTTTTCACAAATCTGATAGTTTGTTTATAACTATTAGAGTTGCTTTTAATAGATCTTCAGATTGATTTCTCGGCCAGCATAAAAATATTCTTTCTTAAAATTATTCAAAACACCTGTGATGCAGAAACGGCTACTACAGACTTGAAATTATTTAAAATAAACTTAAAATTGTATAAAATTTTAGAACTACCAAAATCTGTAGTTTAAGCGTCCGCAAAAATTGATAAAGAACAGATAAGTTGGATTTTATTCAACCGATATTTGCGTTTTGATTTTCATATACATAATTATAAAAAAAGTCACCCGAAAAACGAAATAAAATATTGACGTTATTGTTACGTTTTACGTTATTGTAACGTAGTTTAGTTTTTAAAACGTTATGAAGGTAATTATTACTAGTAACGCTATTTCATTTCGTTATTTCGTTACGTTACGAGTAACGTTTTGCAACACTGGTTAATACTAAAGGAAGAAATTGTAATGCAATTAAATGCAGAGAAAGAAAGTGAAAAAAAGAGAGAACGAGAGAGAGAGAGAGAGAGAGAGAGAGAGAGAGGGAGAGAGATTGGACTGCGACAATGTTTAGTTGGTTTTCCGTCTTTTTAAGATATTGTTTGAATCGGGCTATAATATCAATATCTTGATAAATTATGACACCGTCAAAAAACTTGCGGTTGACGTTTTCTTCAGTTATTTAAGTGTGATGATTGTTTTCCTGATTAATATCGATCTTATTTTCCATTGTTTTGGAATCTCGTCTAATATTTTATTTTTATTGCAAGTCCATTTGGATACTTTTTGACGGAGAGATGGTGATGCATTTCACCAGATATGATATTCAACAATTCAACAACTCTGCTTGTAACAAATGTTGTCCATTTTCTGGGATGTAAAGAGCCAGGCTAGTACGATTGTTGAATCAGTCTAGCCGAATGTCCCATGATCTTTGTTTGAGCGGATTAACTTTACCAGGAGATGAGCAGCATTAAATTCAAGTCTCAGAAGTGATATCTGCTTGATTGATGCTCATCTATATTTGCGGTGACGAGATTGACTTGTACACGATTGTACACGAAGATAAACTGCTTCTGCGTAGGTGGTTTCCGATGTATTACTGAACCCATGCAGCAGTATTGCAGAATTACTTGTAATGTAACCATCGAGGAATAATGATTTATGCAATAAAATTTAGATTTTGTTTAAATACATCAAATTTATTTTGTACCTCGTCTGGTAGTAAGCCATCCCATAATAGATTTTAAAGTACCATTTGTACTGAACCACCACAATAGATCGAACACTCTTGATGTGTTTGACAACAAACGTTTTATTGTAAATTCTTCGTTTGGCAGATGTGAAACTTTAATGCCAATGTAGTCCAAGAAACTTAACACCAAGTGTTGTTTTATCAAGTTCAATTGGGGCCACTTTGTGAACTGATATGATACTGTTTTTTTCTCTGATACTTGTCTTGAATTTGAAATCCGCTTTCGTAGTTTAAAGAGGGCTGATGTCAAGATTTAAGTCGTAGTGGCTTTTAACTGTAGTGCAAATATAACTTGGGTGATGATTTTATATTTGCTCTCGCTAAATGCTCCAATACTCTTGTAACCAAAAACTCTGGTGCTGAAGATCCACCATAAGTAATAATTTGGCGCTGATGTGTTTGCATGAGTTGATGTTTATCTTCTCACCAAAGCATGGATTGATATGGCTATTGCTGTTTGTCTTCTAAAATTTATTGATACATTTTTTCAATGTCAGTTGGCATTGCAACTCAGTGTCACTGTACTCCCTTTTACAACATCGTTAATTGAGACTCCATTTGATGATTTTCATGAACCGTCTATAAATATGCTAAACTTTGTTGTCGTGCTGTCTTCCTTCAACACGACATGGTGTTATAATGACAAATTTTTGCAAATAATTGAATCAACTTTTATGCTGACTTTTTAGTATACATTTTATATGCTCGCAACCGCATATGGTTTGTGTAAAACATATTAATGTAATTAACCGTGTAAATCGCCTTCGGTTTTTCGAACATCAAAGCTTGTATGAAACATCTAATGAAAAGAAATAGAAAAATATATATCGTAGTTGATATCCATGATGTTACAAAACAAAATTCTCTTTTAAAGTTGTTGAACTTCTGACTTCTTAAATGGTGTCGTTCAACATTTTAAAAATCACATTTTGAAAATAAATTAGCAGTGCTTTGGGCAAAATTCCTAAATAATGGAAATGATGAATTGCCTTGTGATGTAATCGACCAGGAATTGTTGTATTTGGGGAAAAAAATTTATCAGTTATTTGATAAGAAATTATTTTGAAGGAATTTTGGTACAGAAAAGATCGTGTGCAAAGGAATTTCGGTTACAGAGGAAATTGTGTACAAAGAAATTTTGATACAGAGGAAATTATCAGGAAGGAGGAATTCTACAGCTGTGATTGTAATTATAAAAAATGGAGGGGCTGAAATCTCACAGCTCTGAGATATCAAGACTTCGGTCTGGGTTAAGGATTTGTATATAGTTTTCGGCAAAATACTTTTATGAGGACATGGATTTTAGTTTCGGGCAGCGATGCATATCAAACATAACTCTTTCTTAAAGTACAAGTATTTTTTATCTCTGTTTAAAAATTTATTACAAAACTAACACGAAACATCAATACGTTGCCGGAAAATTATAATCAAAATTCCAAAAATATTGTTAAATTAAATAAAATCAAACTTTTTCAGAATTCCAGAAATATTCCAAAAATTAGAATAAAATCAAATATTTAAATATTTTCTAAATTCCAATAATATTTCAAAAATTCTTAAAAATTGAAACTTTTTCCAAACTTCTAAAAATATTGCAAAAATTATTATAAAATCAAAAATTAAAAATTTTTCAAAATTCTAAAAATATTCAAAAAATTCTTACAAAATCAAAAATTAAAACTTTTGCCGAAATTCTAAAAATATTGAAAAAATTATTACAAAATCAAAAATACAAACTTTTTCAAAATTCCAAAAATATTTCAAACACAATAACAAATTCAAAAATTTCCATGTCCAATTTCATTCTAAATTACATTTACGTCATAAAAACAGCTACATTTTTTTTCCAAAAAATTGGCTAAAAAAATAAATAAAAATCTTTCTTTTGACACACTTGACAACATTTTTTGACAAACTTATAATGCCATAATTCTCAATAATAATAATAAAATTTTATTTCAAACAAACAATTTTATTTTTTCCCAAAAAATGGGTAAAAAATAAATAAAAATCTTTTGACACACTTGACAACATTTTTTTGACAAACTTATAATGCAATAATCTAGTTTTTGATCTCACATACTAATCCCGACCATCAAGATTTCTCCAAATTTAATCTTCCTACTCGTAATCACTTAAAATGAACGTTTTTTAAGCCAAAAATATGAACATTTGCTATTTTTGTCACACATAATGATTTTTTTGACACACTTTCGGTACAGTTATCGAACACAGCGTCCTTTTGGACCTTTCCCTTGTGATACCTATTTTTAAAAAAAAAAAATTTGAAATCCCTCTAGCCGTTTTCCCTGCAGCGTAGGTAATGACGGACGGACGGCATTTTTTTTTTTTGCTTTTTTAGAATCAGTAGATCCTAAAACGTCGATAGATGCCCAAAAAAGAGGGGGTAAGAATTTTACTTTTGGCTCATGAATGTAATACTTAGGTCTTTCAGACCGAAGTAATATTCTTTTTATTCTATTTTTTTTAGGTATGATAGATTTGTGTTCGTTTAGGAGATTTCCGAACCGGGACTCACCTGGTGGTAATTTGCGTTGATTAATTGTTCTTTTTTTAATAATATTGTTGTACATAAAGTGCCGGTATAACAGTGTGGTTAAAAAACATTCCTTTGAATGAAAATCATTGATGGTTTTCATGTGATTAAGCTGGTTGTACTCTTTCAAAAAGTCACTGTATGCCTAAAAAGAATTTGGATTTCGGTTAAATGTTTTCTCCGTCGCATGGATTCAGTTTGCTCTTCTGTTGATGTAAATTGTTCTTCACAAAATTTTAATCGTCAGATAACCTCCCTGACCAGATACAAACCAGCTAAAAAATGTGTTTTGAAGCACAAGCCAATCTTCGTAAATCTTTTTACGAGATCGTAAAATACTAATGAAGAGAACAGCTGATTGATTCATTAAATGGTGAATCCGCCAAATTGAGCTCAGTGAGATCAGGTAATGTTTTTAGAGCAATTCTCATGGGTAGTATTATAAAATTGATTTGCTCAGATATTAACATGTTTATAAATAATCTTTCGTCTGAAATCTGAATAGGTTGATTAAACTGTGATACTTGATAATCCTATAGTAGTAATACTACTTGTACTTAGACCGCTAACTTATAGCCTTGCATTTGGACGTTTTAAATTGAATAAAGCTTTATGATAGAGCTCTTTGTTTTATAAAGTTCCCGTATTACGGTCCGGAACATGGATGATTGCTGTCGGTATTATTGTTGCGTTGTGCAAGCGATGGTAATGATGAGTGGCTACCAAAATGTTGATGGTTATTGACCCACCTATCGACCCATTGAGCTCACCTGTAGTGGCATCAGTTTGGGTTGAGTTCTACTCGTTGTCTTTGAAAAGTAACAAAAGCTTCCATATTTTTAAACAGACGACCTAAAAAGGCTAAAAAGTCATTAATGGATGGAATTTCACTTCGTTGTAGAAAGTCCAAGTTTCTAGAGTGGCGCTATCAGATGTTTCTTAAAGCATATATACGATCCATAAATCTCGTGTTTCTTTCTGCTTCTTCACCGAGATTTTTAAGACCAGTGATGACTTCATTCGCTATGATGTAAGGCTTTTGGAGTTGGCTTGCGTTATCACCCATCGCACTGCGTTGTTTGAAGAAACATCCAACTAGTTTGGTCGCTGTTCTGCCAGGCTTAATCTTAGCTAGCCTTTGTCTCGTTTATGTTTTTAGTGTTGATTCTGCATCTCCTCGTAAAAGTTGTAACGACCGGCCCTTCTTCAATTAAAAACATCGAAACAAAAGATTCATCATCCATAATATAAACGACTTATGCTCCGTTGCTTGAACATTTGCTGAATGAGAGTTAGCTAGATCGAAAATAAGAAATATCTGTCAAACATTTATCATGCAGTTTTTTGACAAAAATTGTCAAAGATTTGACTAAATAACAAAATAAAAAATCGTATATGGATCTATGTGGTTATACAGCACTGGTTTTAGCAATACTTATTGTAGTGAGTTATTTTCGCAATGCTTATTGTAGTGAGTTAATTTTTGTAAAAAGTTGTTAAAAGGTTTCCAAAATTAAATTTGCTTGTTGGTACAGAACCGATATTTCATAATCTTTTCATTTATAAAAAGTTCACTACATTGTAATTTGGCGCCGAAACAACTAATCACTTCTTAGGGTTCCATTTTTTATAACGAACCCTATTGGTGAGAGCAAAATGTATTTTTAATATTATATCGATTATCTCGTAAACTATAAATGCTATATGAACCTGAAATTTGAGATGCGTTTAGAACTTACCTGTCCACTCAAGATGATTCAAATAAAAACAAAGCGGTTTTCGTTTGTTTTCCGATGTGAGGTCTTTGAGAAAATTCAATTTTTTTATAGAGTCAAGTAGGGTAATGGGTATTATATGAAAGCGCTCTACTTCAGTATTCCTTAAAAATTTATTTTAGAATTTTAAACCCCACCATTTCTAGTATAAATTTGAATAATGGCGTTTTCTTTATGTTTTTTTTCGTCGATTAGCTCCGAACCTAATTGATCGCAATTCTTAAAATGTATTTGAAATATCACAAATAATTTACTGAATTAATTGTATTTGAAATGATGGAAAAATTAGTAAGTTTTTAATAAAAAATACAAAAAAAATTGTCACTTACTCGTAATTATATATATTGAGGGGGTGGAAATGAAAACGCGTAAAAAAACCATTTAAACCTCATTCAAGTGGGGTGTCATTTGAAGAGCACCTAATTTAGAAAACATTGCAATTATTTTAGAATTTTTGGGTGCACAGCTTTGAGTTATAGCAAAACAAGTGCGACTTTCAGACCGCCCCCTCCCCCCTCACGTTCCGAAGCTGGGTGACAGAAAAAATTGAAAAAATTCACAGAGGAAGTTTGGTAAATTTTAAACGAAAATCATATCGAAATTTCTAATAATTATATTTCTGTGTATTTAAGCGACGGAGCTGGAGAAGGTAATAAAAACATTTTTGGACCAAAATGAGTGGGGAGTCATGTGAAAGAACACCTATTTAGAAAACCTTACAATTTCTTTTAGAATTTTGTGGTATTCAACTTTTGAGTTATTAAAAAAAATTGTGGCTTTCAAACCGTTCCCCTCACTACGTTTCCCCCCACAGTGTCGACTGATTAACAGAAAATTTGAAAAAATTCACAGGGACAGGAATTTTGGTAAATTTTTAACGAAAACTATAGCGACGTCTCAAATAATTATGTTTCTGCGTTTTTTGCAGATGGAAGTGGGGGTGGGGTAAATTAAAACATTTTTACCCAAATGGGTGTCATATGAAAGAGCACGTAATTTTAGAAACATAACAATTTTTTAGAATTTTGTGTTGCACAGTTTTTGAGTTATTATTAAAAACGTGCTTTTTTTTGTATCTACGCCCTCCACCGTTTACTGGCCGGTGCCATCCTTTAACAGCACAGGCCTTTTCAATGGAGTGAAATGGGAGCCCATTCTCAACATTTTCTTATTGGGGCTTCACCCCTTAACCAAACACCCTCTTAAATTTGTGTGCGTTTTTATATAATTCCAATAATTGCAATAATATAGCAACTATGGCATTATAGTTTATAATATTTAGATTCTGGCACTCAGGAACGTTCTCCCAGAATGGCATAAACAATTAAGTTAGTTATATATCTTTGTTATTTATATCTTGTCTGTAGAAGGACACATATTGGTCTCAAACTTAGACCAGATCTTAAATGCCATTGTTGGATAGGACTCGCGAGGACAGAATTCTTACTCCAGTGTTAGTACTGAATTTGGAAGTTTCGTAGATTTATAAATAACTAAATAACATTTTTTTCAAATTATTTTTACAAATAAATAAATAAATAAATTATAAATTTATGTTTTTTTATATGTATATATATTTTATTTTATTTTTGGTACAGCGAAGGTTTCATGCATCTGTTTCTGTCGGTGATGGCTTCTTTTGGGTTTTATATCTCGTGATTTTTACCGTTTTTTCTCTTTCACACATCTTGTTCTAATACAATCACGGCTCAAATGGCCAATGTTTTGTTCTGAACAGATAGTTAAACTCTTGTTGAATTGATTCTAGAGAAAGCTTGTGGGAAAATTTAAGAAGCTTAAATAGCTAATTTTCGGTTATACCTAGAGTTCTAGAGAATTTCTTGTGAAAAATAATAGTAACCAGGTAATACTCTTGATGGAAAAACTAACTATAAATTGCTAGCTTTAATATCTGTTTGTACTTTGTTTGTTGTTGATTGAGTGAAGAATTGCTCCCAAGAATTTAACGAATTTAACACCCTCAATTTGATTTTTTCTCAGCTTCTGTTGAAATATTCATTTGTTTTGTTTTTTCATTATTTATTTTCATAGACCAATTTGTCTAGCACTGCTCTCAAGCGACTTGAAAGTTTCACTCATTACAGCTTGACTTCAACCGAGACTGACAACATCATCAAGTACGCGATCATCTGTACTGATTTGTTGACTAGATATATGTTGTTATTCGGACGTTTCTTTTGAGCACGCGTATACCAAATCCTAATTAAAAGGTATAGGATGTAATTTACACTGATGTTGATAGTGCAATCACCATCAGAAACATTAGAAGGACTGCGTGCCTTGCGAGGTTTAATTCCGACTAGCTTCAATCTTGAGGATTCGAGAATGTATTTCCACAGCCCAGTACAAATGCAGAATTGCACGCAAACAACATTAACTAGAGAAGCGATTTAAATAAATAATGACTATGGACTTTGATGACCCCTAAAGACGGAGAATACAAGTCCGCCACACACACTACATTAATATAAAGGCACCTTAATATTATAACCAATAATTGAAATATTTCACTCACCTCAATAGTTCATGTGTGATTTCAATCTTCACCCTCTTTCTCCCTAGCCAATCATACTGAGTACCCAGCTAGCACAATAGGTGGATTTTAGCTTAAATATAGTTTGATATTATCTGTACAAAATTTTAGTGAACATTCTCATTTAACCTAAATTTATGTATAATAAAAGGTTAAATTTAACCTAAGTGTCGTACTTTTTCCATAAAAATATTGGTTAAATTTTCATGTAATTTTTATGTAATATGCTGGCTAATATGTGATTAAGTTTAACTATAATTTAACCAAATTTTAAGTTAAATAAGTGCAAATGTTATGTTATATTTTAGCTAATTATTAGTTAAATTTAACCTGTTTGTTACACATGCAAACCACAAAATGTATGCTCAGAATTTCTCCTCTAATGATCACATGAGCTTACTTTATAATATACTACAAACTATTATTATATTTTCAATAATTAATCTTTCTTATCGAATACCGAAAAGAAAATTGAAAATTAAAGTATTCAGTTTATAAAAAAATAAATATTTAATTGTATTTTTAAGGGTTGTTCTCATTATTTTTTCCTGGTTTTGTTTTATGTATAAGCAAGATCGAACCTTTCTTTATACATGAACATTTATATCCATTCAAAAATACGCTCCAAAGTATGTATAAAAATGTTTATTTTAAGTCGGTTTAGAAATTGTCATAAAATCCTATTTTGTCCTTAAATGCATTAGTTTGGGAGATAGATAATATCGTATCCATAATTCCCAGCCATAAAATTATTTACCTGTTATTTAAGTTAAATTTTGTCAGGTGTTTCATGAAATAACTTAAATTTATCCTAAATTTTTTCACGTATTTTATTTAATACATGTAAATTATCTAGCTATTAAGTGAAAAATTGATCATATAATTCTTATCTAGAATACATTTAATAGCTACAATATCTGAATTTGGCAGAGTAAATTCATGTATATTTCATGTAACAGCTGAATACAAAACTAAGCAAGTGCAAATTATATGTAATTTTACTGTACCAAAGTCAGATATTGTAGTTATTACATGTTTTTTTCATGAGAATTACATGTAATTGAACCATCCATTTTTCTTTAACCTTACTTTATTATCGGGCTGTCATTCTACCATAAAAAAAAGCTAAAAATAATATTATAAGAAACAAAATTTTTTCAAAAATGCTTGAAAAAGCCCTTATTCTTGTTTACTGAGTTTTATTATTTTTTACTATATGTATACGCATTTCGAAAGCTAAATTGTAAAGTAAGATACATTTCATATTTCCATTATATACCGGTGGTTTAATAAAAACCCATTTTAAAAAATTAATAATCTAACTACAGAAAAATATAAAATATAAAGCAAAATAAATAAATCTAATAAAACAATCAAACCATTAGAGAAAATTACAATAAATAAAAATGAATTTGACAAAAGAAGTAAACCGAAATAATAACAGTTTTATGATGTGTCCGTGGTGTGTAAGCTTCGAACTGTAAGCTATAAACCAAAAATCAAAACTGAGCCAAATGAGAAACCAGGTATTTATAAAATATCCTGCAACGACTGTAAAAAATTTTATGTTGGTCTTTCTCAACGCAAAATAGGACAACGCCAGAAAAAACACCTTACAGAAATAAAATACAAAAGGGCTGAGAATTCTAGCGTTGCCGCTCATATGCCGCTCAACAACAAGTCACCATCAAATTTAGAGCTCATAAAAGAGATTAATGATCTAAAACACCTAGGAATTTTTTTTCATTGAAAAAGAAAATCAATTAAACCCCGGTATCCTGATGAACAATAAAGAAGGAAACATAAAATCTAATTTATTTAACCTAATAATTAAAAGACCGCCGAACAACATATCGTCGCTTTAATAATGATACAACGTATTTACAAAAGTGTAGTTTCGAGATAATTGGGTTTAAAGATTTTTCGATTTTCTGATTTTCGTAAGCTCGGCAGCACTATTGAATGAATAAAGATAAATTGGAAAAAAAATTTCTACCAATTACTCTTGATCAATTTCCCCACAGCATATTAAAATTTCACATTGGTACCTGCTGGCTTTTCTACCTAAAAAGAGGTGAAAAGTCAATCCTTATACGTTATTTCATATTTCTCAATTACGATTAAGCCTAAAACTGATTATTATTGAAATAACGCATGATATTCTTACAATTTTTTATTTATATGAACCAGCCCATCATATAGTCACGAATGATGCTTGTACAATATTTTATTTTTACCATTTCGTGTGGCGATCGTAATGTATGTAAAATATACGACACTGATTTTGCCCAAGTTATTATTCTGTAGGAATTGGAATATCGTACATGCATTTACGCTGTTTCAATATTTAACCATATTCAAATTTGCATGTACGTTAATTATCAATATATTAATTTTCACCCCCAGTTATAAAATAATTGGAAAATGTTAAAACGCCACTCTATAGAGATCCTTATGAGGAATGCAGGTCACCCATTATATAATAACAACGTATAAATGGGATACGTTATTTCATTATTAAAGCGACGATTTAATAAAGAAATCACATAAGCTATATTTATGACTGAAGGATATCCACCCATTTGGGACACACCATTAAACTGTTATTATTTAGGTTCACTTCTTTTGTCAAATTCATTTTTATTTTTTTAATTTTTTTAATTTTCTCTAATGGTTTAATTATTTTATTGTTTTATTGGATCCGTTCTTTTTGCTTTATATTTTATATTTTTCAGTAGTTAGATTATTAATTTTTTAAAATGGGGTTTTATTAAACCACCGATATGTATATAATGGAATGTATCTTACTTCAAAATTTAGTTTTTATATACTACAGGTGATGAAAGCATAGCTTTCGAAATTCGTAAATAATAAAATATCAAAAATAATAAAACAAGAATAGTAAACAAGAATAATAAATAAATGTTGAATTCCTCAATAAACTGTTTTAAAAGCTCCTCTAAAGATGATTCATTTCAAACTGTGTCACGAAAAATGTGATATTTTTAATTTAATATTCTTTAAAAAAAAAATATAACAACGCTGTTAATGAAATTTTGTTTTGCAAAGCCTATTGCCTTAGTTCGTTCAACAGATCTATTTTAGTTTGAGCGTTATGCTCATATTCCAGGTGTTCGCGCATCAATTCCTCAGCAATATCTGCTTCTGATAATAAAAATTCAGGAGTTTCACCAACTTGGGATGCACAATCATCTGGCATATCATCGTCACACCCTACATTTTCATCATAAGTAACACTAACGGGGATGGTATTTTCGATCATAGCATTTTCTGCTGGCAAATTATTTTCAAAAATGGCATTCAGTTGTTGTGGTGGTGGCCGATCCATTTCTTCATCCGTTTTCACATTTGATGCATCAAATCGTGCTTCGAATTCGGCCGCTCTCTTGTGCCGCATTATGTAGTATCGACCGTTTTGCTTAACTTTCTTTTTCAGGGGCATTTTTTACTATTTATAACAACGTTAGTGAGAGAAATATATAATAAAAACTGTATCCGAGCGATTTGATCAATATACTGCGCACTAATAATAATTGTCATCGGAAAACGAGATTTGCTATAAATCTTTATGGATACTTATAAACACATATACTAATTATATGTATTATATGAAAAAGACAGCAAAAATTTAGTTAACATTCGTTCACTAAACCAAATTAAATGCAATATTACATGTAATACTCGACCTATTTAACTTAACAGCAGTCTGAGAATTTTTTTTAAGTTTCAATGTTCCGTAGTTATGTTAATTTTAGGCTATTTAACTTATTTCATGAAATAACTGTTGCAATGTCAGCTAAATTACCGCTAGCTAAACAACAGGTAATAAGTTAAATACATGTATTAGATACACTTTTGTTACTTAAATTTTCACTTAATACTTGAAATACATGTACTATCTGTATTACATGGTTTTTTTTACTTAAATTTGTTAAATTTGTATACTTAATATATTAAATTTCCCTATTAACTAATTTTTTTACACCAAAAACATATTAACTATAATTTTCGACTAGAAATACATGTACACTAATTAGCTGAAACAGTCATCTATTACCTTTTTCCACATATTTAACCAAACTTTTACTTAAATTTAACCAAATCTCAAAATGGTTCACCTAAATTTCACTAAGTGTGCTGGCTGGGTAGCCTATTGAACTTAAATTAACAAGAACTGCGCCAAAGTACAGGCAATTGATATACCGAAACAAAAAATCAATATAGAACAACATTTGTGTCAGTGTACATAGTTGAATAATAAAACAAATCGTTATAGTGCTGATGTTGATATTATAAATATCTGTGGTTGCTATTGACCGTTCGTATTTATCAAGATTGTTGTTATTTTTACTGGAATTTATTGATTAAAATCTATTATACTATCTTCCAAACTAGGACAGCGACGAATTTAACTCTCAATATTATAATTTCGAATTTATACTTTTATTTGTATGTATTCATTTTTTGTTATTATAATGACACCTTAATATTATTTAATATTTATAATTAAAACAGTTGTATCATGTTTTTATTTTAATTTTAAGGAGATCACTTATAGCAGAAAAATAAAAAAAAACCACAGAAATTTAAGTAGTTGGTTCAACTGTATGAATATTAATATATATTTATATATATCCAAAAAATTCACCCCTTGCTCAAATTATTTTGAATAATAGTTATAATATTACATAAAACCACACAAAAATTCTGTTTGTTTTGTTTCCAATTACAATATTATTTTTTTTTTGTACTTTCTTAGACTTTATGGAATAAATCATCAAAAACATGTGATCAAACCTATACGAAACGAATACGACTGCCATTTTTTCTAATTCGAAAATATTGATTTGCAAAGGGTTTTTATTTCAATACAACGACACATTTAGTAATCAATTAACTACACAAAATTTTCCTAATTTAATTTAGCTACAAATTTAATATTTAAATTTAATTAAACAAAATAAAATTCTACAAAAAATAAAGAAAATTACAACACTTGTTAGAACAATTATAAAAGAAAAGAAGGCAGTCGTGAGGACTGCCGAAAAAATGAAAACTTAAAACAGTGAAATAGCAGGGTTTTTATAGTCTAAGTAAAACAAAAGCTTTATTTACTTTACCACACTTCCACATTGTTATTAACTGAGAAAAACATCAAATTCAATAAAAAATAAAAAAATAAAATATGAATCAAGAGAACGAGAATAAAATTATTTATAATATATTATCATTAATTTCAACAATACTTAGGTTATTCGTACTATCAATTGAGTTTTCTATGTTAAAAAGTATAAACAAAAACAGATATGACAAACAAAATTTTTTTTATTTTACTTAAAAATACAACAAAATCTTTACTTACTATACCAAACTTACACGCTAAACTTAAACCGAAAAAAAAATCAAATTCAATAAAAAAGAAAAACATAAACTATAAATCAAGAAAATGAAAACAAGAAATAATAAAAAAAAGGCAGTGTTAAGGACTGCCGACAGAAGTGAAAACTTAAAGCTGTGAATTAGCTGTGTTTTTTGTCTGTCTTCCAATAATTGTAGCATTGCAAATTATAATTTCAGAATGTTTAAATTAAAATCATTAAAAGTATTCTGGGTTTCACATCTATCAACATTCCAAGCAACTATTATATACATTTTTATGTTTAAAATAATCAAAACATATCATAGAAAAATTTACGTCTATCGACACCTTAGAAAGCATGTTGTTGTGGGACCTTGTTCTTAAAAGTTTTTCATGTGTTGTTGCGACATACTTTGTAATTTCTACTACCAAACACATTTTATTTTTAAAAAAATAGCGTATCATCAAAGAATATTCCATAACTTAGAGTACGGGATGGTATCGTTGATTGAAAATACTTCATCCGGCAGCACCCCTGAGATATCACTTTGGCTAATGAGATTGCACTGCTATTGCCAGTGGTATACGATATCACAAGATAACTCATATGCCAATAGCAGGGACTAAAGCACGCGTGGTTGTTACACCCATAGATCAACAATTTTAAATTTTACAAATCTTCCTGCGGAAAGATAAGTAAATTAATTGGTATTAATGCGAATTGTTGCCGTTTGCAAATCACTATCGGCTAAGTGTGACCAGGGTGGTTATTTTGTAGTGTTATCTCACTAGGTGAGATAAATAGTGAGATAAAAAAATTGTGTTTAAATTTTTTTTTTTTTTAGCGTATGGTTTTTAAGACACATTAAAAAATAAAACTTAAAAAAGGTAGATTTTTCTATGAAATCTACCTAAAACAAAACATGAATACACATTAAATGAGCTTACAATCAGATTGATTGCGCGTCTTTAGTTAAAAAGAAAAAATATTTGAACATTGGGCAGTACATTTGAACATTAGATGTTTACATCGAGTGAGTCTATCCATGTTACTACATCGGGCGTTGCCAAATGGATGTCTGCGATGTCGCCATTGCTGCGATGTCAAATTGGACACACAGTTCCAATGTGTTTTATGGTTTGTTGTGGAGCTCCACAGTCACATTGAGGGGACTCTAAAATTCCCCACTAGTAGAAAGAATCAGCACAACGTCCATGATTCATTCTTATTCGGTTAAGTGTGGTCCAGGTATGACGTGACAGATCGAAACCAGGTTAGGTAGAAGTCGGGTTAGTAATAGAAAGCCCAAGTGTATTGTAATGATGTCAGGAGGTGGCCCAGGCATCCAAGATATTAAAATTAGGTGCCAACAGGTTGCTTGCAGTTTTATGTGGAGGCTTTCTTGACTTCAATCGACAACGAGTATGGTCACCGTAATATTCGTGCAAGGGTAACGTGATGTTGTTGGTTACCTTTTTATGTTCACGCATAAGCGCATGTGAGCGTCTGAGTGCAGGTGAAGCGATATTGCTTAATACAGGAAGCCAAGGTAAAGCAGTAGACCTGATAGTACCACTTATAGTACGCATCGTGGCATGCAGCTGGCAGTCAACTTTTTCAGTATGTGTGCTATTCAACCAGACTGGTGCGCCATACTCAGCCACTGAGTAAACCAGACTTAGAGCAGTTGTGCGGAGGGTAGCTGGAGTAGCACCCCATGTCGAGCCTGCCAGTTTGTGCAATATATTGCTTCTCGTTTTAAGTTTTTTTGACGTATTCTCTAGGTGGAGTTTAAAAGAAAGAGTTCTAACGAGAGTGATGCCCAGGTACTTTGGCTGTTGAATATATTTAATGACAGTACCGTTAAATGACACTGATAGTTCGTGTTTTGCCAGTTTGTTGTCTATCTAATATAATCGATCAAAGACAAATATTTGATCTCACTTTATGAATTCATGAATAAAAAATGCTAATTTTAATGGTATTTAATAAAAATTAAAAAAAAAACAATAAAAAAAATGTACCAGTCCGTGAATTGAACTCACGATCTACAGATCAGTCGAGCGCGATTTCCACATCGCAATTTGAAACGTTAAGAAATGATGAATGTGTTTCATATTTAAAAATATTTTGCTGATTTAAAAGTTGATAATGCGAAAATATAGATTTTACCCCATACAAAATAATATTTATTATATGCTTAGTGTTTATTTAGCGTGACGATGACTCGCATATGTAACGTTGTGAATTTCTGGTATGACACCTTAACAGTAATCTTCATCATCTATGATGTGATCTTAATTTAAACACTGCATCTATCCTCACAAAGTTAACAGAAATCTCCAATTGAAACATATGGTGGGCAGCACATTTCCCGACTAGGTGACAGCCGCTGGGTCTGGATCTTCCACCATTCAATTCGGAGCATGAAAGTGCTGCGGTTCGGGATATTTTTAAAAGCTACTTTTAAACAAAAAATATTTGATTCGATTCTATTTAAAGCACAAAACTATTTTATAAAAACAAACTGATTCAACAAACAACTGTTAAGTATTACATTAAAGTACCGTTTCCACCTTCCTACTTTGATAACGTCCAGTTATCCGGATGATCTGACGTTACTGATCATCTACTCAAACCCACCCAGAACCGAATTTGATTTCCCCAGTAATAGAGGAAATCCCTTGTTTGCAATGGAGCTGAGAGACACTCAAATCACATAATTCTGACTACTATTGACACATATTTAATTTCACTTTAACACTTTTATTAAATTATGTACGAACTGGTTTCAAACAAAACATTAAAAAAACTGTGTATACAGTTTACACGATCCATCCGTTAAGCAAAACAAAACAAAAATTAAGCACTATATGCACTAAATTCTGGTATATGTATATATATTTGAAATTTTATGATACCTAGAGATACAAATATTAATATAGAATTGCATGCAAATTCAAAAAAAAATTTTATGTAACCTAATAACTAGAATTTTGTAAATTAGTTGTTACCTCTATTAGCATTACATTTATGATACCTATATTTAAAAATCATATGTAAATTTATACAAACAAAAAAAAACAATAAATAAATTAATCTTTCCTTTTTTTCAATAACTAAGATGCTACAATAAATACACGTTATCAATTAACATTACAACAAACAAAAAAAAATAAATAAATAATTTACAGTCTGTAACGCATTATAACTTTTTTCTAAAACCATGGTTTGAACTATCTATTTTAAATCTACTAATTTTATTTTAATTTTTATTTATAGCTATTTATAATTTTAATAATAATTTAAACACAAAATAGGAACAGCTTGCATTAATTTTGAATTTGATTTTGTTTCTAGATTTCCTTTTCATATAGTTTTATTGACCGAAAACAAATGCAACCGGACATTTAACAGCTCAGAACTATAAGTTAAAATACTTAGCGTGGTAGTGACTAACGAGAAGCACCGCGTTTTATAAATTATTTTAATTTTCTTGCTCTGTAAATTATCGCAGAACAAAGTATATATTAAATGCTTTTATGACTTACAATATTTTGTTTAGCTCCTATTTTGAGCGTACAATGGCCGTTTGTGCTATTCGCGTGTGCTTCTAGACCAACGAAATTAGAAATTGAATATTAGAATAAACTATATACACAAATACGTTAAAGACAGATTTAATCACAAGTAATTATGAATTCTATACACTACGTACCTCGAATAGTTTGCAATTCACTATTTTTTATTATAAAATTTCACAAATTATGCTAAATTTGTGTTTTCACTAATTAAATATATACATATATTTTAGCACTTTGAGAACGGCTTGTCTCTTCTGCAGAATTGAAAATAATGTTGATCAGAGAAATTCACGGTATTACATTATTTCCGAATTGCAATTATAAAAAAAAATCGAATTTATAATCGATTAATATCGATTAATATAAAAAACAAAAGTTTTGTTTTGTGTTTATATGCTTTACAACAGATGGATCTTGTAGGATGGACATATAGTGCGTACATGCAAAACAGTGAGATTATTTAATAAAATGAATT
The DNA here is from genome assembly GCA_963693315.1 of Diogma glabrata. Lineage (NCBI taxonomy): Eukaryota > Metazoa > Arthropoda > Insecta > Diptera > Cylindrotomidae > Diogma > Diogma glabrata. The sequence continues at coordinate 165,070,586 of OY856187.1, forward strand.
TTTGCAAATGCAGTGTTTAGTCTAAACTTTTTTGTTGACATGCAAATGTTACACATATATAAATTTTTTACCATACAAAATAGCACAACGCGCATAAATAAGTTTTCACTTCAAAAACGGTACAACAATCACCAACAGAAAATAGAAAAAAATGAGAAAAGAAGCAACAACAAAAAGTTTAAAAAACAGAATAGCCACAAAACATTTCTTTTAAAAACTGAAGAACATATTGAGATGTCGTAAAAATCTTCTGAATGCAATGTAAATTTTACTTCGTATTGACGTCACACTGTGCTAAAAGACAATAGCAATAACCTTTAAAAGTACACTATAAAACCACACTAACTATACTACACTAAAACCGGGTTTAAATCGATCTTTTGTGATGAAGATGTCAACTTATATTTAAAGAGCAATTCATACTCAAATAGTAATTTTTGTTTTTCCTTGTTTTATTTCACGGGAATGAGATTACAACAAATAATGATAGGAAAACCAATATTTTATTATTTAAAACACTTCCTGCTAAAAAAATAAATATTTTCTTGTTAATATCGAAATGATAATAATTTGAACGAAACGGAAATAACAGTAGCAATAACTTTAAAAAACTGCATTATCGATCAATTTAAAATTCGCAAAAAGAAATTTTTATGATTTTTAAGAATTCATGAATAAAAAAACAATAATGTTAATGGTATTTAACAAAAATTAAAAAAACAACAATAAAAGAATGTACCACTAAGGAATTGAGCTCTCAACCTATCGAACCTCAGTCGCCCGCGATATCCATATTGCAATTTGAAACGTTACGACCGAATATAGGTATTTCATATTTAATATATTTATTTAGCGTGACGAAAATTTTAATATATAAATTTATCCCCAAACAAAATTGCACAACACGCCTAAACAAGTTTTCACTTCAAAAATAAAAATTAGTGGTTTGCGATTATTCACGAACTATTATCTATGTTACCAGTATATATCTAAATAAAAACTAGAAAAAAGCGTGAGGAAAGAAATGAAAAAGAAACCACCATTGAATTATTATGTATCATGGAGATAGAAAAAATCGTTATGAAATCATATAGACAACATCAGATCAGTAATTGCGGGTGGAGTTATTTAAGATACAACTACTTTGTAACAAGAGCAGATATAGCATAACCTTTAATTACACCACAGTACATATCCATGATCCCTATCATATACTTCTCAGCCTTTTGAGAGCATCAGAGGCGCTCAGGCTACAGACGTTCTTCGAAAGCCACCAACGAGGAGGATTACTGAGCGCTTGATGACAAGTACCAGATCCAACAGTGCACTTTTGAGACGATCGTAGGAACAAACCAACGGTTAATGGTTTAACAAAACAATATAGTTAATTTGAAAATATGACAATTTGCTTCATGGAGATTCAATGGCTCGCTAGCATACAAAGAAGCTTGATCTAAGTGGCATTATGGTATCCAGACCAGGTGATGTAATTGCATTGGAACAAATGTGTGATATAATTTTCGGAATAAGATATGATTTTAAATGTTATAGGCTCGTGCTAACGGCCTAAGGCTACACCTACGACAAACAGGAGATATCAACCACTCCATTGTTTTTATTTATTAATTTTAGTTGTTTAGCTAATTTAAATATGAAACTAGATAATATTATTAAATTTATTGAGGAGTGACAAAATTATATGTGATGTATTGAAGTATAGCATATATGTTATGCATTTGAATATTGGAACAACCCAATAATCAGCGTGATTGGCAATTTTGCAAATAAAAACCATATGCCCAAAGGAATTTGTTTCAAATCTTCGTTTAATATTTACCCTATAACATACAAACGATGCAGTTCTATCGGCATTTCTAACATAAAATTATATGATTATACACCTTTTATAAATTTGCGCAAAAGTATTAAAAATTGCAAAATCATTTAATCACCAGGTGATCATATTTCTTTAAACACTAAGAAATTGGTGAAATTTCTTTTCTTATTATCCTTTTTCGGAAACGTAACAAATGATACGAAAAATAATAATTACTGTATTGTTTGAATAGAGATTCAACCGCCAAAGATTACTTTTCAACTTACAATCGCCAAGATATTGCTAAAGTTATATATTTTCTATTGATACAAATATTGTGGCCTCTAATACAAAAAAAAAAGATTCATTATTGTTAGAAAAATAATAATAAATTGATGAAAAGGATCAAGAATCCTTTATCATAAATATATATTATATTGAAAAAAAACCTTAGAATTAATAGAAAAAAATAGAAGTATAAGAAACGCCTTTTGAATCATTTTTATATAGTTCTGCTACTTTTTCTAGAGCTTCAATTATTATATCCTTTTATTAAAAATATTTTTTCTTTACTTTAAATAAAACACCCAAACTTAAGAATAACTTAAAAAAAGATCACCAATGAATTGCCAAAAAAATTGGACATAATTCAAAAATAAAAAAAAAATTAACCGTAAACTTAAAGATCTATTGATCTAAGATTTTTTACAGTTTCCGCGATTCGATGCGCATTAGTGAATTTGCAAAATTACGAAGATTATAAAAAAAATCGGCAGATGTGTTTGTTTAGTTTGTTATATATGGTTTGTCCTGAATGGTATTATAATTAAATCGGTTTTTGCTTTCAGTTATTAAAAAAACTGACCTATTTTCAAGTTTCAACAAAATTCATCATTTTGTTCATTTTGTAGAAATCATTAACAAAAAGATTTTAGAAACATCCCACTTCCATCTAGAAACAATTAAAACTGTAATTTAAAACAAACAATATTTAAAAATGACAAAACACTTTGTGGCAAATGTCAATCTTTAAATTTCACAAGAATATGACACAAAAAATAAAAAATTAAATTTCAAAGGACACCCGACATAGCAACATATTGCAGCAATAAGCATAAATCAGTTTTTATTTCGTATTTGCCATGGGTCGACACTCGTGGTTTAACTGAATGTTCCTTTGGTTAACATGAAGGTTAGTCAATTTTAGAAACATTAACTGAAGGGTTTGAGGTGCTGCCCACAAATTCGTTTACTATTAATTACTTTTTTTTTACAAAAAACATTTATGTATTTTTATAGAAAAACGTTTGTGGCAGAAGTCAAAAATTGTAGGGAAATGTTATTATTATTAACAAAAATAGAATTTCAATCAATTCAAAGACACCGCCCGCATTCAATAGAATTGGTCAATTATGTTTTGTTACTTTGAGCTGCTCATTTTACCGTACAAGAAATATAACTTTTTATTTGATTTTTTTCTACACATTGTAATATATGTAGATAAATTGAATAACAGTGAAATTATTAATTTCATAATCGACATAGTCTTTGACCGTACTAGAAATTGTCACGTACCAAACATTTTTTTTTCATCAGATGGGAGAACCAAATCAATCACGTACATGATAGATAAACAATTTCTATCATTCTAACAAGAAATCAGAGCAACGCGAGGTGTTGGATCTTTTCGCTTAGTGTTTGGATTTTCGGGTTTATTAGAATGCTAATCGCACATTGGTAATCGCTATCGGGCCTACGTGCATGGACACATCATGTAAAAAATGATCCAGATGTGAGATGGATCACGCTAAAAACTAGCAAGTGGACCGGATCTGTGATGTTAAGCGACCTGCGGGAGGGTCAACCTTAAACTTGGCGTTTTCAAATAGTACAGTCCCGACCGCAGCAACTTGGATACAGAGCAGCCTTCAAGTTTAGCCCGCTTTGTCAAGTTATTAGGGTTCTTAGTTGGTTGACATATTATTTTCCGTATTACTAATAGAACCAACAAAATGTGTAAACGAAACAAAAATACATATACAAAACAAAAACTTGGGAAAAAACTACTGTAAAAGGTTGAAGTCATAGACAAAGAGTGTAGGAACCAGCCTTCTTTTCTCATACTATGATACCTGAAGTTTTTCTCGGCGAGGTTATCTCCGCAGAAATCAAGAAAAAAGGCTCTGGAGTGGAAAGGTGCTGCTCAAATCAACGGAGCATGTAATTAAGAACTGGACCAGAAAGTTTCAACACTCAAGGACAACACGGGGAGGTGATCAGAAAAGCCATCCATTATATTGAAATGGAGCAAAAGCACCTAAATCCACGCCCGAGCTAAGCGGGTGCAGTGAAAAGGTGTAAGGTGGCAATGCTGACAGATAACTATCCTCAAACAGTGAATAGTCACCAACCCCAACCAGCGTCAGCTGTAATGGCCAGCACATTCACTAAAAAATATCAGGGCCTCACGCTGATACAACAACGCTGACTTCATTATGATTTTATCACCAGAGGCCTAGTGGCCTCACAGATCACTATGGCATTCACCACGAGATATGTATCAGCACGGATAAAACCAGAGAGGTGACTTTTTGTTAGAATGCTTAATAAAATAAAACTAAAGCCTGTTTATCGTTGGAAACAATTCTAAATTTGTCACAAGAACAGTATAGTGGGTGTTGGACCTAATTGTATAAAAACAACTGGGTCTCAAGTGAACTCTCGTTGTCAGATCATACAACTATTTTGTTTGAACTACAGAGCACGAACGAAAAATTAACCTACATTCATAACTCTAGGAACATAAAATGGGACTTATTTGAGGAGAACCTTAAAGAAGGTTTACAGCTAGTAACAGTAAGAGCGACAGTTAAACATTTTAAAACACTAGAATTGACTATAGCGGGGGCAAACCCGAAAAGCAGATAGGCGTTTGAAGCCAACTGCCAAATTACTAACGTATAAAGCAAGCAGTTGTAAAATATAAGACAGAAGTACAAGGGCTCTTCAACAGCTGCATATTGCTCTGGCGGAAGACGACACTGAGATTAAAACTAGAAGATGAGCAGCAAAGAGCTGCTTTTACTTCTAGAAACACACTTTTCGGGAGGCATTAGCGCATGTACAGTAGACTCGAGCAATAAAAGACTAAGTCTAGAAGACTGAAGGTGATTGTAATACTTTTTTCCGGAGGAATATTCAGAAGCAATCTGGCATTCATTTCATGCGAACATGGTATTTTGCTAAGATTGCCTTTGCAAAATAGTCAACACACGTACGGAACGGGCAGATCAAATGAGCTATTAAAGTTGACTAGAGAATTAGTGGAGGAAATGAATAGCAAGGAGTTTGCTGACTTTGAGTTTTTATACACTTCAAGGAACCTTGGACCTCACATGGAGTGGTCAAAAAGTCTGATTGAGAAAAATGGTGACAACACCACAACTGACTAGATGTGTGAGATGCTGAGAACTAGAGTAGTAAAACTTAAAGACGGTGATTTTGACATCAGCCTTAGAACTACCAAAGGCTGTCCATTGGGAGGAGTGTTATCACTCCTTATTTGAAGTCTAATGGCTCGTTTCTCCACCTTTAGAGAAAGGTGGAGAAACGAGCGAAGCAGACCCATAAAAGTTCTGATGCTACGCTAAAACCTTGCGGGTAAAACATGGAGATGCGTATCAGCTATTCTAAGGTAGATCTATAGTATAATAGTGAGGAATCACAAACAGAGCATTCCTTGGAACAGAAATACCCAACTCAACTATATGGACAGACGAACTCGGGACAATGACCATGGAGGGTATAGGAAAGAGAATCCATATATAGAGATATAATTTAATCATAGAGATAAACATTTAAAAGAAAAATCCTTGCCTGAGCTTCCTAAAGACGGGTTGTGGGTACAATTCAACTTCGATAGCAAATATATATCGTGGCTGAGGAATAAATCAGAGTTAAACAATGAGTCTACTACGTACTATCTAAGTAACCATGTAAAGTAAAGAAGAGCTTCGTGTAGTTTTTTGGACTGGATTTTTGGACCTAATACCAAAAAATTTGAGCCAATGGGCATTTGAAAGATGCGCAATCTGTTGAGATGAAATTATCAGAATTAAAGGATTATCACCTTGAATGACAGTCAAACCATCAAGGCATTAAGTTCATACATCATCACAACCTAAATAGCTGGTGAATGTGAGAGCAAGCTAAACGAACTTGGTAATAGTAACATTGTAACGGTACCTGGTAATCCGGTATCACAGGTAATTGCCCATTAGAAGTGAACAAATTAGCAATATAAAGTACGATAACATCTTTTCTCGGACTGGAGTCCTTTTGTAGACTAAGGGATAGATTCGCCCACGAAAGGATGAGGGATGAAATTATGACGGACTGGTTAAGGCTGTATAAGGAAATAATTGGGTTGTTAAATCTGTAGTAATGTGCCATAGGTTGAAGTAGAACAACCGAGAGAATATTGATAGTTGTTATTACATGACCCTGTAAATTAAAAAAACACCTTAAAAATATTGAGATTGTGGACAGAGATGAATGTAGATTCTGTCTATTGATGGATGAAAAAGAGATTGTGGATCTTTAATCCACATGAGAAATTATTATATGGGGCAGTATTATATTGACGGGCATGACGGATATACTGAAGTCTTAACCTGTTATATATGTGAAAGTTCCAAAACGATACATAAATCGTAATGACAACCGTAGTTGGAGACCTACCTTGGTTCGTTCTTCGACAGAAAGTATATTATGGAACAACATTTTCAGCCAAGTATAAAGATCTTTATCACACATTATCACACAAAAAGGACAAAGAACCCTATTTTTTGTATAACTCTATTAAATGGTATAACTTTAAGTGGTCGTAATGCCTTATTTTGTCTTGAAACGATTGGTTTTTTACAAAAATATACGGGAATCCTGACCCTGGAAAAACCATTATTTTAAACAAATTTTCAAAAAACAAAACCCTATCGGTAGTAAAATTTAGCTAACAAAGACAAATAATTAATAGCAACAACTAAGAAAAAAATATTGCGACGCTGATGCAAAGGCTGACTTCACCACAGCTCTGGAAACATAGTGTTTTGGATATAACCTGAGCTAATATCTATCAAATACTTTAATTAAAAGCTAACCAATGATGTAAATTCCGCGTAATTCTAATTATAAAAATATTAAAGAAAGCAGTAGTATCCCAACAAACATAAAATCCTGTTGTACGAGAAAAAGTAAAAAAAAATTTAACCGGAAGTGACAAACCGTAAGTTGGGCTGCAGAACTGTTGTGAACCATACTAAATGTTTATGTACCAAGTTTCATCCAATTCAATTATCATGTATAGATGTCATTAAGCTTCCAAAAAAGCAGGTTCTCGGCTGACCCCCTACCACTTTGTTCAATATCGCTAAAAAACTAATCAGTTCCTTGCCATACATATTTGCATCTTTTTCCAAAGTGTCATCAAAATTCATTCACGAACGAATGCTGTATGCTCCCAACAAACATTGAAAAAATGGTGACACAATAAACAGGTGTTCGGGAGACCCCAACCACTTATTCCAATATCGTCCAAAAACTAATCAGTTCTTTGTTACTTAAATCTCCATATTTTTTAAAAGCGTCATTAAAATAAATTAATAAATGAAGTGTGTATGCTCCCAACAAACTTTAAATACAAAGTGACAAGTCAGCGACAAACCTGGATGTTGGTTTGCAGAAATATTGGAAACAGTACTAAAACCTTATATACCAAGTTTCCATTAAATCATAAGCCGGGATTAGAAGTTATTCAAGATTTAAACTTAGAGGTGTTCGGAAGACTCCCGCCATTTTGCCCAAATTTGAAATGAATCCAGATCTTCCATTTTCAAGTGAACCTGTATCATTTGTCAAAGTTTCATCAAGTTTCACAAATAAATGTTTTATGTTTCTTTGAATTTAAAAGCCAGAACCGAAATAAATTACCAAATAATTAACGTATTTCTTAAAATATGAATTATCTTATTTTTAGATCAAAATTTGAAATAGTCTGTCGTTACAATCGTTAAGGGCCGACTGTATGAATGCGAATAGAATATATATCTTCGAATATAAGGTCGTTAGTATGAATCGCGATAGAACAAAAAATGTATCCAAGGTTTTTATTCTATTTTCTATTTTATCTTCTGTTTTTCTTGCATAGAACAGTGGATAAAACAATTTGTTTTTATTTTCCTGACATCCGCATAACAGGATAATTTTGTTTTGATTTTGTGATTTTTTTTTAGTTTAAATTTGTGTGTTTCCAAAATTTGTTTATTTAATAGAAAAGTAAAAGAAAAAGTACTGACACTTATAAAAATACTGATATAAAATGCAATAAATCAAAAATACAAAAAATAAATAAATAAATAAAATAAATAAATATAACTTTATTCTCGAAATTTTTTTCTATCCATCGTTGTTCATACAATCGGTCCTAAATGTCCTATTTATATCTTTAAACATTCAAGTGCCTCTTTGAAGTGTCTAATTGTTTTTACGACTCAATGCCATTTTTGTAAATTTCCTTGTTTTTTTTGTACTGCAGACAGGCTTAAGACGAAAGAGTTTGCTTAAAGCAAACTTTAGAAACAATAGAAAATGTGTAAGACTTATTGGTCTGTATGGTTATGGTTCATTCAGTTTCAGGTATAAAAGAACTATGGTATAAAGAAAAGAATAAAACTTCCTTTAAAGGCCTGTCGTAATATGGGTGGATGATGCTCAGATTATTTAACAGAAAAAAACGAAAATATTTTGTTACTCTTTGAAGATTGAAATGATCCAACTGATTCGTTTATTCATTTCCTTCTGTTGAAGGTGCATATTTTTGGTGGCTTACAACTTTCTTATAGTTTTAGGGTTTTCAAATGTTGAGTACCATAAGTGGGTTTGGGTTTCGAACTTAGCTTGTTTAGCTGATTGGTATTCCAGCCAGATATTTGTTCTTTTTGCTATGTTAAGCTGTAAGGTGGCCGTAATCTCAGGATAGCTCTCAATTTCTTAAAACAATCAGAGAAATTAAGTTGTTCGTTTAATAATAGTTTTTATCCACGACTACTAAAGAATGTATACTTTCCATGCGTATATCTTTCATTGTAATTGTATTCATTCCTTTCTATATATCAAATTCTTTTTTATTTATTTCATTCCACTTTATTTATTCAAAATTACCCTAACAAATTAAAACTTGATTTGTTGGTATACTAATATAAACAAGATAAAACAAGAACAATACGCATAAAATAAACAAACATATTTTGTTTTGTTTTTCATTTCATAGATTTATTTCAATATGGCGATATAAACTTTTACAGGAAAACTTGAATGAAATTATTTGAAATATTTGTAGTCGTGGATAAAATAGTATTTTGTATTCGCTTAGGATGAAGGCAATTCTTCACTCGGACGATTCCCTCCACTCGCTACGCTCGTTCCGGGAAACTTCATCCTCAAGAAGAATTGCCTTCATTCTAAGCTCATACAACAATCTACTATCATAGAGGTAGTTGGAATGCGAAAGCATCGTTAGCGATAATTCTTATACACATGGCCAACAATTGTCCTATAAAGTGTGTTAAGAAAAATTGCCCGATAAAGTTGATTGATGTTTATATAGAGTGAACAAAGTTCTCTCTACAAATGGTGTTCTAATACAATCGTTTGATGAGGAAGCTACCGCCGAAAAATGTCAATTATGTCAGATGTTATTGGTAAGGGTTAGGTTTGGAACCAAGTTTTGATTGTGTTTCTAAAGATGGGTGATCAACCTTTGTTAGTCGCGTAAACATGCTGTTCGTATACAAAATTTAATGGATTTTTGAGTGTTGGTATCGCTATTATGACACTAGAGTGATTGTTATTTCAATGATAAATCACAGTGTCTCGTTAAGATTGTATCCATTGTGTTGGTTGTTTACTGTGCTCACCCTTATTCAGTACAGTTCATCGAGAGCCAACCGTTCTTTTGGTTACAACAGATCAGTCACTAATTTTTTACCTCGTTGAGTTACTCTGAAAAGCAAAGATGTACACTTTAATACGTTTCACGACATTGCCAAAAACACGATTTTGCACACAATTTTGCTTACTTTGTCACCTGACGCAGTGTCTTGTCAATTTTCGGGAGAAAATGACATTATATCAGTTCGATGTCAGTCTTATATCAAGTCCGATGTAGTTGCTTTTATAGGATACTCAATACAGGACCAATATTTTAATCTCGAGTTTGCAGAATTGTAAATCAGACAAAAACGGTTATTCGACGCGTATTATAATTTTTTTAAATTGGAACATCCAACGAATTGTAAGAATTGCAGACAATTTCTGGATGATGTATACAAATTTGCTTTTCGTATAATGAATAAAATATCCAAAACCAGAATAACGTGTTTATTTGCACTACAAATTGTTTCGTTTACAAGTTCAAATCTTAATCCACACTTAGTGGATTTCGCTAAATGTTAACTTATTAATAGGGTGATCCACACTGTAAATAAAACCAAATCCTAAACAGCTAACTATCTCTTGTTGGCTCACTAAATGATTTAATAAAATTGCAAATAACATTCGTAATATTAAAAAATTGTTCATTGAACCTACAATTATGTTTATTCTGCCAACAAAAGTAGTTCAATAATTGCTGGGTTTTTAATATAACGAAAAAGTATATTATTTGATGAGCAGCAAAAGTGACATTTTTGGTGTTGAGAGCTATACATGAAACAACAAGATCACTTTGGCGACGAACAAAATATACAATTTCTTCGGCAAACGTTTGGTAAATTTTTTTAAAATGAATTATCCCTAAATAAATAGAAATATGATATTAATTAATCTTTACTATATAAAACTATCGATAGATGGTTTTTATTTATTAAGATTTATTCATCGAAATGAAAGTAACCATCATGTTATTTTGAACAAATGTATCATCTCCATTCAAATGTAATGTCATTCATTTTACAGGTGCCGTGAAAAAATGGGAAAGAAAGCATCAATGCCGCTGTTAAATAATGCAAAACATGGTGTTATGTTACAGACGCTTTGATTGTACTTCAAAAAAGTAAGGCTTTAACCTTCTCAATTCGTAATTTGATGAGAACATTTATTAGATTCGGTGTAGCCAAGAACGCTTTTTAAGCTAGAGGAAATTTGCAAATTTGATCATCCAAAAAAACCTGCAAGTTTTACAAAATTCCAGATAATTGCGGTATGAAAAATATGCAAAGCAAAACAAATTGTGTATGTTCACAGGTCCATTGACTACAACTGATCAGTTTAACATTATAAAATTGGTGTTTGCAATGAGCGGAATAAAGTTCCTAAATCAGATAACCGTATCATGATAACTTTACAAAGCTCAAATCAATTCAACTCAAGTTCACGCATAAGGGATAATCGAAAATGTTGCCGTGATTAGGAAGGTCCCAGTTTAAAGTAATTCTGTTTTTGTGGTTTCAATTGTTTTTTGGTTTCAATTTGATCCTTTTCCATATTCAACCAATTGTGCCACATCTTGCAAATGTCTAGATTGTGTCAGGTTGGTCCAGGCTTGCTTTTAGGTGGATAAAATGTTTAAATAAAGAAGAAAAATCGCATCGTGTTCTACATCAAAAGTTTTATGGAAAATTTAACAAACTTCACCTAGTTCTGCTTTATTAGTAAATATCATTCTATAATTGATAACCGAATCGTTACTTCGTTGAGCGTAGAAAGGGTTTATAATTCATTAAAACCTTTGGGATATAAAATATTAACGAAATATATCAGCATTGATAATTTGGTAACCGTTTTTTAAAATACCCCGGTATACCGAGATTTCGGTATTTTATGTACCGGTATTGAATGCCCTAGTTGCCTGTGAACTGATGCGTTGGATTGCATCTTCTTGTCACTTTTAAAGCCTTTAGCTCAACTTCTGATTATTCTTCAAAGCTTTCTCCATTGGTATTTCATCAAGCCTCCACACCGAAAAAAATTGTAGGCCAACAAACAATGATCGGTTAAATTCATTTTAAGGACACATTGTTTGATTTTGATTTTTTACTTTAACAAACATGTCTGTTAATTGTCAGTTTTCAAGGTTATTTTGTTGCTTATTAATTTTTCATGATTAATTTTTTTTTAATTAGGAAATTATCAAGGACGTCACCGCAGAGCTTGTTGCTGTTATCAGATTGTTATTAAAACTGTAGAGCGATCGATAGACAGGATTCCATACTAATAGTCAAGCGTCGTATGATCACGCAGCGCATAGAGATCGTGAAGGCAAAAACATATTTATAGATATGCAATTATTTTAACTTAAATCATTTTTTTTAAAAAAAGTAAGTTGATAAACGGAAACCAAAATGATTTTATAGTTACAAAGTTTCTGATAAAAACGATATTCAATAGCATTTTATTCAGCTTGTATTTTCTCTTTTCGGTCGTTTGTCAGGCGGCAGTTAAACAGTTAAAAGGCCAAACAAGTATTTGTGATTATTAATGTTTTACTTTCTATAACAATAGACACCCAACGTACATCACTCGGGGAAAAAAATATGATCAGCGAGTCTGATCAATGGAGCCGTCTATAGATTTAAACAGATATGACCCATTCTACGAAATAGGTATTATTGTTTAAGAAGTACCACAACAAAAAATATATTGCGTTCCTCAAACAATTAAATAGCGTGAATATGTTTTTTTATTTAGCAGTTATAAGAAGTCACTCTACATATCATTTTCTATTCTGAGTAAATAATCAAACTTTCTAAGCCATTTTCATGGAATTTATCTATCTTTTCAATTATAAAACTTTTCGAAAAAAAAAAGAAAATAAATACTGAGAAAACACAATTCCAAATTTGACTTAACTGACTTTGAATAAACAATACTCAATTGTTGGATTTCCATTAAATTTCGATTGCATAACACAATTGCCAATCAAAATCTTTTATTTTCTTTTTTTAATAAAATTTGTTCCCCTTTCTTTAAGAAACACTTCAAATAGATAACAAATGACAATCAATCCTTTAAATTTTGAGTAAAAAAAGTTATTATCCCAAATTACATAATTTCACGTGAATAACGACCATAAGATTATTATATGATTTGTTCCAAATTATCATTAAAGATCCTAAACCAAATAAGCCTCTTCAAATAAAATGATAATAGTCAACAAAACATTAACCGCGAAAAATTTGCGGATAAAATTAAAATTTCCCGGTAAATGATTACTGGAACGAAACGAAAAATATATAAGACAAACGAACAAGAACAAAATTCTTTTAATATATTTTTCTTCTTTTAAGAATTTTTATAAGATGGAACTAATCAACTTTTTTTTAATAAAAGTTTAATATTGTAAGGGATCTCGTTTTGGTTTTCAATTTAACAAAAAAAAATAATATGTGAAAGGAATTATGATTTTTTGAAAATCAAAGACCGTTGCAAATTTGAAATATGTAGGTATTATTTCTTTTTCAAATAAATCGAAAGATCTGGAACTAATTTTTCAAATTTTAATAATTGGATATTGAAAAATATTCTAAAGTTGCATCCCTTATCCCGTCCTGCAATGTTCAATAACATAAATGGGATGTCCAGGTGGAATATTTATCTGGTTAGTTATGTTTTTTAAAGATATAAATCGACAGAAACAGTCAAATACGATAATACTGTTTAACTTAAAGATTTATCAGGATTAGTGTTATGATCATGTTCGACATGTAGTTTGATTACTGAACAATGGATTGCATTTAATGGTTGGTTGTACAATTTGTAGAGCTTGTGTAAGATTTGATATTAGGATATTGTAAAATACGTATTTTAAACAGATAAAAGCTCAACGATTTCGAGAAGGAATTGTCTGATTTTAGTATTAGTATTTTCTATTGTATAATTGTAGCGTCTACACGCAGTTGATAAATTAAGGTTCTTTCGCGGCCGTTGAAAGAACGTATAAAGCCTGAAGTTAAACTTATTTCATTTTTGTTTTTTAAATAACGTCACACAATTTTCTGAATATTATTATCCATACCCCCCCACCCCTCCTCCCTCATTAGTAGCATTTTGTCAAACAATCCTTGAAAACTTTGTTGAAGATTGCTGTTTTCTGGACTTCACTGTGAAGCTGAAATTGACAAATTAAAGACCCATTATCTTCACACAATATCTGAACTCTGTACAAGTATATATATAATTTATTAATCAGCAAAAATATATAAAATTATAAAATAATTTCTTTTTCTTTATTTGTAAAATAAAATTAATAATTACAAAATCAGGAAAATAAATTCAAAGGATGACCATTAACTGAAATAACTTCTAAATGTAGTGTTGATACTTACCAATTAAAATATAAATTGATTTGTAAAATTATTGCCGAATGTGATTTGAGGCATCTGACTAACATTCTACGCCCGTTATCGATAGTACCGTTAACTCAATCTGTAAACCTCGCAACTTTTTTAATGGGTCGCTTTAAGGTCGATGTTGACGTTCAAAATAACAACTCTAACTATATTATCTTCTAGATTGTCCTGGATGAAACGCTGTAACTCTATTCAGAACCCATTTACATGCGAGATATAGGTTGGCTACTTTGATCACAACTAAATTTCCTGGTTTGAGGTTCTCTGTTCGTGTTTTTAATTTATATCGCTGTTGTAAAGTGTATAAACACTGTCGTAAATACCGCTTCTAAAATAGTTGTGTTTGTTGCCGATTTATTTGCATTCTCTTGAATCTTGATACAGAAGTAATACAGTTAAATCTTATCAGAATCGTCCCAGTTACTGAACCAATCAAAATATGGGAAAGTGTCAAAGCTTCACATAAAGGTTTATCCCCGACAAACAATATGTGCATTGTGCACGAGTCTATGCACATTTCTTAAGTAAGCAAAGAAGTAATTGAAATTCAAAAAATCAAATCAAATCATATATCAAAAAAATTTAAATAATTGGCTTACATATATAAAAAAAATAATATTTGACTTTCCAAATTTTTCTTAATATTATAAAAAATGCATTTAAATATTAGTAAACCAACATAAAAAAAAGTCAGACAAGTGTGAATCAAATTCGCTCGTCAAGGGCTCCGTGAATGTAAAGAAAACAATATCAAAATAAATAACATAAAGTTGTGTTGTAAAGGGTTTATATTGCCAGACCATAGACACATAAAAAATAAATGGTTCATCGTAAATATCAATAGTAAATGTCAATCTCATCTACATTAATCGAAATGATATAAATAATATTGCTTTAGGTTACATGTTATCCATAGCTGTTTATGGTAGCTAAGGAACGATTTAATTCTGTTAATCAACGACGAAATTTAGGTGTTGAGTGGTGTTAACACTAAAAATAGGACTTTTTTGAGAATAATTCAAAAACTGTGCATCGCAAGATTCTAAAAAAATTGTAATGTTTCTTAATTTTGGTGTTCTTTCAAATGACACCCCACAGATGCAAGCCAAAAAAACTTTTTTCACCCTTCCCCACTCCCATCCCCTAAATATATAGAAATAAAACTACTTAAAGCTTCGCTATATTTTTCATTAATTGTTTATCAAATTTCCTATTTCTATGAATTTTTTCAAATTTTTCTGTCAATCAACGACGAAACGTATAGGTGGAGAGCAACTTTTTATTGCATTTTTTTTAGAATAATTCAAAAACGGTGCATCGTAAACTCTGAAAAAAATTGTAATGTTCCTTGATTTCGGTGTTCTTTCAAATGACACCCCACTCATGCGAGCCAAGAAACATTTTTTTCACTCTTCCCCACTCCTCTCCCCTAAAGGCATAGAAATAAAATCATTTGAAGCTTCGCTAAATTTTTCGTTAAGGGTTTGTCAAATTTCCTATCTCTATGAATTTTTTCAAATTTTTCTGTCAATCAACGAAGAAACTTATAGGGGGGGACCAACTTTTTTTGCACTTTTTTGAGAATAATTCAAAAACGGTGCATCGCAAAATTCTAAAAAGAATTGTAATGTTTCTTAATTTTGGTGTTCTTCCAAATGACACCACACTTGACCGGGTTTCAAATGGTGTATTTACCCTTTCTCATATCCTCCCCCTTAATAAATATAATTATTAGTGTTTGGTACTTTACTATATTTTTCTTTAAAAACTTACTAATTTTTCTATCATTCAAAATACTTTTTAAGATTTTCGATTACTTAGGCTCGGAGCTAATCGAGGAAAGAAAACATACAGAAAACACCATTATTTAGAATTACACAAAAAATGGTGGGGTGTAAAATTCCAAAATACATTTTTTAGAAATACTGAAGTGAAGCAAACAAACAAAATATATTAAAAAACTATAATAATTTTTAATCACTAAAATTAATTATTCAAAGTGCCCATCTGTTTTGTTTGTTTTCATTACCCTCACAAAAAAATTTAAAAATTTGTTTGCACATAATTTTAGATGAAAATAGATAAAATTCATCAATTTATTACTACGAAAGTCATATTATCTCATAGAAAGTGAAATAATACCTGTCATTTTATAAAATATTAAATTATGTACTTTTTTGCTCTCCATTTTTTTATTCTTTTGTTTATTATTATCATTTAATAGATTTCGTTTCACGTCGTTTTTAGGATTCCGTACTTTGAAAAAGTAAAAACGGTACCCTATTGGTGAGACTTCGCTGTCCCTCCGAATTTCTACAAAATCGATTTACTTACAAACTAAAAGTGCTACCAACTTGAAATTTTTTACCTTTATTAAATGTGTTTTCCCACGCCTGCTGATAACAAAAAGATTTCGAACTTTTGTTTTTTCTATATTTTATGGACATAGATAAGGAGATAGTAAAACAAAAATTTTTTTTTAAGGAATCGAGTGTGGTTTATAGAAATCGAAAAAGATTAAAATATTAAAAAAAAATTTCAATGAATTTTCGACTGCTTAGTTTTTTAGATTTTGACAAAAACGAGTGTTTATTTACCTGTCCCCTCCCCTTAACTTCAAACTATTGATGCACCGAGTACCCGGCAACTACCCGGTTCAATTTTTAAATATCTGGTTTTTACCCGAAACCAGCAACTTTCCCGGAACCGGCTGGGGTTTTGTATGCGAACTGTGAATGGTGTTGGATGGGACGTTAATGAAGGAGAAAATGAATGGGACATTTCTGAAGTTCTTGTTAAGCAATTGTACTGCGCACACATTGGAAGAATTTTTTTCATTTTTCTTGAGAACGCATCATAGAAGTTGTATTTAATACAGTATAGTAGTCATCCTTGTTTGATGCCTCATAATTTATCTTAATGGGAAAGTTTTAGACTGTTGCTTCATCCTTAAAAGGATGTTGCTACATCCGTTATAAACGATATAATTTGGTTTTGGTTGGATTGTAACTCAACAAAACGGCCCTCCACCTATTCTATTATTCGTTGTAGGTCTTCATTGATAGAATTGATTAATAAATTTCTATCACTGGTTGCTATTACACACGATCGAAATTTATTAGAAATGCTTGATAGGAAGGAAAATGAAGTTGAGGAACTGTAACAAAACTATGAATCCGTAAGACATTAAGATCATATGCACAGTAATAAAAATTGAATTTTCAATGCAGGTTTTACATGATTTTACTGACAAAAAAATGTTTTCATGTAAAATACGACAAGTTCTTACATTTTAAATGAAAATGTATTTAATTTTACAATCTCTCAGTAAATTAGTATTTAATATATAATTTTACAGTCTTTTTCATTGAATTTGACATTTGACGTTTGTTATTTTAGTGTTGTTTTAATTGAAAACTACTAATATTAGTGTAAATAAATCCATTTAGGTATGAACAACAAGAGCCCAAAATATTTAGGATATGATGAATCCCCTGAAAATTGGTTGAATCCCTGGACGGAACGAATCTATTCTGTTCGAAAATGAACTTTTTTTAAAACGTTTTACGAATTTTTTTAAAGTTAATAATGTGTATGAAAATAAAGTTAATAATAACAAAATAAAATAAATTTATAAATTAAAGTTTTTAATAAAACAAAATAAAGTTATGAAAATAAAGTTAATAATAATCCAATAAAATAAAGTTAATAATAATAAAAATAAAGTTAAAAATATGTATGAATAAGGAGTTGAATAAATTTTATGTTATATTTTTAATTTTGTGATTTTAACTCATAATTCGTTTTTTATTATTGGCTTTGAGACAAAGAATTGAATCTCCAGTAGCTGAATATTACAAACGAACAAATTAAAATCGCATTTAGTAGTCCGTAATTAAACAGAAACGGCATGTAAAATTACACTCATGGTTTGTTATTTTACACTTCTTTCCCGCAGTATTTTTGTCATAAGGTTTTAATTTAGCGATTTGTAGATTTAGCAAATTTATCGCATTACAATAATTAAAATTTTGTCCCTTCCGGAGAATTTGTTGTCAACCCCGGAAATTACTACGCCTATAACTTGTAGACTCTGGCTCAAAGCATGCGAGGTGGTCATCCTAGTTAAAACCCAGCTTAAACCTTTTAAATTAAAGTAAGAAAATTGTCTCGTTATACTGAAATTAAATTTAATCAAATACCTGGCGGTACCCGGCGTTTTGATTTTGTAGGACCCGGTGCATCACTACTTCGAACATTATACAAGAAAAAAATTGAAAAAATTCATGGTTATGGACATTGATGTAAAGATTTGACGAAAACTATAGCGGTTGGCTCATCATTTCAAATGTTATTTTGAGGGAGTTGAGAGTGGAAATTTTGTAAAAAGGTCATATGAAAATAATTAATATTGTTTGTTCAGAGTGACGTGAATAATCCATAATTTAAATAATGATTAAAAAACTTTTTTATTTTTTTAAAACAATTACAAACACCATTTATTACTCGATGTCGATGATTTTTTGAAAATCGAAACCGGTAGAATAATAATATAAAAAATAAGTGAGTAATAAATGGTGTTTGTAATTGTTTTAAAAAAATAAAAAAGTTTTTTAATCATTATTTAAATCATATGAAAGGTTAATTTTTTTCTAGTCTAAAACAATTTTGTTTGTAATTTTCAAAGGCGCAGTTTTTGAGTTATGTAAAAAATGTAAAAAAAATTTCCTACAACAAGTTTAACAAGTCAGATGAACTCCACTTCAGGCGAAAGGCGTTAGGTTGAAAAATTGTACGATAACACACCTGTTTGCTATTCGATAGATTATCATTTAATATGGTTGCGTTGCAAATGTCCTCAATGAGGTTGATCACTAAAAATTACAAACATTTTTGAAATTGTTGAACTTGGCCAGAAAAACGTTTGAAGTATAAAATTGTTACAGGTGAAAAACAAGTGAAATCAGCGAGGAATGGAAATGAGGTTTTAATTTTGTATATTACTTCGGTCTGAAAGACCTAAGTATTACATTCATGAGCCAAAAGTGAAATTTTTACCCCCACTTTTTTTGGCCTTTTTCGACGTTTTAGGACCTACTGATTATAAAAAAGCAAAAAATAAATGTATGTCTGTCTGCCCGCCGTCCGGCCGTCCGTCTGGCCGTCATTACCTACGAGATCTAGAAAACCGCTGGAGGGATTTCAAAAATTTTTTTCAAGAAATAGGTGTACTCAAGGGACAGGTCCGAAAGGACGCTGTGTTCGATAATTGTACCGGAAGTGTGTCGAAAAAATCATTATGTGTGTCAAAAATATCAAATTTTCATATTTTTGGCTTAAAAAACGATCATTTTAAGTGATTACGAGTAGGAACATTGAGTTTGGAGAAATCTTGATGGAAGGGATTGGTATGTGAGATCAAAAACTAGATAATTGCATTATAAGTTTGTCAAAAAAAATGTTGTCAAGTGTGCCTAAAGAAAAATTATTATTTATATTTTTACCCAAATTTTTTGGAAAAACATAAAACTAATTATTTGTATGACATGAAATTTTATTATTATTATAGAGAATTATGGCATTATAAGTTTGTCAAAAAAATAATGTCAAGTTCGTCAAAAAATGGTTTCATTTATGTTTTAAGCCAATTTTTTGGAAAAAAAAATTTGCTGTTTTTTATGACGTATATGTAATTGAAAATGAAATTGGACATAAAAAATTTTGAATTTGTTTTAGTTTTTAAAATATTTTTGGAATTTTGAATACAGTTTGTATTTTTGATTTTGAAATAATTTTTGCAATATTTTTAGAATTTCGGAAAAAGTTTGAATTTTTAAGAATTTTTGGAATATTATTGGAATTTAGAAAAAGTTTAAATATTTGATTTTATTCTACTTTTTGGAATATTTTTGGAATTTTGAAAACAGTTTTAATTTAATTTTGTTATAATTTTTGCAATATTTTTAGAATTTTGAAAAAAACAGAATTTTTGAATTTTATGTATATTTTTAGAATTTTAAAAAGAGTTTCAAATTTTGATTTTGTAAGAATTTTTGGAATATTTTTAGAATTTTGAAAAATTTTGAATTTTTGATTTTATTATAATTTTTGGAATTTTGAAAAAAGTTTCAATTTTTGAAATTGTTATAATTTTTGCAACACTTTTTGAATATAGGAAATAGTTTGAATTTTGAAGAATTTTTGGAATATTATTGGAATTTAGAGAAAGTGTAAATATTTGATTTTATTCTAATTTTTGAAATATTTTCGGAATTTTGACAAAAAAGTTTCAATTTTGGTTTTGTTATAATTTTTGCAATATGTTTAGAATTTTTGAAGAAAATTTTAATCTTTGATTTTGTAATAATTTTTGGAATATTTTTAGAATTTTGAAAAAAGTTTGTTTTTATTTAATTTTTGGAATATTTTTGGAATTTTGAAAGAAATATGAATTTGTGATTTTGAAATATTTTCTCGAAACGCTAAATGAAGAGGTTTTTGAGTAGTTTGCTTTGTATCATCTTTTCACTAAATTATGTTTATATATGATCTGTTATAATTTTCCGGCAACGTATTGATGTTTCGTGTTAGTTTTGTAATAATTATTTTCTAAACATAGATCAAAAAATACTTGACTTTTAACAATGAGTTATGTTTGATATACCTCGCTGCCCAAAACTAAAAACCATGTCCTCATAAAAATTTTTTTCCGAAAACTATATCAAAATCCGTAACCCAGACCGAAGTCTTGATATCTCAGAGCTGTGAGATTTCAGCTCCTCCATATATTAGGTATTGGAATTCGTTGACATCGATAAAAAAAAATTTTCTGCGTTTTTAATTTTTTTTTTTTTACCCTGTCTTAGGATACAGGGTGTTGAAAAATCAAAAAATTGCTCGACCCTGGTGTATTGAAATGGCTCTACAGTCAAAACTTCAGAATGGATTTTAATGTTATATAGCTCCAAATGTATGTATTAAACAAAGCTAATCAAAATAATAATTCACATCATATAACCTTGAACATTTTCTTTTAGAAAAATAACGGTAAAAGCTTCAAATTCGATTTTCTAGAAATGCGCATTTATTAAATTTTTCATTTTTTAATATGTGAACTGTACAGTACATATGTTACTAACATTTTATAAAAAATTCAGGAGGGGAAAATTTTTTGTTTTTATTAGTTTTATTGTAACACGCCTTAAAATTTTTCATCATAAAAAAGTGGAGTTAAAAAATGAAAAATTTTTTTTGATTTAAATATATTTTTTATAATAAATTTTTAATTTTAACTCAAAATAAATATTTTTACACATTTTTTATCATTTATTTAATTTTACATTACTAAATTTCGTAGAGTTAGAATAACGTCTATCTAAGATTGCTCCATCATTTGTAGGAATGTATGAGTGATATCCTCGTGTTCCAGAAATTGTTTTTAAATTGGCGTATCTATCAGCTAGTTGATTTCCTTTTACAATGTAACCTGCCTCCGTTACATAAAAAAAAATGCATGTTATCTTGAAAATTGCCTGGAGTTGCTGCCCAGTTATATAACTCCAGAGGTGTTGATATAACTTTGTCATATTCTTTCTTAAGACACGCTCTAGCTGCTTTTACTGTTCCTCCAATTCCATCACATCAGAACTGCTCTAACCAGGTAACGAGGAGGTACAGTTCACCAAGCTAGCCACACTATATTCTGATCTAAGCTATAATCTTATCTGGTAATTGAAGTACACATAATATTTATTTTTGTGTTAAAAATAATATAATATTTGCTGTGATAAAATATACTATATCGAATATTAAATAATCTCTCTGGACTAAAATTGCCCAGCTTTATTTTTTGAGAGTCAACAAAACATATATTGTGATTAAAAATCTACTAAAAGTCAATTTTTCTCCATAAAACAAAAACAATGCTTCCACTACACGTAAGTGAACAAAAAATAGAAACTAGAGAAAAGTATAATATGAGTCTAAACCAGGGATGGGGAACCTTTTTACCATTAAAGGCCAATTATTATTTTGCAAATTGTTAACAGGCCGCATTATGCCGAGTATTGTTACCAAGTTTGGGGGGCTGCATCTGTTACTATAATGGCTCTTTTAGACTCTGTTCAAAATCGTGCTAAACGAATTGTTAATTTTTTCTGATCTCGTTGTTCTTTATAAATATCTTCATCAGCAATATTTGGATGAAATCAAATCCATTATGCCTGCAAACAATCAAACTGTTGGGAACACTCAATCACCACTGTCATATAGTGAGAGAATGCAGAGGGATTTCTTTGTTTGCAAAACGAAATCAACTAGCTGATAGATACGCCAATTTCAAAACAATTCCTGGAACACGAGAATATCACTCATACATTCCTACAAATGATGGATCAATCTTAGCTAGACGTTATTCTAACTCTACGAAATTTAGTAATGTAAAATTAAATAAATGATAAAAAATGTGTAAAATATTTATTTTGAGTTAAATAAAAAATGTGTAAAATATTTATTTTGAGTTAAAATTAAAAATTTATTATAAAAACACATACGTAAATCCAAAAAAAACTGTTCATATTTTAACTCCACTTTTGTTTATGATGAAAAATTTTAAGGCGTGTTACAATAAAATTAATAAAAAAAAAACAAAAAATTCTCCCCTTCTGAATTTTTTACAAAATGTTAGTGACATATGTACCTTTCACATATTTTAAAATGAAAAATTTAAAAATACGCATTTCTAGAAAATCAAATTTGAATCTTTTACCGTTATTTTTCTAAAAGAAAGTGTTCAAGGTCATATGATGTGCATTATTATTTTGATTAGCACTGTTTTAGGCCTACATTTTGAGCTATATAACAATAAAATCAGTTCAGCACTTTTGACTGTAGAGCCACATCAATACACCAGGGTCGAGCAATTTTTTGATTTTTCATCACCCTGTCTGTATCTTATGACAGGGTAAAAAAAAAAACTAAAAACGCGGAATTTTTTTTTTATTGATGTCAATGAATTCCAATACCAATAAATTGACAAAATTAAAACCTCATTTCCAAAATTGCATGTTTTTGGCTGATTTCACGTGTTTTTCACCTACAGTAAATCGAGGTTGGGGATCTGTTCTTTTTGTTAGGTCTGATACAGTACCACTAGTGCAGAAAAATAGTAGCCACCATCAGTTCAATTTCAGCTCTGCTGGCAGTCATTGTGCATGTTCAACTAGCTGAAGTTCAAATCCTGTTGATATACCGTTCAGTAGACAAATCACTTGACGGTGTTAACAATGCACTCGTTGGCAATAATTTGAAGACACTTTTTTCTCCACTACCCTATTGTGGTAGATGACTTTAATGTTGGTTTAAATAAAAATCTCAAAACTGACTCTCAAACTATTTTCTACAAAAAAAATTACAAAGCAAAATTCATGAATCAACAACAGTTGAAGCTACAACAATTGATAATATATTTTCCAATATAAATAATTTATAGGCTGGCGTTATTGAAGCTTTCTTTAGCCACCATAAACAGCTTTGGGTAAGATGCAACCGAACGTGAAACTATGCTAACAAAAACTGTTGTTGTCTCAAATATTATGTATATCATCGAACAAGTCTGATTTTTAGAACTCAATTAATTTTGTACAAAAATATTGAACAGTTTCAGTTCAGGCGCTGTATTTTTTGAACGATTTCTGTTCGTTGCAACAATCTGATGGCTAAAACCGGTGACCTGATTAGTTCGAAAGTGACTGTTATGGCTTGATGAAGTTGTTCACAAATTCTTTAAAATTCGGTATGCTTTTGATTCTCTAAAATCTGTGTATACATCTCTTCGATGTCTGCAGTAAGCGCGATTCTGTACTGACAAAATTTAATAATATTTTCCAAAGAGTGGGTTAAATAGTGGCCCAGCCATTGTTGTAGTTTTAGATGAGGCATCAAATACGACTCAAATCATTGTAGTATAGTACTTTTAGTAGTATAGTATTTTTAATTAGTAGTAGTATAGTATTTTGTAGTATAGTATTTTTAATTACCTTAATTGTATGATGCGGCAAGTATAGTACCAGCCCGAACCCAGGGAAACAGTTTTATTTTCAGAAATATGAACCATGTGTTGTACCATCTCTCGCATAGTGTTGATATACTCGTTTATTAAATTTTCATTTTTGTGGAATTTTCGTGTTTTAGACAAATTTAATTTAATTTAAATTAATTTAATTACCATATTAGCTACATGTCTGCTATTTTCCATACGTGTAGTTGCCTTAAACATATCTTCATACTGTCTTTCTTTTAGAGTGTGTGAATGGCGTGGTTTAACTGACTTTAATTCCCAAAATTGCCTCCTAAGAGTTTCATCTATTTTTAAGTGCGTATTAAAGCTGCAACCAACGCGGCTTATATTTTGTTCCAATAGAACTGAATGGCGCTATCCACTAATAATCCTTTCAAAAATAGGTTTTTCTGCAGCTACGCATTATTCGCCCGTCTAGTTAGATATGCAGGAACTTATCAGCTCCAATCAAAAACTCGATTTCTCTTGTACGCAAAGATTTGGAGTCTGCAAGTTGCAGATTTTTGCATAAGTCAGAGTTTTTCAAGTTGATTTGTTATCTTGATATTTTTGCTGGTAAATTTTTTCAAATTAAAGTATCGACAATGTAAGAAGCAGACATTCAAATAAAATCTTGAAATTAATTGATTCACATTTTGCCTAATTTTAATTATACTAAAACAAAAAGTGTAATTATCAAAAGCCGCCAAATTACAGTCCCCACGCTAAATTTAAATATCTTCTTTTATTTTCTAGAAAATTTTTTGCTTTATTTTCATTTAAATTCAACCCAATGAAATTCTCTAGCATGTAATGATATCATTCAATTTGCCTAATCGTATTTGAATTATACTAATAACAAATAACTATACATCTGGCTTACTGCGATATCAGTCAATTATCAAATAATTATGAAATAATTAACTGATATTGCAGTAGGCCAACGTATAATTAATAAAAAATATATAAAGAAATGAAAAATGGCAAAGATTTTTCTAAACGAATTCCCCTCGTTCGTTGATAAATTCTCATAATTTTTTGAAAAATCCCTCAAGCAAGGGATATTGATAAAAGCCTATGGGCCGTGCTTTTATCGATATACTTGCTTTCGAAATTTTTGGCAAAAAATTATTTCGAATTATCACCGTCCTTGGGAAATTACAACTGATAATTATTTTAATAGAAAACCGAAGATTGACCACCGAATACCTATTTTCATATCTCCCTTGTGGGTCCTATTGAATCGTCCTTATAGAGATTTCTAATAGCAATCTTTATTGTACTGGATAGCATCAAAGAAGGCGTGATTCATCTAGGGAAGTGTTTTTCTTTTCTCATCCAAGTACTCCCCACACGTTCTACGTTCCAGTAGTCTTGTCCGTGTACATGTTCAGATAAAAATCTTTTTTGTTTTCCGGTTTTGTTTTTATTTTTCTGATTTCTAAACTATATATGGTTTCCATATTTACCACTAGATAGAAAAATAGGATTTCCTACGTAAGATGAGTTTGTTACATTACAGTGTTACATCTATTGTATAAAACTATTGATGTAGGTATATATTTATTTTTTGTTTTTCACAGGCCCATTTCATTAACCACATGCGTTTCCTAAATTTCTATCTCTTACTGCAGATGGATATTGTAAATAACATGAAATACAGAAACATATTCGCTAAATCCTGAGTCTATTTTGCTGATCTATAAGTCATTTATTCGTCCAGGTGTGGAATATTGTTGTCATATTTAGGGCAGCGCTTGTCAGTCAACATTAAAATGCCTAATCTCTGAGCAAAGAAAATCGATACTGTAGACTATAAATATCGAGCTAACTATTCTGCTTGATTTCTCTTTGCCAAGAAAAACTGTGACTGAATTGCAATCTACTATCAATACAACTTCGAAAAATTTTAAATAAATTCAAAATATCCTTTCAAAGTGTGAATATATACGTGCATTTTAGTGCTATTAAAGTTTTTGCTGCCTAAATAACAAGTAGTATTTTCTTCATCCTGAAAGATTATTTTCAGTGACCAAATTGAAGAACTCAATCAAAGTGTAACAAAAAACACAAATTCAATTTTATTATTTCTCTCCAGAGAGAAAATATTTGCAACTGTATTTTCTGATAGGAACCGGATGCAAATATTTATTAGGACTTACCTTATCACATTCCAAACCATAATAGGGGCCTGAACAAAATGCTAGTCGAGAATCTGTTTCTAGAAAATGCGCCGACCGAAATTCTACTCTTGCAGTTTCACACCACTATCGATTTGTTTAAATCATTATGATTGTTTGTAGAGCTAACCAAATAAGGTGTAAAACTGTATTTGAAGTTTAATATAAAAACGGTTACTAAGAGCCGAACTCATTAATTTAAAATTGTTTCAATTTTTTGTATTAATAGCACCTGCCTTGCACAAATAAGTTTGCCCAAATTATTAGATCAATCACTACCTACCTCATAAACGTGAAAATTTTTTTTAACAAACAAACTGTTGAACTATACCGACCTTTAATTAAAAATGTTTGACTTTAATTAAAAAATCGAAAGTTATTTCGGGTTCGTTTCATCTATTTTTTTTTAATCACTTTGTGGTTTTTGTAAAGTCACCACCCTGAAGAAGGCAGATCAATGGTTTGTACCGCAAATTATGTAATAATTTAATTTTGCATCGATGTAGGTCTTCTGTATAAAAAATTCCACCAAATAATTATTGTATTGTTATCTTTAGCACAAAATTAAATTTTTAATGTTATGGTCATTTGATTATTAACATTTTGGAGAAAAGGATATACCAAAGGATCGTAAAAAAATTAAAGAAAAATTACGCACGTGCGATTAAAAAACGAAATCTATTAGGTAAAAAAGAAAACTATTGTTAATTAAAGATAATAGTTCGGTGTTTCTGTTTTTATTATTTTGATGTTTTACTTGTAACACCGACAGTAAAAATAAAATAAATATAAAAACTAAACTTTCACAAAAAAGTTAAGATAAAAGTTAAACGTGCTCAAATTCAATCAAACCTGCAGTCTCAGATTTTACACATATCTTAGGTAAAATTTAAAACTATTGAAGACAAATGTGTTCAATTATAAGTTTTTCATTAAAAGAAAATTTGTCACACTCCTTAAGTTTATACAATGATAACCCAAAAAAGGACACATTCGTTTTTTAATTCTATTTAATTGTGATTTATTGAATTTTTACTTTTGTTTAAACAACTATTGTGAAAGCGTTAAAATTTTTGTCTTTTGAGTCATGATTTTTAAGAGTTTCCGCGATTTGTTTCGGATTAAATAATTTTGACAAAAATCAAACAAAAATCATTTTAAAATGTCACATAAATTTAGCGGTTTTGTTGAGATTTGACAACATACCTCAGCCTGCATATTTGACGATATACAAAATATCTCTTGTAATTTTTGACAGAATACTTTAGCTTAGCAAATAAATCATGCGTTGAGGTCAAATTCTACAAACCACTTTGTTTCGTAGCTTCGATACAAACAAAAATATCAAAGAACAAGAAGTAGTTGTTTTACGTGTTTCTTACGCGTGTTTTGGCATATTTTACGATGCCAAACAAACCATCGTTGTAGGTTGGTAACGGCAATATTGGTATCATGTGATCCGTTTCGAGGGTAAACATAGCTGGGTTCTATTAAAATATAGTCTAATCCCAAATAGAATCACTTGAAAAATCAGCAGCAGACTTTTAAACCAAGCCATGATTTGGTTTATATCCTTTGTATGTAATTCTTGTGGGTAGTAAAATGCAAAAAAAAATATTGCGACGCTGATGCATAGGCTGACTTCACCACAGCTCTGGAAACATAGTGTTCTGGATATATAATGAGCTAATATCCATAAAATACTTTAATTAAAAGTTAACCAATATTATGGACTTCGTAGTTCTAATAATAAAAATATTAAAGCAGGCAGTAGTATCCCAACAAACATAAATTCTGTTGTACGAGAAAAAGTAAAAAAACTTTTATCGGAAGTGAAAAAGCAGAAGTAAGGATGCAGAACTGTTGTAAACCGTACTAAATGTGTATGTACCAAATTTCATCCAACTCCATTATCAGGTACAGAAGTTATTGAGCTTCCAAAATAATAGGTGCTTGGAGGCCCCCCTACCACTTTGTTCACTATCGCTAAAAAAACTAATCAGTTCCTTGCCATACATATTTGCATCTTTTTGCAAAGTGTAATCAAAATTACTTAACGAACGAATGTTGTATGCTTCCAACAAACATTGAAACAATAAACAGGTGTTCGGGAGGACCCCACCACTTATCCCAATATTGTCCAAAAACTAGTCAATTCTTTGTCAATAAAGTCTTTATCTTTTTTCAAAGTGCCATTAAAATTGATTAATGAATGAAATCTGTATGCTCCCAACAAACTTTAAAAACAAAGTGTGATAAGTCAGCAGTTGTATGATTGATCCCCCGCCACTTTGATCAATGTGTCCTAAGAGATGATAATTATCTTCTTACACTAATTGAAACCTTTCCATAAGTTTTATCATAATCACTTCAGTATTGTAGGCTGTAGTGTGCATAAAGATACTGAAAAAACTGCCAACAATTACAGAAAAATTTTTTTTACCGGAAGTAAAAAACCGGAAGTTGGGATGCAGAAATTTTGTAAATCATACTAAATGCTTATGCACAAAGTTTCATCCAATTCGTTTATCAGGTACAAATGTTATTGAGCTTTAAAAAAAAACAGGTGTATGGGACACCCCCCCACCACTTTGTTCACTATCGCTCAAAGACTAATCAGTTCTTTGCCATACATGTTTGCATTTTTTTCCAAAGTGTCATCAAAATTGGTTCACGAACGAATGCTGTGTGCTCCCAACAAACATTGAAAAAATGATGACACAGTAAACAGGTGTTCGGGAGACCCCGTACCACTTATCCCAATATTGTCCAAAAACTAATCAGTTCCTTGTCATTTAAGTTCCCATCTTTTTCCAAAGTGTCATTAGAATTGATTAATGAATGAAGTCTGTATGCTCCCAACAAACTTAAAAAACAAAGTGTGAAAAGTCAGCATTTGTATGGTAGACCCCCCGCCACTTTGATCAATGTGTCCCAAAAGATGATAATTATCTTCTGACACTAATTGGAACCCTATTCCATAAGTTTTATCATAATCACTTCATTATTGTAGGCTGTAGTGTGCGTAAAGACACTGAAAAAACTTCAAAAAAGTACAAAAAAATTTTTTTAACGGAAGTAAAAAACCGGAAGTTGGGATGCAGAACTATTTTAAACCGTACTACATACTCAGGTACCAAGTTTCATCCAATTCGCTTATCAGGTACAGAAGCTATAGATCTTTCAAAAAAACAGGTGCTCCAGGGACCCCCCACCACTTTGTTCAATATCGCTCAAAAACTAATCAGTTCTTTGCCATACATGTTTGCATCTTTTTCCAAAGTGTCATCAAAATTCGATAACGAACGAATGCTGTGTGCTCCCAACAAACATTGAAAAAAGTATGACACATTAAACAGGTGTTCGGGAGGACCCCCACCACTTATTCCAATATTATCCAAAAACTAATCAGTTCTTTGTTACTTAAGTCTCCATCTTTTTCCAAAGTTTCATTAAAATAAATTAATGAACGAAGTCTGTATGCTCCCAACAAACTTAAAAAACAAAGTGTGAAAAGTCAGCATTTGTATGGTAGACCCCCCACCACTTTGATCAATGTGTCCCAAAACATGATAATTATCTTTTTACACTTATTGGAACCCTATTCCATAAGTTTCATCATAATCACTTCATTATTGTAGGCTGTAGTGTGCATAAAGACACTGAAAAAACTTCAAAAAAGTACAAAAAAAATTTTTTTACCGGAAGTGAAAAACCGGAAGTTGGGATGCAGAACTATTGTAAACCGTACTACATACTCATGTACCAAGTTTCATCCAATTCGCTCATCAGGTACAGAAGTTATAGAGCTTTCAAAAAAACAGGTGCTCCAGGGACCCCCCACCACTTTGTTCACTATCGCTCAAAAACTAATCAGTTCTTTGCCATACATGTTTGCATCTTTTTCCAAAGTGTCATCAAAATTCGATAACGAACGAATGCTGTGTGCTCCCAACAAACATTGAAAAAAGTGTGACACATTAAACAGGTGTTCGGGAGGACCCCCACCACTTATTCCAATATTATCCAAAAACTAATCAGTTCTTTGTTACTTAAGTCTCCATCTTTTTCTAAAGTTTCATTAAAATAAATTAATGAATGAAATCTGTATGCTCCCAACAAGTTTTAAAAACAAAGTGTGAAAAGTCAGCATTTGTATGGTAGACCCCCCACCACTTTGATCAATGTGTCCCAAAACATGATAGTTATCTTTTCACACTAATTGGAGCCCTATTCCATAAGTTTCATCATAATCACTTCATTATTGTGGGCTGTAGTGTGCATAAAGACACTGAAAAAACTTCAAAAAAGTACAAAAAAATTTTTTTTACCGGAAGTGAAAAACCAAAAGTTGGGATGCAGAACTATTGTAAACCGTACTACATACTCATGTACCAAGTTTCATTCAATTCGCTTATCAGGTACAGAAGTTATAGATCTTTCAAAAAAACAGGTGCTCCAAGGACCCCCCACCACTTTGTTCACTATCGCTCAAAAACTAATCAGTTCTTTGCCATACATGTTTGCATCTTTTTCCAAAGTGTCATCAAAATTCGATAACGAACGAATGCTGTGTGCTCCCATCAAACATTGAAAAAAGTGTGACACATTCAACAGGTGTTCGGGAGGACCCCCACCACTTATTCCAATATTATCCAAAAACTAATCAGTTCTTTGTTACTTAAGTCTCCATCTTTTTCTAAAGTTTCATTAAAATAAATTAATGAATGAAATCTGTATGCTCCCAACAAGTTTTAAAAACAAAGTGTGAAAAGTCAGCATTTGTATGGTAGACCCCCCACCACTTTGATCAATGTGTCCCAAAACATGATAATTATCTTTTCACACTAATTGGAGCCCTATTCCATAAGTTTCATCATAATCACTTCATTATTGTGGGCTGTAGTGTGCATAAAGTCACTGAAAAAACTTCAAAAAAGTACAAAAAAATTTTTTTACCGGAAGTGAAAAACCGGAAGTTGGGATGCAGAACTATTGTAAACCGTACTACATACTCATGTACCAAGTTTCATTCAATTCGCTTATCAGGTACAGAAGTTATAGAGCTTTCCAAAAAACAGGTGCTCCAAGGACCCCCCACCACTTTGTTCACTATCGCTCAAAAGCCAATCAGTTCTTTGCCATACATGTTTGCATCTTTTTCCAAAGTGTCATCAAAATTCGATAACGAACGAATGCTGTGTGCTCCCAACAAACATTGAAAAAAGTGTGACACATTAAACAGGTGTTCGGGAGGACCCCCACCACTTATTCCAATATTATCCAAAAACTAATCAGTTCTTTGTTACTTAAGTCTCCATCTTTTTCCAAAGTTTCATTAAAATAAATTAATGAATGAAGTCTGTATGCTCCCAACAAGTTTTAAAAACAAAGTGTGAAAAGTCAGCATTTGTATGGTAGACCCCTCACCACTTTGATCAATGTGTCCCAAAACATGATAATTATCTTTTCACACTAATTGGAACCCTATTCCATAAGTTTCATCATAATCACTTCATTATTGTAGGCTGTAGTGTGCATAAAGACACTGAAAAAAGTTCAAAAAAGTACAAAAAAATTTTTTTTACCGGAAGTGAAAAACCGGAAGTTGGGATGCAGAACTATTGTAAACCGTACTACATACTCATGTACCAAGTTTCATTCAATTCGCTTATCAGGTACAGAAGTTATAGAGATTTAAAAAAAACAGGTGCTCCAGGGACCCCCCACCACTTTGTTCACTATCGCTCAAAAACTAATCAGTTCTTTGTCATACATGTTTGCGTCTTTTTCCAAAGTTTCATCAAAATTCATTCACGAATGAATGTTTTATGCTCCCAACAAACTTAAAAACTTTGTGGAAAAAACCACCTGTTGTATGGTGGACCCCCCAACCCTTTATCCAATGTGCTCCAAAAGCTGACAAAATCTTTATCATATTATTTAAAAGCTTTTCGCAACGTTTCATGAAAATCGATCGGTAATTGTAGGCTACAGTAGGGATAAACACTTGAAAAAAAAACTTTTTAACCGGAAGTGACAAACCGGAAGTTGGTATGCAGAAATATTGGAAACAGTACTAAAACCTTATATACTAAGTTTCAATAAGATCATAACCCGGGATCAGAAGTTATTAAAGATTTAAACTTAGAGGTGTTCGGGAGACCCCCCGCCATTTTGTCCAAATTTGAAATGAATCCAGATCTTCTATTTTCAAGTGAACCTGTATCATTTGCCAAAGTTTCATCAAGATCCTATGCAGAAAACTCAAACATCAGAAAACATTTTCGCCTTTTCAATGGTTAGAATTTTTGTGTGCCTTGACAGATTGAAGTGGTAACCTATACAGGTATATATTTGCGAAATATAAAAACAAGTGTTATTAGTTTTTAATTTATATTAAAATGTTTCGCCAAGTGCCGACAGTCGACACAATTGAATTTATACAGGTAACCTTTACAACCTTTACAGAGAAGGAGAAACCTTACCAACTTTGACTTTCCAAATTTTAGAACTAATTTGTCACTTAACTGACTGTCAGCGTCACTCAAAACAACATTTCAAAGGGAGACAATGTCACCGAGCTCAAAAGTTTTTTAATTCGGGAACGAATTCTAGACAGTTTTCTGGACGATCAAAGTTTTCTCCACTCCCTTCCAGGTTGATCGTGAACACTGAGCCTATTCAGAAATATTTTTCAGTCAAATCTTTCAGGATCCAGAATTTACAACACCTTCCGGTGTAACATCACTGTCGGAGAGGTTAGTTTTTTTTAAACAAAAATCCGTCGGAAATGCGCAGATCGGAAAGGAGAACATTGGAATCAGCGATTATCTCTTTAATTTAATCAGTGTAGATGACTAATTTAGGACAATTTTCGGTTTTCAAAGCAAGAGAGTTTCAATCGAGATTAAACAAGTACGTTTTATCATCAGTAACCGTATCGACCAAGAACATTATCGAAAGGGCATTCAAAACAACGCTTAGCTTACTAAACGCCAATGTTCAATATCAAAAGTAAATCATTACCGTTTCAAGCTCCATCATGCCAGACGCTCTGGTAGATCCTTCTGCTGCATCAACCACTTTACCAGATGTGCGTTACGTTACCAGTTCTTTATGCAGTTAAATATACAGAAGAAACGAAGTTGGAAAAACTACAAAATATAATCAATGCAGAGAATTACTGTGCAATATTCTTGCAAACCTGACCAAAAACCGAAGCTTAATTGATATCGTCCAATCATAAATGAAGTTTTTTGATTAAGACCGTTTCATGAGGTTTCTGTTTTTGCATGTTGCTTACCAACACTTACTAGCCATTCACCTGCTAGTACGGATGTAGAATGGTTGTTTACTGCTATCAAAACACTTCGGAATCCAAAATTGAATATTTTATAATCCAAATAATATAAGATAATAATAATATTGTAAAATTAATGAAAAAATTAAATCCCTATACCTAGCTCGTTAGAACACAGATTTACGAATATTGTTTAAGTCGCTCTTGTTATGGTTATAATAATCGCAAATCATATAAAAACTTTTCGGCGACTT
Organism: Diogma glabrata; assembly: GCA_963693315.1. NCBI lineage: Eukaryota > Metazoa > Arthropoda > Insecta > Diptera > Cylindrotomidae > Diogma > Diogma glabrata. The sequence continues at coordinate 165,104,600 of OY856187.1, forward strand.
CGTTCAAACTCACTCTTCTTTCACACATTGTATCCTCCCAACAAAACATTACTATTTTTTCAAATTTTTTTTATGAGCGGTATCGTCTCTGATCTCTGACATCTTTGCGAAATATTTGACCATATATTAATTTTTTATACTATCGGTCTCCTAATTATAGATTGAAAGCTATATGATTCATAGTAACAAACAGATAGAAAACAATGGAGGATATGAACTCTAAGAACTATGTTATTACTAGCTATCTATTTCCTTTTTACATCAGTAGCTATAGCAATTTATAAAAGCAGGTGGTTTTGCAATTTGTTTTAATAATTGTATATATGTTTTTAACTTGAAATAAATAACACCCCGTAATTTTTAATTAAAGGGAACATAACATATTTTTGTTTTTTGACATGGCGAAGTTTCTATAACTTCTAGAATTATTATTATTTTTTTTTATATATTTTATATTAAATGTAAGGGAAAACAGATATTCCTTAAGAAATGATTATCAGAATCGTAACTGGCATACAATAAGCAGCGATTTAAGAATTGTTTTATTTGCGATTTTTTGGTTCTCTCTTTCAGTTTATATGTCATTTACTATACGTTGGAACAGATAATCATTGCATTATATCAAACCCGTAGCTCCTCGCAAAACCACAAAAATATCATGCATCAATGTAGAATATTGCAAAAAATCATTCAAATATATTTGTAAGTATGTCACCAAATGCAGCGAAATGATGATTATTAGAACAGTAAATAAATTTGAAACCAGTGACGAGTATGATGGTTCCAAAGTAAGTCATTGGAAATTGTGACTACCAATAAATAAATGTTTTTACATTTACCTATAATTGTACACACACACACACTATTTGATATATAGTAAAACTCAACAATATTAAAATTCAATCAAATTAAATCTTTAAAATAAAGTAAAAATATGGAGGGGCTGAAATCTCAAGCTCTGAGATATCAAGACTTCGGTCTGGGTTAAGGATTTTGATATAGTTTTCGGCTAAAAACTTTTATGAGGACATGGTTTTTTGTTTTGGGCAGCGATGTATATCAAACATAGCTTTTTGTTAAAGTACATGTATTTTTTATCTCTGTTTAGATATGTATTACAAAACTAACACGAAACATCAATACGTTGTTGGAAAATTATATCAGATCATATATTAAAATAATTTAGTGAAAAGATTATACAATCAGCAAACTACTCAAAAACCTCTCCATTTAGCGTTTCGAGAAAATATTTCAAAATCACAAATTCGTATTTCTTTCAAAATTCCAAAAATATTGTAAAATAAAAAATTCAAACTTTTTTCAAACAAAATTCTAAAAATATTTCAAAAATTATTACAAAATCACAGATTAAAACTTTCTTCAAAAATTCTAAAAATATTGTAAAAATTATAACAAAATCAAAAATTGTAACTTTTTCCAAAATTATAAAAATTATAATAAAATCAAAAATTTTAAATTCTTTAAAATTCCAAAAATATTCCAAAAATTCTTAAAAAATCAAAAATTGAAACTTTTTTCAAAATTCTAAAAAAATGTACATATAAAATTCAAAAATTTTATTTTTTTTTTCAAAATTCTAAAAATATTCCAAAAATTAGAATAAAATCAAATATTTAAACTTTTTCTGAATTCTAATAATATTCCAAAAATTGTTAAAAATTCGAAAATTGAAACTTTTTCCAAAATTCTAAAAATATATATGAAATTAAAAAAATTTTTTTTCAAAATTCTTAAACTATTCCAAAAATTGGAACAAAATCAAATATTTAAACTTAAAATAATCTAAATTCTAATAATATTTCAAAAATTCTTAAAAATTCAAAAATTTAAACTTTTTCCAAAACTCTAAAAATATTGCAAAAATTATAACAATATCAAAAATTGAAACTTTTTCCAAAATCATAAAAATTATAATAAAATCAAAAATTTAAAATTTTTCAAAATTCTAAAAATATTCCAAAAATTCTAACAAAATCAAAAATTGAAACTTTTTCAAAATTCCAAAAATATTTCAAAAACTATAAAAAATTCAAAAATGTCCATGTCCAATTTCATCTCTATTTACAGTTTCAGCAAACTATTCAATAACCTTCAATTTAGCGATTCGAGAAAATATTACAACATCACAAATTCATATATCTTTCAAAATTCCAAAAATGTTGTAAAAATTATAATAAAATCAAACTTTTTTCAAAATTCTAAAAATATTCCAAAAGTTATTACAAAATCAAAATATTGAAACTTTTTTCAAAATTCCAAAAATTATAATAAAATCAAAAATTTAAAATTTTTCAAAATTCCAAAAATATTCCAAAAATTCTTACAAAATCAAAAATTTAAACTTTTCCCATAATTCTAAAAATATTGCAAAAATTATTACAAAATCAAATATACAAACTTTTTTCAAAATTCCAAAAATATTTCAAAAACTATAACAAATTCAAAAATGTCCATGTCCAATTTCATTTTCAATTACATTTACGTCTTAAAATAGCTAAATTTTTTTTCCCAAAAAATTGGCTAAAAAATCAATGAAATCATTTTTTGACACGCCGGCCGGCAGACAGACATACATTTTTTTCCTTTTTAGAATCAGTAAACGTCGAGAAATGCCAAAAAAGTGGAGGTAAGAATTTCACTTTGAGCTCATGGATGTAATACTTAGGTCTTTAAGACCGAAGTAATTTTGACTTATTTTTGCACCACCATCACCAATTTAAAAAAATTATTGTGTTTTAATTTTGTAATTGTATATGTAAATTAAACTACCTTCAAAGAGCTTTACCAAATTGCTCTTGCTGACTGCTAAAGATGCCACTATTACAATTTTTGATAACATTTTTATTGAAAGTTATAAAAAAATTAAATTAAATGACAATAAGAATTTATAAAAATTATAAGATTATTTAGATTATTAGAATATTAATTTTCAAAGCATTAGCATCCTCGTGCGGGTACATCCTGTAAGTTTAAAATAAATATTAAAAATGGTTAAGCAAAAACTTAAATTATAAACAATTATAAAATAATTATGAACCTTAAAATCATTGATTAGATATATTTATTAATAAATAAACTTCGTTTCGATTTTTTACGGTGGTTTATTATTTAATTTGACTTTATTATTAAAATGAAATAGTTGACAAAATTACACTACCTCAAGTTATAAAAAAGACTAATAAATAATATGAACGATTTATAAATATTTTAATTAACATGTTCCTAAAAATCAACGTCTCTACAGTAGTGATGGATATAACATCACCAAATCAATGATTCAATTTGAAACAAAAACAAATATTGCGAACGCTGATGCATACGTTGAAAAAAAATTGAAGTTCATGACAACCTCATCTCGAAGTTGGCAGTGATTATTCATGCAAAGAAAAATTATTTGCAAACAATTTCACTGTGATTGGGACAACTACACGATAACATTTTCCTAACAACAGAATGAGGTTTCTTTAAAATATAAAGTGTTATATCCAATATAACAGTAGTTGAATAAAGATAATAACTATTTCCCTGAAAAAAAATTTCTTTGGCCTTATATCATGAATTTTTCATTTTAAAGTTTAAGTATTTGAGATTAATTGAACTATATTTTATTTTCACATAAACATTTCGTGTGATTGTCTCAACTTCATCGATTTATAATTGTAGAGTTGTTGAAGCAATTTCGTAGTTTGATTCGCCATATGTGACCGCACGGTGAGGTTGAGACAATTGCATTTCGATTGGAAATAGGACATGTTTTTTTCAGTGTAGGTTAACTGCACCACAGCTTTGGAAACAAAATATTCTGGATATATAGTGAGCTAATATCCACAAAATACTTTAATTAATGGCTAACCAATGTTATAGATTTCACGTAGTTCTAATTATATCAAAATTATAGAAAGCTGTAGTATCCCACCAAACATAAATTCTGTCCTACTAGAAAAAGCAAAAAAAAATGTTACACGAAATCAAACCGAGAAGTTGGGATGCAGAACTGTTGTAAACCGTACTAAATGCTTATGTACTAAGTTTCATCTAATTCGATTATCAGGTACAGGTGCTATTGAGCTTTCAAAAAACAGGTGCTCGGGGGGGGCCCCATCACTTCGTCCAATATCGCTAAAAAACTAATCAGTTCCTTTCCATACATATTTGCACCTTTTTCCAAGGTGTCATTCAAATTCATTCACGAACGAATATTCTATGTTCCCAACAAACATTGAAAAAATAGGACAAAATAAACAGGTGCTTGGGAGGCCTCCCACCACTTATCACAATATTGTTCACTAACCGTTCTTTAGCATTTAAGTCTCCATCTTTTTTCAAAGTATCATTAAAATTGATTAATGGATGAAGTCTGTATGCTCTCAACAAACTTTAAAAAAAGTGTTAAAAGTATCAGCAGTTCCCAAACGATGATTATCTTCTCACACTAATTGAAACCTTTTCATAAGTTTCATCATAGTCACTTCATTATTGTAGGCTGTAGTGTGCATAAGGACACTGAAAAAAATTACAGACAAAAATTTTTTACCGCAAGTGAAAAACCGGAAGTTGGGTGCAGAATTGTTGTAAACCGTACTAAATGTTTATGTACCAAGTTTCATCCAACTCGATTATCAAGTACAAATGTTATTGATGTTAAAAAAACAGGTGCTCGGGGGACCCCACACCACTTTGTTCACTATCGCTCAAAAACTGATCAGCTCCTTGCCATATATATTTGCATGTTTTTCTAAAGTGTCATCGAAATTCATTCACGA